>MU105876.1:0-108316 GCA_012274485.2 Sinapis alba | reverse complement strand
GAAAATTATATGCTTTTAAGTTTATTAAAAATTTATAAACACATTCTAAATTTGAATTAATGTATAGAAACATTTTTTCATGATAAGTGGATATAATTTCTAACTACTTAATAATTAATTTAATAAAACTTCATAATTTACCTGAAACAATGAAATAACCACTAAAATAACTTTTCTCTAAAGAAACGGAGACAACAAATGTTCCAAACCTCTTTGAAAATCATCATATGTCAGTCAATGATGCAACTATACATTTAAACAATATTTTCATTTTTTTTGTAAATTTCTCAAAATATGTGGGTTAACCCTTACAAAAATATTGAGTTTTCGGTAAATACTCTATATACGGAAAATCATATGCTTTTAAGTTTATTAAAAATTTATAAACACATTCTAAATTTGAATTAATGTATAGAAACATTTTTTCATGATATATGGATATAATTTCTAACTACTTAATAATTAATTTAATAAAACTTCATAATCTAACTAAAACAAAGAAATAACCAATAAAATATATATTCTCTAGAGAAACGGAGACAACAAATATTCCAAACCTCTTTGAAAATCATCATATGTCAGTGAACAATACAACTATACATTAAAACAAGATTTTCATTTTTTTGAAAATTTCTTAAAATATGTGGGTTAACCCCTACAAAAATATTGAGTTTTCAATAAATATTCTATATACGGAAAATTATATGTGTTTCTGTTTCTTAAAAACTTATAAACACATTCTAAATTTGAATTAATGTATAGAATACATTTTTTCATGATAAATGGATATAATTTCTAACTACTTAATAATTAATTTAATAAAACTTAATAATCTAACTAAAACAATGAAATAACCACTAAAATATATATTCTCTAGAGGAACAGAGACAACAAATGTTCCAAACCTCTTTGAAAATCATCATATGTCAGTGAACGATACAACTATACATTAAAACAAGATTTTCATTTTTTTTGAAAATTTCTCAAAATATGTAGGTTAACCCCTACGAAAATATTGACTTTTTGGTAAATACTCTATATATACTGAAAATTATATGTTTTTTTGTTTCTTAAAAATTTATAAACACACTCTAAATTTGAATTAATGTATGTAAAACATTTTTTCATGATAAATGGATATTATTTCTAACTACTTAATAATTAATTTAATAAAACTTCATAATCTAACTAAAACAAAGAAATAACCACTAAAATATATATTCTCTAGAGAAACGGAGATAACAAATGTTCCAAACCTCTTTGAAAATCATCATATGTCAGTGAACAATACAACTATACATTAAAACAAGATTTTCATTTTTTTGAAAATTTCTTAAAATATGTGGGTTAACCCCTACAAAAATATTGAGTTTTCAATAAATATTCTATATACGGAAAATTATATGTGTTTCTGTTTCTTAAAAATTTATAAACACATTCTAAATTTGAATTAATGTATAGAATACATTTTTTCATGATAAATGGATATAATTTCTAACTACTTAATAATTAATTTAATAAAACTTAATAATCTAACTAAAACAATGAAATAACCACTAAAATATATATTCTCTAGAGAAACGGAGACAACAACTGTTCCAAACCTCTTTGAAAATCATCATTTGTCAGTGAACGATGCAACTATGCATTAAAACAAGATTTTCATTTTTTTGAAAATTTCTCAAAATATGTGGGTTAACCCCTACGAAAATATTGAGTTTTCGGTAAATACTCTATATACTGAAAATTATATGCTTTTGTGTTTCTTAAAAATTTATAAACACATTCTAAATTTGAATTAATGTATGGAAAACATTTTTTCATGATAAATGGGTATAATTTCTAACTACTTAATAATTAATTTAATAAAACTTCATAATCTACCTAAAACAGTGAAATAACCACTAAAATAACTATTCTCTAGAGAAACGGAGACAACAAATGTTCCAAACCTCTTTGAAAATCATCATATGTCAGTCAACGATGCAACTATACATTAAAACAAGATTTTTCATTTTTTTGAAAATTTCTCAAAATATGTCCCCTACGAAAATATTGAGTTTTCGGTAAATACTCTATATAAGGAAAATTATATGCTTTTAAGTTTATTAAAAATTTATAAACACATTCTAAATTTGAATTAATGTATAGAAACATTTTTTCATGATAAGTGGATATAATTTCTAACTACTTAATAATTAATTTAATAAAACTTCATAATTTACCTAAAACAATGAAATAACCACTAAAATAACTTTTCTCTAAAGAAACGGAGACAACAAATGTTCCAAACCTCTTTGAAAATCATCATATGTCAGTCAATGATGCAACTATACATTTAAACAATATTTTCATTTTTTTGTAAATTTCTCAAAATATGTGGGTTAACCCTTACGAAAATATTGAGTTTTCGGTAAATACTCTACATACGGAAAATCATATGCTTTTAAGTTTATTAAAAATTTATAAACACATTCTAAATTTGAATTAATGTATAGAAACATTTTTTCATGATATATGGATATAATTTCTAACTACTTAATAATTAATTTAATAAAACTTCATAATCTAACTAAAACAATGAAATAACCACTAAAATATATATTCTCTAGAGGAACGGAGACAACAACTGTTCCAAACCTCTTTAAAATTCATCATTTGTCAGTCAACGATGCAACTATGCATTAAAACAAGATTTTCTTATTTTGAAAATTTCTCAAAATATGTGGGTTAACCCCTACGAAAATATTGAGTTTTCGGTAAATACTCTATATACTGAAAATTATATGCTTTTAAATTTATTTAAAATTTATAAACACATTCTAAATTTGAATTAATGTATGGAAAACATTTTTCATGATATATGAATATTATTTCTAACTACTTAATAATTATATAAAACTTCATAATCTAACTAAAACAAAGAAATAACCACTAAAATATCTATTCTCTAGATAAACAAAGACAAAAATGTTCCAAACCTATTTGAAAATCATCATATGTCACTGAACGATGCAACTATATATTAAATCAAGATTTTCATTTTTTGAAAATTTCTCAAAATATGTAAGTTAAACCCTATGATAATATTGATTTTTCGGTAAATACTCTATATACTGAAAATTATATGCTTTTAAATTTATTAAAAATTTATAAACACATTCTAAATTTGAATTAATGTATGGAAAACATTTTTCATGATAAATGGATATAATTTCTAACTACTTAATAATTAATTTAATAAAACTTCATAATCTACCTAAAACAATGAAATAACAAATAAAATATCTATTCTCTAGAGGAACGGAGACAACAAATGTTCCAAACCTCTTTGAAAATCATCATATGTCAGTGAACGATACAACTATACATTAAAACAAGATTTTTATTTTTTTGAAAATTTCTCAAAATATGTGGGTTAACCCCTACGAAAATATTGAGTTTTCGGTAAATACTCTATATACGGAAAATCATATGCTTTTAAGTTTATTAAAAATTTATAAACACATTCTAAATTTGAATTAATGTATAGAAACATTTTTTCATGATATATGGATATAATTTCTAACTACTTAATAAATAATTTAATAAAACTTCATAATCTAACTAAAACAATGAAATAACCACTAAAATATATATTTTCTAGAGAAACGGAGACAACAACTGTTCCAAACCTCTTTGAAAATCATCATTTGTCAGTGAACGATGCAACTATGCATTAAAACAAGATTTTCATTTTTTGAAAATTTCTCAAAATATGTGGGTTAACCCCTACGAAAATATTGAGTTTTCGGTAAATACTCTATATACTGAAAATTATATGTTTTTAAGATTATTTAAAATTTATAAACACATTCTAATAATTTTAATCAATGTATGGAAAACATTATTTCATGATAAATGAATATTATTTCTAACTACTTAATAATTAATTTAATAAAACTTCATAATCTAACTAAAACAAAGAAATAACCACTAAAATATCTATTCTCTAGATTAACAAAGACAACAAATGTTCCAAACTTATTTGAAAATCATCATATGTCACTGAACGATGCAACTATATATTAAATCAAGATTTTTCATTTTTTTGACAATTTCTCAAAATATGTGAGTTAAACCCTATGATAATATTGATTTTTCGGTAAATACTCTATATACTGAAAATTATATGCTTTTAAGTTTATTAAAAATTTATAAACACTTTCTAAATTAGAATTAATGTATGGAAAACATTTTTTATGATAAATGGATATAATTTCTAACTACTTAATAATTAATTTAATAAAACTTCATAATCTACCTAAAACAATGAAATAACAAATAAAATATCTATTCTCTAGAGGAACGGAGAAAACAAATGTTCCAAACCTCTTTGAAAATCATCATATGTCAGTGAACGATACAACTATACATTAAAACAAGATTTTCATTTTTTTGAAAATTTCTCAAAATATGTGGGTTAACCCCAACGAAAATATTGAGTTTTCGGTAAATACTTTATATAAGGAAAATTATATGCTTTTAAGTTTATTAAAAATTTATAAACACATTCTAAATTTGAATTAATGTATAGAAACATTTTTTCAAGATAAGTGGATATAAATTCTAACTACTTAATAATTAATTTAATAAAACTTCATAATTTACCTAAAACAATGAAATCACCACTAAAATAACTTTTCTCTAAAGAAACGGAGATAACAAATGTTCCCAACCTCTTTGAAAATCATCATATGTCAGTCAATGATGCAACTATACATTTAAACAATATTTTCATTTTTTTGTAAATTTCTCAAAATTTGTGGGTTAACCCTTACGAAAATATTAAGTTTTAGGTAAATACTCTATACACGGAAAATCATATGCTTTTAAGTTTATTAAAAATTTATAAACACATTCTAAATTTAAATTAATGTAAAGAAAAATTTTTTCATGATATATGGATATAATTTCTAACTACTTAATAATTAATTTAATAAAACTTCATAATCTAACTAAAACAATGAAATAACCACTAAAATATATATTCTCTAGAAAAACGGAGACAACAACTGTTCTAAACCTCTTTGAAAATCATCATTTGTCAGTGAACGATGCAACTATGCATTAAAACAAGATTTTCATTTTTTGAAAATTTCTCAAAATATGTGGGTTAACCCCTACAAAAATAATGAGTTTTCGGTAAATACTCTATATACTGAAAATTATATGCTTTTAAGTTTATTTAAAATTTATAAACACATTCTAAATTTGAATTAATGTATGGAAAACATTTTTTCATGATAAATGAATATTATTTCTAACTACTTAATAATTAATTTAATAAAACTTCATATTCTAACTAAAACAAAGAAATAACCACTAAAATATCTATTCTCTAGATAAACAAAGACAACAAATGTTCCAAACCTATTTGAAAATCATCATATGTCACTGAACGATGCAACTATATATTAAATCAAGATTTTCATTTTTTTGAAAATTTCTCAAAATATGTGAGTTAAACCCTATGATAATATTGATTTTTCGGTAAATACTCTATATACTGAAAATTATATGCTTTTAAGTTTATTAAAAATTTATAAACACATTCTAAATTTGAATTAATGTATGGAAAACATTTTTCATGATAAATGGATATAATTTCTAACTACTTAATAATTAATTTAATAAAACTTCATAATCTACCTAAAACAATGAAATAACAAATAAAATATATATTCTCTAGAGGAACGGAGACAACAAATGTTCCAAACCTCTTTGAAAATCATCATATGTCAGTGAACGATACAACTATACATTAAAACAAGATTTTCATTTTTTTGAAAATTTCTCAAAATATGTGGGTTAACCCCTACGAAAATATTGAGTTTTCGGTAAATACTCTATATACGGAAAATTATATGCTTTTAAGTTTATTAAAAATTTATAAACACACTCTAAATTTAAATTAGTGTATAGAAAACATTTTTTCAAGATAAATGGATATAATTTCTAACTATTTAATAATTAATTTAATAAAACTTCATAATCTGTCTAAAACAATGAAATAACAACTAAAATATCTATTCTCTAGAGAAACAAAGACAACAAATGTTCTAAACCTCTTTGGAAATCACCATATGTCAGTGAACAATGCAACTACGCATTAAAACAAGATTTTCATTTTTTTGAAAATTTCGTAAAATATGTGGGTTAACCTCTACGAAAATATTGAGTTTTCAGTAAATACTCTATATACTGAAAATTATATGTGTTTGTGTTTCTTAAAAATTTATAAACACATTCTAAATTTGAATTAATGTATGGAATACATTTTTTCATGATAAATGGTTATAATTTTTAACTACTTAATAATTAGTTTAATAAAACTTCATAATCTACCTAAAATAAAGAAATAACCACTAAAATATATATTCTCTAGAGAAACGGAGACAACAAATGTTCCAAACTTTTTTGAAAATCACCATATGTCAGTGAACGATGCAACTATGCATTAAAACAATATTTTCATATTTTTTGAAAATTTCTCAAAATATGTGGGTTAACCCCTACGAAAATATTGGGTTTTTCGGTAAATACTCTATACACTGAAAATTATATGCTTTTAAGTTTATTAAAAAATTATAAACACATTCTAAATTTGAATTAATGTATGGAAAACATTTTTCATGATAAATGGATATAATTTCTAACTACTTAATAATTAATTTAATAAAACTTCATAATCTACCTAAAACAATGAAATAACAAATAAAATATCTATTCTCTAGAGGAACGGAGACAACAAATGTTCCAAACCTCTTTGAAAATAATCATGTCAGTGAACGATACAACTATACATTAAAACAAGATTTTCATTTTTTTGAAAATTTCTCAAAATATGTGGGTTAACCCCTACGAAAATATTGAGTTTTCGGTAAATACTCTATATACGGAAAATTATATGTGTTTGTGTTTCTTAAAAATTTATAAACACATTCTAAATTTGAATTAATGTATGGAATACATTTTTTCATGATAAATGGTTATAATTTTTAACTACTTAATAATTAGTTTAATAAAACTTCATAATCTACCTAAAACAAGTAAATAACCACTAAAATATATATTCTCTAGAGAAACGGAGACAACAAATATTCCAAACTTCTTTGAAAATCATCATATGTCAGTGAACGATGCAACTACGCATTAAACAATATTTTCATTTTTTGAAAATTTCTCAAAATATGTGGGTTAACCCCTACGAAAATATTGGGTTTTCGGTAAATACTCTATATACTGAAAATTATATGTTTTTAAGTTTATTAAAAAATTATAAACACAATCTAAATTTGAATTAATGTATAGAAACATTTTTTCATGATAAATGGATATAATTTTTAACTACTTAATAATTAAATTAATAAAACTTCTCAATCTACCTAAAACAAAGAAATAACCACTAAAATAACTTTTCTCTAAAGAAACGGAGACAACAAATGTTCCAAACCTCTTTGAAAATCATCATATGTCAGTGAACGGTAACTATGCATTAAAACAAGATTTTCATTTTTTTGAAAATTTCTCAAAATATGTGGGTTAACCCCTACGAAAGTATTGAATTTTCGGTAAATACTCTTTATATTGAAAATTATATGCTTTTAAGTTTATTAAAAATTTATAAACACATTTTAAATTTGAATTAATGAATAGAAAACTATTTTTCATGATAAATGGATATAATTTCTAACTACTTAATAATTAATTTAATAAAACTTCATAATCTAACTAAAACAAAGAAATAACCACTAAAATATCTATTCTCAAGAGAAACGGAGACAACAAATGTTCCAAACCTCTTTGAAAATCATCATATGTCAGTGAACGATGCAACTATGCATTAAAACAAGATTTTCATTTTTTTGAAAATTTCTCAAAATATGTGGGTTAACCCTTACGAAAATTTTGAGTTTTTGGTAAATAATCTATATATACTGAAAATTATATGCTTTTGTGTTTATTAAAAATTTATAAACACATTCTTAATTTGAATTAATGTATGAAAACTTTTTTCATGATGAATGGATATAATTTCTAACTACTAAATAATTAATTTAATAAAACTTCATAATCTAACTAAAACAATGAAATAACCACTAAAATATATATTCTCTAGAGAAACGGAGACAACAACTGTTCCAAAACTCTTTGAAAATCATCATTTGTCAGTGAACGATGCAACTATGCATTAAAACAAGATTTTCATTTTTTGAAAATTTCTCAAAATATGTGGGTTAACCCTACAAAAATATTGAGTTTTCGGTAAATACTCTATATACTGAATATTATATGCTTTTAAGTTTATTTAAAATTTATAAACACATTCTAAATTTGAATTAATGTATGGAAAACATTTTTACATGATAAATGAATATTATTTCTAACTACTTAATAATTAATTTAATTAAACTTCGTAATCTAACTAAAATAAAGAAATAACCACTAAAATATCTATTCTCTAGATAAACAAAGACAACAAATGTTCCAAACCTATTTGAAAATCATCATATGTCACTGAACGATGCAACTATATATTAAAGCAAGATTTTCATTCTTTGAAAATTTCTCAAAATATGTGGGTTAACCCCAACGAAAATATTGAGTTTTCGGTAAATACTTTATATACTGAAAATTATATGTGTTTGTGTTTCTTAAAAATTTATAAACACATTCTAAATTTGAATTACTGTATGGAATACATTTTCATGATAAATGGTTATAATTTCTAACTACTTAATAATTAGTTTAATAAAACTTCATAATCTACCTAAAACAAAGAAATAACCACTAAAATATATATTCTCTAGAGAAACGGAGACAACAAATGTTTCAAACCTCTTTGAAAATCATCATATGTCAGTGAACAATACAAATATGCATTAAAACAAAATTTTAATATTTTTGAAAATTTCTCAAAATATGTGGGTTAACCCCTACGAAAATATTGAGTTTTCGGTAAATACTCTATGTACTGAAAATTATATGCTTTTGTGTTTCATAAAATTTTTTAAACACATTCTAAATTGGAATTAATGGATGGAAAACGTTTTTTCATGATAAATGGGTATAATTTTTTACTACTTAATAATTAATATAATAAAACTTCATAATTTACCTAAAACAGTGAAATAACCACTAAAAATATGTTCTCTAGAGAAACAGAGACAACAAATGTTCCAAACCTCTTTTAAAATCATCAAATCTCAGTGAACTATGAAACTACACATTAAAAAAAGATTTTCGAAATTTTGAATATTTCTCAAAATACGTGGGTTAACCCCTACGAAAATATTGAATTTTCGGTAAATACTCTATATAATGAAAATTATATACTTTTATGTTTATTAAAAATTTATAAACACATTCTAAATTTGAATTAATATATGGAAAACATTTTTCATGATAAATGGATATAATTTTTAACTACTTAATAATTAATTTAATAAAACTTCATAATCTACCTAAAACAATGAAATAACAACTAAAATATCTATTCTCTAGAGGAACGGAGACAACAAATGTTTCAAACCTCTTTGAAAATCATCATATGTCAGTGAACGATACAACTATACATTAAAACAAGATTTTCATTTTTTGAAAATTTCTCAAAATATGTGGGTTAACCCCTACGAAAATATTGAGTTTTCGGTAAATACTCTATATACGGAAAATTATATGCTTTTAAGTTTATTAAAAATTTATAAACACACTCTAAATTTAAATTAATGTATAGAAAACATTTTTCAAGATAAATGGATTTAATTTCTAACTACTTAATAATTAATTTAATAAAACTTCATAATCTACCTAAAACAATGAAATAACAACTAAAATATCTATTCTCTAGAGGAACGGAGACAACAAATGTTCTAAACCTCTTTGAAAATCACCATATGTCAGTGAACAATGCAACTACGCATTAAAACAATATTTTCATTTTTTTGAAAATTTCATAAAATATGTGGGTTAACCTCTACGAAAATATTGAGTTTTCAGTAAATACTCTATATACTGAAAATTATATGTGTTTGTGTTTCTTAAAAATTTATAAACACATTCTAAATTTGAATTAATGTATGGAATACATTTTTTCATGATAAATGGTTATAATGTTTAACTACTTAATAATTAGTTTAATAAAACTTCATAATCTACCTAAAACAAAGAAATAACCACTGAAATATATATTCTCTAGAGAAACGGAGACAAAAAATGTTCCAAACTACTTTGAAAATCATCATATGTCAGTGAACGATGCAACTATGCATTAAAACAATATTTTCTTTTTTTGAAAATTTCTCAAAATATGTGGGTTAACAACCCCTACGAAAATATTGGGTTTTCGGTAATTACTCTATACACTGAAAATTATATGCTTTTAAGTTTATTAAAAATTTATAAACACATTCTAAATTTGAATTAATTTATGGAAAACATTTTTTCATGATAAATGGATATTATATTTAACTACTTAATAATTAATTTAATAAGACTTCATAATCTAACTAAAACAAAGAAATAACCACTAAAGTATTTATTCTTTAGAGAAACGGTGACAACAAATATTCTAGACCTCTTTGAAAATCATCATATGTCAGTGAACAATGCAACTATGTATTAAAGAAAGATTTTTATTTTTTTGAAAATTTCTCAAAATATGTGGGTTAACTAACCCCTACGAAAATATTGAGTTTTCAGTAAATACTCTATATACTGAAAATTTTATGTTTTTGTGTTTATTAAAAATTTATTAAGACATTCTAAATTTGAATTAATGCATGAAAAAAAAATTTCATGATAAATGGATATAATGTTTAACTACTTAATAAATAATTTAATAAAACTTCATAATTTACATAAAACAAAGAAATAACCACTAAAATATCTATTTTCTAGAGAAACGGAGACAACAAATGTTCTAAACCTCTTTGAAAATCATCATATGTTAGTGAACGATGCAACTATGCATTAAAACAAGATTTTCAAAATTTTGAAAATTTCTCAAAATATGTGGGTTAACCCCTACGAAAATATTGAGTTATCGGTAAATACTTTATATACTGAAAATTATATGATTTTGTGTTTATAAAAAATTTAAAAAACACATTCTAAATTTGAATTAATGTATGGAAAACATTTTTCATGATAAATGGATATAATTTCTAACTACTTAATATTAAATTTAATAAAACAATGAAGTAACCACTAAAATATTTATTCTCTAGAGAAACAGAGACAATAAATGTTCCAAACCTCTTTGAAAATCATCATATGTCAGTGAACGATGCAACTATGTATTAAAGCAAGATTTTCATTTTTTGAAAATTTCTCAAAATATGTGGGTTAACCTCAACGAAAATATTAAGTTTTCGGTAAATACTCTATATACTGAAAATTATATGTTTTTGTATTTATTAAAAATTTATAAACACATTCTAAATTTGAATTAATGCATGTAAAACATTTTTTCATGATAAATGGATATAATTTCTAACTACTTAACAATTAATTTAGTAAAACTTCATAATTTACCTAAAACAAAGTAACCACTAAAATATCTATTCTCTAGAGAAACGGAGACAACAAATGTTATAAACCTCTTTGAAAATCATCATATGTCAGTGAACGATGCAACTATGCATTAAAACAAGATTTTCATAATACACTAGAGGTATTAGTGAATTCATGATGTTAGCTCAACTACAACCGGAAGCAAATATCGATATGTTTAAATGTTCATGCTTTACTTGTAAAAATAATAAAAATATTAAGAAGTGAGATGTATGGATTCATTTATATTTGAAAGGGTCTACACCAAGTTACAAGTTTGGGTATCTTCAGAGAAAACTTATTATGGATATGATTCATCTCATATAATTTTGATGTCTGACCCTGATTTCTCAGATAGTAATTACAAATACACTAATATATATATATATATATATATATATATATATATATGTGTGTGTGTGTGTGTGTGTGTACATATAACCGACATTCATCTCAATAATTTGTTCATACTTGGAATGATTCTTGACCACGCAAAGGAGAATCTGTAGCCAGTAGCATTGAGTTCTCCCATAATCTCTACATCTTTCTGCAGTTTACATATTTTAAATGCAATTCAGTCCTAATTCTTATACATAGTTCAGTCATATGAGTATCTATGTACTGAAGAATTAACCTTCCATCTCGTATATGACTCACAACTAGTGTCTCCATTCTTCAAATCTGACCCTGATTTCTCTGATAGTAATTATAAATACATTACGAGCCAATGTTGCATTAGGTCGCGGTACTTGATCCTGTGTCTGTTCCCTAAGATATTTTCCCTGATGTAACGATCGAGCAGTATAAATGATATCCTAGGTGTCATTGAGATGCTGTCATGCTTTCTCTTGTTTCTCTCTGTCCAAATACTGTAAATGACTGCAAGAGAGACCAGACGTTGCAATATCTTCGGTGCTGTTTTGTCCTTCAAAGTCATCCAGTGAATGAGGGATGACCATGTATGGAATGTAAATTTGTCGTAACTCAATCTCCTGAGAGCGAGTCCCCATAGCTCCTCACTCCATTTGCACCTGAGAAACAGATGGTCTCTGTTTTCAGTGTAAGAACCGCACAGACAACATATTGTAGGCACTATCATACCCCAGCGTGCTAGTCTATCCATCATCGGTAGCCTGTTCAACTGAGCTAATTACATTGTGAATGAGTGCTTAGGGATATGTCCTTTGAACCATATACAAGAGGTCCAAGATTGTGATGGTTCCCTTTGCCTAATATTCTCCCAAGTGTGTTTGGTTGTGAAACGTTTATGTTCCACTCCATCTATGAACCAGACAAAAGAATCTGCGGAAGCTTGAGGTGAAGTTAAGTCAATGGTGGTGAGATAACGATGAAGTACCTCCGCTTGCGGAGAGCATGCAGGCCTTAGGTTCCAACCATTTGTGTTGCAAGCGTCTGCAATTGATGAGTGAAGCGTTATTTGTAGCTCTCGCGGACCAGCATGACCAAAGAGATCGATGAATAGTCCCAGGTATGTCCAATAGTCCCACCAGAAGCTTATTTGATCCCCTGTATCCACCTTTGCTCTCAGGAAACGAGAAGCCAAAGGTCGAAGGCTGAGCAATGCACTCCACGTCCATGAAGTTGTTTTAGCCTCATCACAGCTCCATAAATTTTCACCTCCCATCCTGTACGATTTTATCCAAGCAGCCCAGAGAGAGGTGCCTCTAGCAAACAATAACCATAGCAGGCATAGACAGAGACAGTGATTCCACATGCCAAAGTCCCGAAAGCCTAAACCACCCTCGCGCTTGGGAAGGCATAATGCAGACCAAGATACTTTAGCAGCAACAGGTGCTGAGATGTTTCCACTCCATAGGAAACGAGTACATAAGCTTTTTATCTTTGTGAGGCAACCTTTAGGTAGTATGAAAGTAGAGGTCCAAAAATTTATTGTTCCATAAATGACCGAAGAGATGAGATGATGTCTACCTGCGTGAGACAATGCCCGAGCAGACCAATTGGAGAAGCAACCTGATATCTTGACAAGCAGAGGTCGATAATCAGATAGTTGTAGTTTCCTATGCATCAAAGGAAGACCAAGATATCTTATGGGTAGTGAACCAATTTTGAAACCGATACACACCATGTCAGAAGTTTCATGCTGGTTCAAGCCCCCGCAATAGAGCTCAGTCTTTGATTTATTCATTGTTAGGCCTGGCCACTGAGAGAACTCTCAAACACTCCTGTAATATTTTCCAGAGATGCTTTTTCACCATCAAAGAATACCATTATGTCGTCAGCGAAGGCGAGGTGAGTTACTTCTGGATCAGTTGGTGCCACGTAAACAGTAACTGTTATCTATAGAAACTGAATATAAGTAATATGGTTAGTTGGTTATATATAACTAAGAAGTATGAATTCTAACTTTATAGAGTATCAATCTTATCTATCTGGAAGTCACGGTTCCGTAACCGTCCCAACCCTTCCAATCATTTAAAAACGCTACCAAAAAAAGCAAAAACAGTTACTGTTTACGAGGTACCAACTTAAGTTCCAGTTTCAGTGAAAGCAATTATTTATGTAGGACAATTCAACGTATATATTTGTCCTAATATACATTGTTTTACTAGCTAGTGAGCTGGTGCGGTTGTGCAATTACTCAATACCACTTATATTTATATTTTCAAATTTTCTATAACTACTTTTAGTATATTAATCTTATGTGTTTTCTGTAGAATGGAGTTAGAAATCGTCAATTTAAATGTAGAATTGAAAATACAAAATTCGATTTTGCTTGTGCCTACAATGCATGACAATATCTTGACAAAAAGAATAATTTAATGAATTTTACAACTGTAAGAAAATCATTTGATAGAGCAGATAAAATCATGCAATTTCAGATATAATTTGTATAACTGTAGATTTGTTTTCTTTTCTTGAAGTAATTAAACCAACTAATAAGAAAACGATAAATTTCAATGCAAATTTGTAAATAAAGGAACCATAAACTTTGTTGATCCAATCATATAAAAAATCCATTCATATAAAAAAGCCTAAAATGAAAATTGTTTAGACAAAAATGACATGACACTATATCATTGAATGATTAGCTTATATAGGTGAACACTCTAAAAAGAAAACATTTACTGGACTATTTAAATATGTGATGTGATGTGTGATGAGACAAAATTCTTACTATGAGAATATAGAAACAATGATATTTACTATTTATTTGCGATATATTATATTCTAGAATATCAAAAGTACGATGAATTCTAAATAATAAGGAAAAATATGAATAGAATAGTTAACACACAAATGACTCTATTTTCGTCATTTTGGTTATCAAAAAAAAACACACAAATGACTACTTTTGGTTTAATTGATTCTATAAGAACCAAAATCAAATAAAATTATATGAATGATAAAAAAACAAAAGAAAATCCCCTTAAATTTTAGTTTAGGATGCTACGACTTTGGTCTAGTTAGTTTTGAGTTGTATTAAAATAATTAATGAATTTAGGCTACTATATCATTGGATGATTAGTTTATATAAGTGGACACTGTGAAAGGAAGATCTCAATCCTCACTATATATTGAAGATTTTTACAGAAAATAATTTTTGTTTTGTTTATTTGTTTTATAATCTAAACGAAG
This sequence comes from Sinapis alba, assembly GCA_012274485.2. NCBI lineage: Eukaryota > Viridiplantae > Streptophyta > Magnoliopsida > Brassicales > Brassicaceae > Sinapis > Sinapis alba. Next base: position 93,103 of record MU105876.1, on the reverse strand, counting down.
ACATTTACTAGACTATTTAAACATTTAATGTGCAATGAGACACAAATTTTACTATGAGAATGGAGAAACATTAATAAACACACCAAGGACTACCTTCTTTTGGTTTTACTGATTATATAAGAACCAAAATTAAATTAAATTATATGCATGATTTTTAAAAAATCAAAATATAGATCCCATTAAAATTTAGTTTAGAATTATAGGACTTTGGTCTAGTTAGTTTTGAGTTTGTGTGCTTGAGTGACGTTTCTGTTTAAAATGCATCCCCCCCCTTCCATCCCTTGGTTTGACATAATACATTTATAGATAAATTATTTTTATTCATTTGTACTTGATCATCTTTTTATTGAGGATTTTTATTTAGTACATTGTAGGTAGAAGAAGCTCCTTATATATGAAGCAACTAGAACGAGTGAGATACATATAGATGATCTTGACGGGGAAAAGTGTTTCATGCATCAGCAAGCAAGCCTCTTCTTCTGATTCTGGGAGGAGAGGCTTGAGCGGAGGAAATTTTGTTTCACCGGATTCTTAGCAGTCCCATTAATGAATCTTTGGTACCATTTACCAGATTCTTTAAGGTTTCTGTCGTTGAGATCATCCCAATTAACGTAACTAAGTCCAAATCTGACGGTAAAACCTTTACCAAATTCATAATTATCTCCCAGAGCCCATGCAAAGTATCCTCTCACGTTGACACCCTTCTCCCTGCAAACAATAACAATCATATATATATATATATATATATATATAATTTACTTAAAAAGAACAAGAAAAAGAAAATAAATATTGGAAGAAAAACATGTATAGTAGCATCCACTTACTTGATGACCTTACTGAGAAAACATAGATGACTGCAATGATAATTAATTCGTTTGTAATCAGCAATAGCTTCGCAACGGCTCTCTGAACCGGGCGTACTAATTCCTAATTAAATCACCATCACATAAAAATATTCCACAATATTTGAAAGTCAGTTTCTTTGGACTAGTATAAAAATACACTAATTATCTGATGATATATAGTATAGATGAATAGAGATGAGTAAGTAATATGTAGAACTTACCGTTCTCGGTGATATAGATTAAAGGGTTGCCGTATTTGGTTTTGAAGTAGTCCATTACGTAATAAATTCCTTTTGGGTAGTAATAGCTGTTGGCGTCTTCAGCGAACTGAGAAAGGGAAGCCAACAAAATATACATATCAATCAGAAAAAATAGTTATTGTGGGTGTTCCTAATACACTGAAGTTAGGAAAAGAAATAAAATAATGAAAGAGAAATCATAAGGGTGGATCATGCATATATACCACTGGACCAGGATATTCACCACGTGAGTTTTTAACTGTAAGCACAAGGAAGAAATAAATGATGGTCACTCACAAATTAAGTATGTTGTAACAAAAAGGAATATATATAGAAAGGAGGTTGTAACAAAGTGGAAACAAAGTGGTACATGTGAGGTCTACGCCAGCGTCATCCATGGCAGTGTGTTTCTCTGAAGGATATGGGTTAGGTTTTGGCTTGGCATACTGAGTGACATAATAGTTGAGACCAAGAAAATCATATGAACCAGCAACGAGTTCGGCTTCATCTTCTGTGAAGTTCGGAAGCCGAGTACCCACAATCTGCCTCATGATGTCTGGGTATCTACCTTTTGTTAGCGGCTCCATGTACCTGATCGAGGTACATTTTTTCATTATACATGCATACAATATAATCATTCTAGTTACCTAGACCATGTTTAGTTTTTAGTAATAGAATAACTGTTTGATGTGAAACAAAATAAAAAGATATACCATCCATGGAAGAATTCGTTCATCCTCTCAGCTGCTTCTATGCAAGCAGGATCAGACTCATCATATGGAAGAAACCATCTTGTTATCATCACAGGTCCAATCTTGCCTTTTTGGAACTGTTGGTCAAATGATATATATATATAGCTAGATTAGAATCAGATATGTTACAATCACACCACCATTTCACATATGGAGACTACTCACCGCATAGTTGTTCCTGTAAAGATCCACTGCCGCGGCATGAGCAAGAAGCTGGTTATGTGCAACGATATAGGGTTCTGTTGAAGAGTTTCCGCCGTAACACCTCTGCTTGGTATCAACCATAGGAGAACATCGACCTGGTGCATCTGATCCGAGTGCATAGCCTCTCGTAGGCACTGTGTATAGCTGGTTGATTGTGATCCAGTGCTTCACCTTTCCACCAAATTCTTTGAAACATAGATCCGCATAGTCTTTGAAATCTTGTCTGTGCATATTAATATATAATCATTATTTCAGTAAAGCATGTAACTAAGAAGAAATCTTCTTCTTCTTGTTTTTTTAATATTTTGTATATAATAAAGAAGCATGGCACATACATGATCTGACGGTCCAAGAAACCTTCATACTCATCTTGGAGTGTTTGAGGAAGGTCCCAGTGAAAGAGGGTAACAAAAGGAGTTATATTTTTTTCGAGGAGGGCATCTATGAGGTTGTGGTAGTAATCAAGACCTGCTTGGTCCACTCCTCTACTCACCTTTCCTTCTGCTCATGTATATATATTAATTAGTACTCTTCCAGCTAAATGAACCAAATAAAAATACAAATTTATGTACATACTTGGAGCTATTCTTGACCACGCAAAGGAGAATCTGTAGCCAGTAGCATTGAGTTCTCCCATAATCTCTACATCTTTCTGCAGTTTACATATTTTAAATGCAATTCAGTCCACCCAGTAATTTTTATACATAGTTCAGTCATATGAGTATCTATGTACTGAGTGTTACAAAAAAAAAGAGTATCTATGTACTGAAGAATTAATTAACCTTCCATCTAGTATATGATTCACAAGTAGTGTCTCCATTCTTCAAATCTGCCCCTGATTTCTCTGATAGTAAACACAAATACATTAATATATATATATATATATATATATATATATATATATATATATATATATATATATATATATATGTGTGTGTACATATAACCGACATTCATCTCATATATATATATATGCCACCGTGACATACCTGGGTATCGGTGACTGAAGACATCCCAAGTGTTAACACCACGACCTCTCCATCCTTCGATCTGAAATGAAAAGAAACAACCATGCAAAGTTGGATATTAACATTTTTGAATATTATTTCTATACGTCAAAAATATGGTATGGGAACATTTGTGGCATGCCTGGTACGCAGCAGATGCAACACCGAAGATGAAGTCTTTTCCAAAGTTTTTACTGCTTAATTTATCAGTGTTACTACATGTGAATGGTGCATTCTCTTCGCAAGTAATTTCTTCAGCAGCTTTGCAACTCCCAGCAGCTAATAGTGAAACTAAAGCGAGTCCGTACAGAAGCTTCATGGTTAAATCTGTTTATGTATGTGTTGTGTTGTATGGAACCTTCTGCCATTATAGGGTTTATATAGCCCTTCCTAAAGAAGAGTGACGTATGTATTTTCTTGTCCTGATACTTTGTGAGAGGTTTAGGTGGTATGAGTCGCGTGGGTTCACTTTACTTCAGATGTTCACCGCAATGTGTTATATTTTATTTTTTATTTTTTTCACTTTTTAGCTCTTTAATCTTTTATTTTTCACTTATTAGCTCTTTTATCTAGTGTAATTTTTTTTTACATAGCATATAACTGTATTTCTTAACCGGAATACCAATTGTCGACAGTGATGCAATGCAGCATGAATATATCGAAGTTTTGCGCAAAACTAGAACGACACACATCATCAAGATTTGTTGTAGTAGAAAATGTCCAAAGCGTCAACTTATATCCAAATATTATATGTGTTGAATCTCGAGTAACACTGATCTAAAGCCACACTTACACGAGCCACACCGCTCACAATCACATTATATCTTAACAATTACTGTTTACGTGCCACCAACTTAAGTTCCAATTGCAACGTGGCACCATGCAACTTAAGTTCCAATTTCAATGAAACAAATTATTTACGTAGCACATATATATAGATATGTTGAACTGTATTTAACAGAGCATTCTCTTTATAGTTCATACCTCTTATAAAATAATGTTTGATTTGTGCTCATAAATATTTTAACTCAGCTAGGTTAGAAATCCGCGCCATATATAGTGAAAAAACATTTCATAAAAATAAAGCTGCCCTATGGTAAATGTAGATCTGCCCTTGGTGTCATGTGACACCCCTTAAGTCTTTATAAAATTTTGGTTGTATGAAATATTTGCAAAAATTCCTTGGCAATTTTGGTATTTCGGTCATGTGACCAAAATTTTGGTATTTTAGTCTTTATAAAATTTTGATCAATGCTTGACCCCATTTATCATTTTTATTTATAAAATTAGTATCCTGACACTCTTTAAATTGGACTCGGTCCGCGGCTACACATGTTATTGAAGCAACAATTGTAATATGTAATAGAGACGGTTAAAAAGTCTTAAATAATTATGTTGTTTGTTACTTCACCAAAAACAAGATTTCTATTTAAAATTTGGCACATACAGTTTCCATTTAGTGTTGCATTCACAAAAGAAAACCAAAAATGTGTTTACAATGAAGTTCTCTAAAACATTAGAGAATTTTAATTGAATTTATGTTTATATATTTCTTAAAATGAGTGTTTAGATTAACAACTTAATGTTATATTGTAAATAGTGCAACTTTAGACTGGTTTATAAGTGATTTGTGCATTTTCAAAAGTTCACAAACGCCAATAATAAACTAAAATAAACAAAATATAAACATATAAAATTGTAATTAAAGTAACCATACAAACTATAAGAAACTAACTACAACATATTAAAATCAAAATTAGAATTTTAAAAACATATATCATAGCAAAGTTGAATATTTTGCAAAATCAAATACGTTAAAACATCACAATTCAATAAGTTACTAATAACATCTTTAACTAAAATAATATAAATATAAAACAAAACAAAACAAAAATAAACATAATAAACTATATTGCAATTTATTTTATTCGTAAATATTCATTTTTGCGTCTATACACAGATAAGTCAGCTAGTATATAAAAAATTACCGTCAAGTTATTGTCAAATGATTTTATATGGGTTTAATATCATGTGGATTTTTAATTGAAAAACTATGATAATCCCAAATTTGATATTATCATGTGGATTTAACATGTATACTGAAAATGAATGTTATTGAATAAATTCACCACTTCCGAACCCATTTGCTTTTGAGGACATCTATGAACTCCTTATGGTCACCCTCGTCGCTAACGATCCTTCTTTGATAAAACCCATCTCTCTTAGCTACCCAAATGCACTCATCTCCGCCACACTCTCTCCTAAACCCACTCTGGACAGAGAACACTGTCACAACGTCTTCCCTCGTAGTTCCAAACCCGCTACGAAACTGACATCTGAACTCAGTTTTCTGGAACGGCCACATGTTCATTGTCGTGAACTTCCATATACGTGACTGCATTGGCTTTAGCATTTCCCATCCTAAGTCGTCCTCGTTCGACCAGCACTTCACGGCCAGCTTCGCTTTTCGGACACCAGACACCCCTGAGATTTCGTTCTTTAGTTCTAGACGACCTGCTTTGGTTGGTGCTGGTAACAATGTTGCGACCACAACTGCTGTTATGAAGAAGCACCACCCTTGGTTTCTCCCCATTTTTGTATTAAACGATTGGTATGTTTTTTTCTTGAATTGTTGATTTTTCGTTGAGAGAGGTGATATATAAATTTCCATTATATAGCAACTAGACCGTTACTGTTGCCGCTTCCATATTTAGAAGTACTAGAAGTTATTTTCATCTATCTTTGGAGATGAAACAGAGAGCTAATCCCAAAGGTTGAAAAATAAAATGGGCTGTTTAGAGAAGCTTTGACCAGACAATCATCATAATCCACTTTGAGATTTTTATGACTTAGGGTGAAAAGTTTAGAGCGTTCTGTTTAAATGAATGGTATATTACTATTTGTATAGCATAAGTTTGTAAAGTATCAACTATGACATTTCAACAAAATAAGTTCACTGTGTTCAAAATAATACTCCCTCCGTTTCAAATTATATGTCGTTTTGGAGTAAAATTTTTGTTTCAAAATAAGTGTCGTTTTCGGTTTTCAATGCAAAATTTATTGGTATTTTTATCTATTTTATTTTTCTATTGATTGATATATGATTAGGTGTATTGGTAATAGTGTTTTTATTTTGAAAATATGTAAAATTAAATGTTTCCTTAATCTGTGTGCATAAACCTAGAACGACAACTAATATGAAACGGAGGGAGTATTATTTAGATATGTTGTATCAATTCCACATCAGACGCGCAATGACTTGTCTTAAATTCTGTAATGGCGACTACATTTTAAAGTTTCTATGATGATTAATTATCATGCAGAATCTATATCCATAGATAACGCTCTTTCTCATTTCAACAAATTATAAAGTTACATATTGTTTGGTTTTATTAACACGAATAACAACATACGGAGGGCAATTAAATCAAATGATCGTTCATCTATTGAAGATATAAGCTTGTCTTCATAATTTATTTATGTTATTAGCGTAATAATTTGTAACTTTGATATATAATCCAAAAAAAAAATTAGTACCAAAGGTTAAGTAATTAAGCAAGTTAACTAATTAGAGACATCTGATGAAACATCCATATTGGCTCCCTGATTTTTTTTTTTACAAAAACTATAATACATAGGTTGAATGGTTCCTAAATTGTCAATTTTTTATTACTGTTGAACTAAAAATGTTTATAACTCAATAAATCTCAAATCCGGCCATGTTTAGAGAGAGCCTCAATAAACAGAATTAAGAAGAAAGATTTAAAATGCAAACCACATTTAAATAACTTTTTTCAAAAAAAAGAAAGAAAAACTCCATCGTAATGTTCATCGAAAATATCCGAACAAATCCCTTCTTCTGATTACCATCAGTCTAATACACATGAAACCCCAACAATTCATTACTCGTTTAATAGTTCAGTCTTTTCTTTTGAAAAGAAATTAATTGTTCAGCCTTAGAGCATGATTAACCCGAGGTTCTTAAAGTAAAGTTCTTAACGTAATTTAAGAACTAGTTCTTAACTTTTACAAAGAAAAAATTCTTAACTTTAAATTACATTAAGAACTCTACTCATAAGAACTCCGGATTAATCAATGATCTTATGGGCACAAAATCATTGTGAACCCCCAGAGCGACGTTGGCTTCCCTGGGCCACAGCGCCGCCGCGCCGTGGCCAAGGTTTCCACTTAGCCTCAAGGTATCTCCGCGGTATCAGCCTTGGATACCTCTCCTCAAAATCCCACTCCTTACCATCAAATATTATCCCTTCACGTGTAACCTCATGAACAGCACATGCCCTCTTATAATTACACATCTCCGCATCTATCGCGGTCATACGAATATCAACATCCGCTGTACCAAGAACAGACCTGAAATGGCATCGGTGAATCTCCTCCTCGAGCTTTTGGCCACCTTCCAAAAGTACATGGAAGGTATGGCCCAGTGGTGGCTTCTTGGCCCGTCGCCATCCGTATTCAAGGCCACTGTTTATAGCTTGACAAAAGTAAACAATCTCTAGACGTTTCAAGCCTTTCATTTCATTACGTATGTTTAGCTCCGTTGTGACGAAGTGTGATCTCCCGGCGTAGGAGAATGTGGTGAAGTGCACCACAAGGAACCACGTTAGGGTTCTTATAAACTTATCAATGTTAAACGTCATGATTTTTTTTTCCTTATTGTGATATAATTTGTCTCGTTTCGTTTGCCTTGGGATTTGGTTTGCTCTTCATGCTTAGTTTTTAAAAACGTGTTTTAAAACTGAATTCTGTTGCAAAGTTCATATAACTATATTTTGTTAATTGTTATTTCTTATGTGGACAGCTTTGATATGAACAATAAAACCGCCATAAATAATAATAGTCCATAAGAAAGTTGAATAACGGAATCGGTAAGTAAAATTTAACTTTATTAGTTGGAAAACTGTGATCTAGGCAGACTGTTTCAGTGTCTTGAAACATCCAAATTACTCTCTACGTAATTTTTTTTCTCTACATAATTTTGTGATTTAGTGTTCTTTTATATATGTCTTGATTTTTGGTTATTCAATATTTTTTCTCTTCAAAATACAGTTTTTAAATGATTAGTTTGCTTAAATAATTTTACTCCAGTCATTTTATAAGAATTGATGGCTTTAAGATGTTCAGAACATCATTATTGAAGTTTCTTAAGTTATTTTTTTCTTAAGTTGGATATAGTAAAACATTATTAATATTCAGTTAATGATTTGAAATACTCTTTAATTAAATATTTCTATATTTTGTGTTTGTATTTTAGGGGATTCAGTTTGAAAAATCTCCTAATAATGTATTAATAAAAGAGAAAACAGTCATTAAAACCTTGAACTTTCAAATTAAAGCCAAAAAAATATTCAACTCATGTTTGAGCCAAAAAAATCTTCAACTTTCAAATATTGGCCGTTTTAACTTTCATATTTTGTTGATTCGGTGATTTAAGAAACTTGAATAGTTAACTATTAAAATCTATTAAAAATAATTATTTATTAACTCTCTAAACAATATCATTTTAAAAACTGATTCAAACATTGATCAAACAATGTGTTTTTGCTTATGTAAACACTTAAATCATTTTTTCGTGAAACTATTGTGAAGAAAATGAATTCATTTGGAGTTTTCATTTCGCAAAAAAGATAGATTTAAGTATTTACGTAAGCAAAAAGACATTGTTTGATCAATATTTTAATCAATTTTTAAAATGGTATCATTTAGAGAGTTAATGAATGTTTATTTTTAATTGATTTTAACATTTAATTATTCAGGTTTCTTAAATGACCGAATCAACAAAATATAAGAGTTAAAACGGTCAATATTTGAAAGTTGAGGATTTTTTTAGCTCAAACATGAGTTGAATGTTTTTTGACTTTAGTTTGAAAATTCAAGGTTTTAATGGATGTTTTCTCATTAATAAAACCAGCAATCGGGATGAAGTCTACCGTTTGAGTTCTCTTCTAACAATTTCAATCAAGCTTAGTCATTATAAACTTATTATGAGTTTTAAAAATCACAATAATATCTGGTAAATCTTGATTTAAGAACTGTAGAGGACAACTAACTTATTAGGAACACGATTTTCAAAACAAAATCTGGAGAAGATCATACCAAATGCTCTGGATATTGTACTCACTTTCTGATTTTTGTAATCTAAATATATTATTTTTTTCCAATTGAGAACAAAAAAAGATACATGTATACACACACGTTCCCATAATACATCAAATATCAGAGGAATCACTTGGTTATCATCTTAGGCAACTTAGGTTGAATATGGCGATGAGGCCAAGGAGTCCAAGGAAAAAGCTCATTAGTATCTTTCATCAAAAGACCTTCACGACGGATCGCTAAAACACATCTATAACCAGGACATCTACTTCCAAGCGCAGGGGTGATCTCAATATTAACGGTAACATAACCCAAACTAGACCGGAAATGGCACCGGTTAACAACCTTTGCGTTCGGGTTAACACTGTAAAAGAAGAACTTAGCGTAAAACACGTCTCCTGGAAGAGACCTAGTCCAATGTTTCCGACCAATGCTGCACTCAAACCCTGCTTTTGGTTTCTTGATCCCTTTCAGCTCGTTGATAGCTTCGAAGATCACATTGGTTCCGTCTTTGAGTTCGAAGTCTGAGCTGTAGTATTCGCTGGGATGAATCGATTCGTAGTCAGCGTAATGGTTTATGAGAGGGTTATCATTCTCGCTGGTGCCTTGTGTCGCAAGGAATAGATATATTAGGGCTACAAGAATCAGCTTGTTTTCCATTTCTTCTTTGTTTTTTTTTAGGTTTCATCTCATTTTTTTCTTTATATGCAAAAAGTGATGGTTTAGAGATCATTATTTGCTCAGAATAGAAGAATGTTGTTGTAACATTCTTTATTTATCATATGTTTGTTGAGTTGGTTGATAAATATAGTAACTTTCTTAACCATAGCTGTAGCTATCTGGAGTCTTATGTACATTTCATCAAGTCTCATCCCACAAAACGTACAAGACAAGGCACACTGAGAGTAATGCTACACTTACCAGATTCCCACATGAAGAATTGCATTGAGAGTAAGGCTCTTTCAAGTATTTAACAGAGACTCCCTCTACATACTCAAGTGTCTGTATTTTCTCGAGAAACGTTCTTTTTACAATGGAGTTGCGTCCCGTGAATGTAGATTCGAACACCCTCTGAAACAAAAACATAAAGAATTTAAACTTTATCCAAAACAGAGAACATATACACTAATTGACAGAGAAATTAAGAACCTCAATTAGGGTTCTAAGGGTTAATCATGGTCTTAGAGCATGATTATCCGAGTCTCTTAAAGGGGTCTCTTGCACTGTTTGCGGGCCCTATTAACATGTGGGACCTGTGAACAGTGCAAGTGACGGTTTCTAAAACTCTTAAATAAGAACCGTCTCTTGCACTGTTCACATATCCCACTGACACGTGTCAGCCCGCGATTGGTTTAATTTTTTTTTTTAGAAAAACAGAAAAAGCAAAAAAAAAAAAAAAAAAAAAAAAAAAAAAANCTTACATTCTCCACTTAAAAATCAACCTAAACGTCAACATGATATATTGGTATGTTGTAAAACAAAAACAAAAGGAATCCACGATGAATATCAGAGACACTTGGTTCGAATTCTAACACGAGCCATTATATTTAATTTAACATTAAATTTAGAGTAAATTTATAAATATAAAAACAACATCTCAAATCATATGTTTGAATGTACAAAGATCTTTGTCATTATCCATATACGTTAGCTATCACCAGCATCATTCCCTAAGTTCTTTAATCGAATAAGTAGTGGAACAACATCCTTCCCAAGATCCGGTCTATCTCTTTTTCTAAGCTCAGCACATCTCAACGACATAGCTGCAAAAGCTTGAGCCTCTTGTAATGGCCAATCCGGCACGGTCGGATCAAGCATATCTTTCAAAGTTCCTCTACTAATCGCCCTCGAGACATGATGAGCTAGCCCCATGGGAGGCCTTGCGGTAATGATCTGAAGTAGCATTATCCCCAATGAGTATATGTCTGACTTTGTGGTTAACATTCCTGTCTGTTGGTACTCAGGGTCTATGTAACAGAATGTTCCTGCTGCAGATGTCATATGGTATTGTGTAACGTTATTAGCTACTGATGCAGGGACTAACCTTGCTAGACCCACGTCACTGATCTTGCTCACGTAGTTTTTGTCTAAGAGTATGTTGGCAGGTTTGAGATCGCGGTGAACAAGAGGTTCTGGTTTAGCTTGATGGAGGAATGATAAGGCAGTAGTAATCTCTGCAGCTATTTCGAAACGTTTCCTCCAAGAAAGAGGTTTAGAGTTTCCTCTCCGGATGAGTATGTCCTCTAAGCTTCCATTTTCCATCAACTCATAAACTAAGCATCCATATTCTGGACATGCACCAAGGAGAAGAACCATGTGGGGATGCCTTATGCTACTTAGAACTTCAACCTGTAACATGAGAGTATACAAATCATGAAACTAAGGTCATATGCATCAGAGATTTCTCAACTAAATCTTTCCTTAAAATATATATTTTTTAATATTATTATTTTTGGTGAAACTCCAACAATGCAGAGTCCTAAGAATATCTTTAACCCACAACCCCAAAAAAAGATTTCTTATTTTATTTTATTTTATTATTATATTTTTTTAATTTTTTGATTATTTTTTTTTTTTAAAACAAATCAATCGTGGACCGACACGTGTCAGTGGGGCCCGCAAACAGTGCAAAAAACGGTTCTTATTTTAGAGTTTTAGAAACCGTCTCTTGCACTGTTCACGGATCCCACATGTCAGTGGGGCCCGCAAACAGTGCAAGAGACTCCCTTAAAAGACACCATTAATGGTGCTTTAAGAGCAACTCCAACAATCAGAAACCATATAAGTTTCTAAAAAAAATATTAGTATTATAGTTAGTCAAATATATTTTATTTTTTAAGTCAATGAAAACACTAATTTTCTCTTTACACGATGACATGTGTTTTTTTGGGTTACTAATGGTTTCTAAAAACCTCTAAAATTAGAACTTTTTGTCTTTTCTCCTAATTTTATTATTTTCTTCTTTTTCTTAAATACTTAAAATTTCTTCTAATACTTATTGTTAGAGGTGCTCTAAACTAAATTGGCAACTTGGATACATAAATAAAAATAGAAACCACTACCTCTTGTTGAAATTGTTTTTTTCCTTGAGCAGCATCAGGTCTCAAGACTTTAATGGCAACAGGAGTATGGTCAAGTTCGCCTTTGTACACAGGTCCATAACCTCCTTCTCCAATTTTTCTATGATTTGCAAAGTTCTCTGTGGCTTCTTCGATCTCTTCTATTGAATATCTTCTGTAACGAACATCGTTATGTGCTAAAGCATTCATTGCACGGTCTTTGTCCTCTGATTCACTTCTTGCTTTTATCTCTGCTTGCTTTCTTCTTTGTCCTTCTAACTCTGCCATTCTCTGAGCTTTCTCAGCTGCCTCTAAGGCCGTTCTGCACTTTGCCTTCTCCATTTCTGCAACTGCTAGTGCTGCTTCTTCTGAAAGCTTGGCTTTCTCGAACTTAAGAGCTTCTTCTATTTTCCATTGGTTTAGCTCGTTTGCCTAGGAAAAAAAAACATAAATATCATAGCAACAAGACACTTTTCTTTTTCTTTTTTCTACTTCCTTTTTAATAGATAAGTGTCAGGAAAAGAAAAAAAATATTTTAGATTAGTAAAAATTTATTAACATTTTGTGTTATATCACTTTATATTTTGTAGTTAATTTTTTTAGTTGAACTGTGATTAAGTTTCTTTTTTTGTACTTCACTTTATAGCAACAAGACACTTTTATGTTTCCTTTTTTTTTGTACTTCCTTTTAATAGATAAGTTTCAGAAAAAAAAATTGTTTCAAATTAGATGGCATTTTCAAAATAAAATTTATTAATATCTTGTGTTACATCTCTTTATATTTTTATGTAGTTGAACTGTGATTAAGTAAATAGTTAATTATGTTTTATTTAGAAAATATACAAAAGTAAATATATATTTTTTATTTTATGTGCAAAAACCAAAGCTTCAAGTAATAAAAAAACAGAGGAATTATGATGTTTTAGATATATTTATTTTCATAATTTTAGTCAAAACAACTTAGAAAACTGATGGAGTACCTTTCTTTTTGCTGTAAGTGCTTCTTTACAAGCTGAGCTATACATATCCATAGTTTGCTTTAGTTCAAGCTTCAGCCTTCTCATTTCAGCTTCAATATCTTTCTGTAAATAAAGTAATAACCAATAACTTAGGAGTTTTATAGTCTTAATTCTTAAAACTTAGAAAGAAAATCATTTAAAAAAAACGTACGGTTGTTTGAGCATTTGACTCGTCTGAAGAACATGATGCACCATAGAATTCTGGACTATGAGCAGAGATATCAACGGAACCCCTCATACCACCTTCAGATTCATCAGAATACGAACTTTGTATCGTGGGGTTCCTTTGGAACGCAACTTGAGTAAAGGCATTGTTGAAATCCATCGACCCATTTATAGGGCTTTTGTTCCTTTCTTGCGTGGGGTTGAAGGCACGGTTTTGTGGATATATCTCTGTAGGTTTTCTCCTTCCACTACGTTGGCCACTAAAATATATATAAAGATCTTACGTGTTAGATGATATTATGGGCTATATTATCCCTAGAACCCCAAAAATGAGATTTTTAACATTTTTAGTTAAAAGCTAAGAAACAGTTTTTTAACTTCCGCTAAGAACCACATCTTAAGAAATTATGGTTAATTATGGTCTAAGCCCATCTTTAACCCAAGCTCTTAAGGAGTCTCTTGCACTGTTCGCGGTCTGCACTGATATGTGGAGCCCGTGAACAGTGCAAAAAACAGTTCCAAAAACTTTTAAATAAGAACCGTCTCTTGCACTGTTCGCGGATCCGTTGCCATGCGTCAACTCGTGATTGTTTTCTTTTTTATTTTTATTTTTAAATCAGACCAAAAAACAAAAACAAATGAGGTTCTATGGATAATGATGCTCTAAAGTCTTCCACTCATGGTCCTATGTTTTAGCATGAACGAGTGAATGTGAATAAAATAGTTAAACACATAAAACATACGTTTAATAAGAGAATTCATATTGAGAATCTCTCACCAAAAATATATCTATATTTAATTAACAAAAATTTAAAAAGCTTAAGAGTAAGTCTCTCAAATTATAAAAGAAACGAAAGAATGGTTTACTTACGTTGGCACAGAATCTTGCTCGCTATCCGATAAAGACTGGATTAGAAAGCCAGACGAAGGTACACGAGGGGGTGCAAGTGTGTTGGTGATAGGTCTTTGAGCTGGTCGAGAAGACTGAACTTTCCCTTTAGATATTACGTAGACCGAACAAAAATCAGATATCGATTTCATTATTGCACCTTGCACGTCGTGGTGTTTACTAAACATAAGAGACCTAGCGAATGTGTATGTGTTCTTGGAAGATGCTCCCAACACAAGATTGTTAACCAGGTTGCTGTTAATATACTCCAAGATTGCTTTCGCCACGTCTGAATCCTCTAGAACAGCCTCCGACATGGAAATCTACTAAGAGTAATTAACGTTAAAAAGATATATTCGTTTTATGCATAAGAAAACGATATGGAAGAATGATTATATTACCCCTTTGCGTGCACAATATCCTCGATATGGAATGAAAAGCTGGTTTAGATCATCATTGGCTCCATTCCCTCCATCTACAGTTCACTAAAAAAATCAAAATCTAGGATATATATAATGAAAGTGCAGGGCTAGTTCTCGTTAAAGGCGAATGAAACATTTGCTTTAAACCAAAATTTTAAGGACATCATTATCCTGATCTCTTTACCGGAGTTCTTAACTCATGATTTGACATTTTTTTCTTTTTTATTTTACACTTTTAGGTTAAGAGACGACTATTATATCTCTTATTTAGGAGACGGTTCTTAGCTTTTCTTAGTTAAAAACTAATAAAAACTAAGAATCATCTTTTATACAAAGGTAAGAACCATGGTTAAGAGACTGAGGATAATGATGTTCAAAAGTCAAGAGAAGAGTCATGCACTTTGATTAATGGAGGTTCTTAAGGTGGGATTCTTAGCGTAATTTAAAACTGGTTCTTAACTTTAATAAAGAAAACGTTAAGAACCAGTTCTTAAATATCTTATTTAGGAACCAATTCTTAACGTTTTCTTTGTTAAAGTTAAGAACCGGTTCTTAAATTACGTTAAGAACTTCATCATAAGAACCACCGTTAATCATGTTCTAAGTCAGTAAAAATCTCAAATGGTCAAAGAAAAAAAATTAAGATTAATCTACAAAAATTTACATCCCGTAAATCTCAGACCCAATCGAAATAAAGGTAAGACACTTACAATTTGAGCTTTTGAGACGAACATGAAGAAGAATGATGAGTGGGTTGGGAATGGTATTGGCTAAATGGTCTACGGCCCAACGAACGGCGTAATGGCTATGCTTCTCTTTATCAATAGCAATCACTGTTGAGTTTACCGGAGAATGGCTATCGTCTGACGAGTACGGTGGAGCCATCGTCGGTAGAGTGCATGCAACTCAAGGCAAGCAGAAGAATTATTCTCAAAGGTCAAGAGAGAAGAGAAAGGCTTCTTGCTTGTGGTCTAAGTTTCTCCTCTCAAATTCAACGACTGGTGTTATTACGAATAAACGATTATCCTAAAACTTAGCTGAATAAAAAGGACCAAGTTTCTATCGACCACTGATTCGTAACACCTTTTTCTTTCGGTAGAAAACGAAAAAGGTATTTTTAGATAGGTATTGTTAATATATTTCTAGAAACTACTTTACGTTATAAAGAGTTCTTTGTATTTTCAACGAATAGTGTGCATTATCACAAACTATGTTTGTTACATCATTATAACACTAGTTTGTAAGTCCTGATTTGTTTTATTATTTAAAGCATGCAGTCTACGTTTCAACGTAAATAAAAGTGCATGTTAATGAATATATATAGTCATATGCTTATTTTGATTATCTAACTGATTACACAATTGTAATTTGTTTCTTTTAATTTATCTATGTTTCTATAATTTTATTATTAATGATTTCAAACTTGATTGGTTCTTAATTTAGTTCAAGATCGATTCAATAGCTCTACTAAAACTAAAGATGGACGTTCGGGTTCGGTTAAGATATATTAATGTATTGGATCTTTGAGGCTAAAGATTTAAGTCTTATTTAGATATGTATAAATTTTGGTTTGACTTTAACAAACACTCACCAAATCATATGAATAAGCCCTACCGACAATCAAATCATATTCAAATCGTAAGAGCATGATTAACCAAATGTTCTTAAGGTGGAGTTCTGAGCGGAAGTTAAGAAACTGTTTCTTAACTTTTAACTAAAAAAGCTAAGAACCGATTCTTAAATAAGAACTTTAAAAACCGGTTCTTAGCTTTTTTTAATTAAAAGTTAAGACTGTTTTTTAACTTCCGCTAAGAATTCCACCTTAGGAAACTTCGGTTAATCATGGTCTAAGATCATATGTATGATCTTTAAGCTTGAATCTTTAAGTGTTCTGCTGCTGCTGCTTATGCTCTCATGAATTTGAATTTCATTCATTTGAGACTAAACTCATTTAAAGTCTTCGTCTTTCAATGTTACTGTTTTCTTGCTAGATTCTTGTATCTAAAAGTCATAGACTTTGGGTTCCAGGGCAGTGATTGCTTCCTTCAGGTTTACTAACTTTGATGTCTAAATTTCATTTTATTTACATTTTACAGCATTGCTAGTTTTTTTGAGATGTTATGGCTTGAACTAAAGGGTGTCCTCTAATGATAGAGATGGTTCATATGGGCTGCTATTGATGGACCATTACAGAACAGTGCTTTTGTTGCCTCCTGTCATCTCTACATCTGTTTCTAGAACTCGTGGTCACTCTTTGTAATGTAGGTTCCTGAAAAATGGATTTTAGAAGGAAACACTAGAAGAATAGATTAGAATATAAAACAAAAAGCACTTGTCTTTTATAGTTATGCTGACAAAAAAAAAATATAAAACAGAACATACTATGTGTTTAGAGAGAAAAACAAGTTTGTAAGTGAAGAATAAAGAATGCTTTGAGATGATTTCCATTGAGAATGATCAAGTTGGTTTTACATTTACATTCTACCTAAGAAAAATAAAGCCAAGAACAGATTCAAGTACAAATACAAGGGGGTAGTGTAAGATAATAACTACACTGATTCGTTGAATCAAATTGTTCACTGAATCAAGCCAAGCTTAATTCTCCTCACATGTAATGGTTTCTTTTCGTGTTTTGATTCAAGAGATCATTATGCTCTATCAGATGCACCGGCTGACAAGTAAGTTTAACCATTGTGTTCATAGGAGTTGGCCTGGTAATATTCTGCTTATATTCGCATTGATATTTCAAGATTGCTAACAAAATAAGATGCTACATAAGTACTACTACTGATTCAGAATATCATAAATCTCTCAAAAAATTTGTGAACCTGTTAACCAGTTTACATTGAATACAAGGAAATTAGAAGCAGTATAAATATAGTAACCATTGAAAAGTCTCAAGAGCAGATTCATAAAGGCACATACCGTGAATAGCATTGGTTACAGTATCTTTTTCTCAGACTACGTACTCTTGCCTTAGGTAAAAACGGAAAAAAAAAATGATAAAATTCTTAGGAACCTTAGTACATGCTTGAGTGATTGTGGGAGCCCTCATAAGTTGTTATCACAAAGCTCGGATCATCTTTATCTCTTTCAACCCTTTTCTTCACTGGACAGCCATCAGCTGCACATTTGTAGTAGTTTCTGCAAAAAAAAAAATCGTTACAGTTAAGCCAGAAGTACTTTTGATGTATCTCAGTGTCTGAGAAACAGCTCAACTCTAACAGAGGCATGCCATGTTTTTGCTTTTGTTTTCTCAAAAGTTGAGTTTTGAAAGATGTAAGTGTTCCCAACCTGGGATGTGGGCTGTTCTTCACCATCTTCTTCCCATACTTTCTCCACTTGAACCCGTCGTCAAGCACTTCAACATCAGACCTTGTCTTGAATGCAACTTTCTCTTTAACTTTTTTCTTCTCTTTCTTTATTTGGTTTTCTATAGCACAATGGAAAAGAGCAGATTCAGCAAATGACCTGTAAACTCCAATTTCATTCACCTAAAAATGTCTTAGATTCAAGTCCTAGTGTCAAAGATCAGCATAGACATGTTTTAAGGGAGTGTGTGTGTGTTTGTCTATGTTCACAGATCTTTAGATCACAACCAAAGATTCATATGATCCTTTCTTATATGGTTTCCACAGAAAACAAAAGAGAAACTTACCGGTAGAAGCAGTGGCTGTAGCAGCACCGGCAAGAGAAGCTTTAGTACTTGGATGACTGAAACCGCTAGAGGAACCGGAGAAGAAAACAGAGGAAGCATGATCACTGGTCTGATAACCATAAGAATGATTCATCCAGGAAACCGCAGAGACAAGATCATCGTCCATCCATTCATCTGACAAGTATAGATCCGGAAGTCCCAACCCTGAGTGAGTATCTTCACTGAAACACCTTGCCAAGTTTGTCTCTTCATCATTCATAACTCAAACACTACTATAAAAGAATGTTTCAAGAAATGTTTCTTTTTCTTGAATTTGAAGACTTAACTTTTACAAAGGAAGCTTCAAGGTAAGCGTTAATAAAATATATAATATGAAGAAACGTGTACTTTGTGGGTACATATTTCATAAGGAAGCTTACATAAGAAAGATGATGCTGCTTTGAAAACAGGTTTGGTCTTCACAAAGACTTGTGGTTGACTTGTGTCTTGGTCCACAACTACTCTCTCTCTCTTTTTTTTTTTTTGCAAGTCTTTTCATAAGTCTCTTGGTGCAAGGAACTTAAGGGTTAAGTTACGTTCCCACAAAGTAACATCATCATCACTGAGAAAAACACCAAAGATTCTATGGATGAATTTTCTAGTCAAGAGGACTTTGTTATGTAGATTCCTAACTCTTCCTAGTTCCTAGACCCTAGTAAATATTGTGACTTATGAAGTCTAAAGTGGGCTAATATGTTTTTGAGTTTTAATTATAAGAAAAATTTACAAGAGGTGAATAAGGCTTTAAGCATACATATCTAGTATCTAGTAAGTAACGATTTAAACTGCAATATTGTACTATTTGGATCAAATTTGTCCATACAAGACATATCTCTGTATTGTTCTCGGAGTTAAATTCTCAATCATAATTTTAACGTGAATAGAATAAAAATGGTAAAATGGTAAATAATTTTTTTTATGAGTAGATTTTTAAGATATTTTACTCATACAAAAATAATATTATTTACAATGAATAAAGATGAATATAAAGAATAATACATAAAATAATACAACTTGTAGAGAGTATTCTAGGTTTCAGTCTAGTAATTCAAAAAATGTATTTCTCAAATGATGATTTTGACTTATTTTTTATATTATTCAGTTCGCTCTAACTATTCTGTGTATTTATAGGGCATATCTTGTATCTTGCTTTAAAGATCTTGATATGTTGTGTAACTGTTTAACCGCATAGTTGGATTTTGCTGATATATTATATCATTGCCAATTTTGTTTGTTTTTATTGAAATTTTATTGGACCAAATTTATTTGATTAATCATGTAAAAATGATGGTGAACTAAAAATAGTTGAATTAGTGAATCGTGATAAATACCAAAAAATTTTTATCACTAATTCTTTTTACCGTTTTTCTCTATTTTAAAAGAGTAACATGAATTGGTCTTAGAGAAATTCTCTTAGATAGCATATTTTAGTTTGTTTGTCACAAAAATAGTTTTTAAAGAAGAAAGTGACCAAAATGTTTTTTTTTAAGCTAAAAAATACATTTATATGTATTTATACCCCTATGATTAACTAATTTGAACTTTAGGGTTTAGAGTTAAGGGGTGAGTTTGGGGTACCCAAATTTCAAAAAAAAAAATTTAAAAAATCAAAATTTCAAAAAAAAAAGAGTCTATTTTGATCATTTTATTTTTTTAGAGTTATTTTTGTGACAAAAACTTTTTATTTAAGAGAATTGTCCTTCGTCTTATCTCCATTTTTATTTAGTAGAGGAACAATTAATTTTTCATGTAAACCATTACGGTATAACATTGGTCCGGTTTACTTAAACCGGGATCTTAAACCGTTGCATTTAAAAAAGAGCTGAAGAAGAAGGGGTTTTAAGGAACTTCAAAACAGAGGGTTTACTCATCATGGCGCGTCACAAATCAAACGCGCCGCCGAAAGCCACACAACATCCCCCGAGTAAACAACAACCTTCCGGCGCCGAGAGATCAGCTCTATACGCCAGAAGAGAGGCAGCTAAAGTCCTCCACACCGTTCTCCGAGGTGACGCCGAGCGTCGAGCCGTCGCTTCCATCAAATCACTCGTCTTCAGCCCTTCCGTACGCAACAAACGCGGCACGTTCGCTCTCGTCTGCGAGACGCTCAAGTGTACGTCTTTCTCTTCCTTTACTACCTCTGAGAGAGAGAGAGAGACTCATAGCTAAATAGTCAAAACAGTTAAAGCTTTTGTGTTGTATGATGGAAACTTAAGTAGTCTTGTGTTGCAGATCTTAATGTGATAAAAGATGTTCTTGAAATCGCTAACGTGTTGAATAGCAAATGGAAGGTATGTGTTTCATCGTTATTGCTATGTCTTAGGCACATTTATCTTCTGGAATCAAAGAACAGAACCGAACCGAACTGACTATCATAAATATTTGAACGGATCCTATATTTTTCGAACCGAAAAACTAAAACTGAATCTATAACCGAAAATCGAATGAATACCAAATATTTAAAATATAGATAATATACCTATATTTTTTAGTTTCTAAATAACAAAATATCATAAAAATACTATTTATAAACTGAATTATCCAAAAATCCGAGTTATCTGAATATTTTTTTAATATATTTTTACCCGATTTAAAATTATTCATATTACATGATATTTTTATCCTAACAACCTGGATTATTTGATAAACATGAAAATCAAGAATTATCCAACGTTTTACCCATATTATCCAAAATTATCTCCAAAAACTAGAACTGAATTGGACCCGAATTTGTTTTCCAGATATTAGCCTGTTTCTAACTTTGCTACCCGAACTGAAAACCAAAATATCCGAACAAAACTGAACCAAATTTTGTAAGTCAAATGGTTCCTACATCTAACTGAAATATCGGAACCAAAACCGAACAACCATGCCTAGTTATTGCTATAGAACTCGCTACTCTAAATGCTTATTTTTCTTTTTGTTTGTAGAGGCAAGAGCCATTGGTCTACATCATTTGCTATGATATCCTTTTTGGCAAGGTAATAGCCTTTTGGGAGCTTCTCTACAGTCTAGCTATGTTTTAATTTTCTCAAGGGAGCTTCTGATTGCAGGAGACTCCATCGATTGGTGATGCTGAGAAGTTTCTTGTGCGGCGTAAAGATGCTCTACTGTCAGCTCTAGCCACGCTTCTTGTGAGGAAGAAAGTTAAAACCGTTGAGGAGTTGTTGGATCTTTCTCAGCTTAATGGTATATTATACCCTAAGCATAAACTTGTTACCTGGTTTTGTCTTTTGAGTTTTCTTTATTTGTAACTTGATTATTAAAATTGGATGCAGGTCATATAAAGCCACGTTATGTTCGTGTAAATACACTTAAGATGGATGTAGATTCGGCAGTGAATGAGCTGGAGAAACTGTATAAGGTACGTACCATGTTTTTAATAAACTTTGGAGAGTGCTAGTGTGCTAGGTCTGTTTGTTTAGTTCTTACAGGATGAGTTTTAACATAAGAAGGAAGATGTTATATTCAGTGATTGTAGGAAGTAGCTCACATGTTTTTTTTGTCTCCCAATATGAAATAGGTGCAGAAGGATGAGACAGTTCCTGACTTGTTGATGATGCCCCCTGGCAGCGATTTACATGCTCATCCTTTGGTTATGAATGGGCGTATATTTTTGCAGGTAAACAGTGAAAGATCTTTTTGTAAATTCTGTTTATTTTGCTGATAATTCTTCCTTGGAGTGATAGGGAAAGGGAAGTTCAATGGTAGCAGCAGCACTGCAGCCAGAAGCAGGTTGGGAGGTAGGCGCCACAGTTCTCGCCCAATATTTTCCATTCACTTGTTGTATCTTACCATGCTTAAATTGTACCTTGTTTGTGAAGGTTATTGATGCCTGTTCAGCTCCAGGTAACAAAACTGTCCATCTCGCTTCTCTTATGAAAGGACAAGGAAAAATCATAGCATGCGAGCTAAATGAAGAACGAGTAAAGCGTTTGGAACAGACTATAAAGCTCTCTGGTGCTACCAGTATCCTTCTTTTAGCTTCTGTTTGGTAGTCTTGTTCCTAGTTGATATTACATGGAATTAAAGAACAAAATTGACTGGATAAATGCTTCTCGAGTCATGTCTGTCCATGGTTGCTTTTGCTTAACCACAAGTTGTAGATATTGAAGTCTTTCATGGTGATTTTCTGAGCCTTAATCCGGAAGATCCTTCTTTTGCAAAGGTAAGCTTTACTTACTCTCTGGTATTGCTACCTGTTTAGGATCATTTTCTGGTTTAGCTTTTCTTCATGTGGTCGCAATTAGAAAAACCATCTGATGTTATTATCTAGAGTCATTTGAGTCCTTGTTCTGCATGCTTGCTGAATATGGCAGGTTCGGGCTATATTGTTGGATCCTTCTTGCTCTGGCTCTGGAACCATTACAGATCGTCTGGACCATCTCCTTCCGTCTCATTCAGCAGGTTTCAACTGATTCTTTTTGTGTGTGTTATGTTACGTAATGACTGAACCTTTTAAGTCACTTATCCCATGTAGATAGCACGAACTATGACTCCATAAGACTGCACAAACTCGCTGTTTTCCAGAAGAAGGCTCTGGCCCATGCACTCTCCTGTGAGTTTACCTACTTGTTTCCCTCCGTGAATGTTGAGTTGGTAGTTTAGTAACTCATTTCATGCCTATATACACTATAGTTCCACAGGTTGAGAGAGTAGTATACAGCACATGCTCCATCCACCAGATAGAAAACGAAGATGTGGTCTCATCTGTATTACCTCTGGCTTCATCCTTGGGCTTCAAACTCGCTACCCCTTTCCCTCAGTGGCAGCGTCGTGGTCTCCCTGTATTCGCAGGATGTAAGTATCTCTCCCTTACCATATAGTTTTGTTGACTCTGTTTTCTAACAAGTTGATCATGTTGGCATGCAGCTGAACATTTACTCAGGATGGATCCGGTGGAGGACAAAGAAGGATTCTTCATCGCTTTGTTCACCAAGACAAACAAACTTGATAACCCAAAACCGTCTGAGCTTCCTGAAGGAGAGTGTAGACGAAGACGCAAACAGTTTCATCCGTATCTTTGGCCCAAAGTGTTCTTTAGAGCTTGGAATGGGAGGTTGCACGGGTGCAGGAGGTGAACTCCATGTTAAGTCCCAACTCAGAAGATCAAGTACCTTTTTTCAAAGAGTGAAGAAACTTTTCTTTCTTTTTTTGTAAACGAAACATCATTTTTAGATAGTAGCTCTCTTTTGAAACACTCCATTCGCCTCTTTCTTAGCTCACTGTGATCTTCATTTACCATTGAGGTCAACCTCTTTAGGTCGCTTTTGAGCATTTTGTCTACAGAAGTTCATGTTGGAATCTTTGATTGGTTTAAGTAAAAGGTTAGCTGAAAATGTGTTTAGGTTCTTTGATGAGAGAGGAGAAAAGAGCAACATCATCTTCTTCTCACCTACATATGCCTAAGGACATAGACTGTGCAAATGCTTTGATAAATCAATGTTTATCCTTCCTCGGTGTTGCTCGCTTCTCCCGGTGTATCCACCCCTCTTTTCCCTATCATAGTCCTCAAAACAAGGCAACAAGTGTCTCTGGAACCATCCTGGCTCGCTACAGTGTACGAACTCTTGAAGTGCCTAGCCACAATTCATAGTATGAGTTTCTCTGTTTTCTTTGTTAAGGTGAAGCAACGTAATGGATGATGACATTTTGATTTGAGTTTAAAAATGTTTTCCTCTCTAATAGACAACATAAAAAAACAGAGCAAGGACCAAACCCCATTTGTAACAATGATAACTAAATGTCTTCCTAAGAAGGCAGAAAAGAAGAGGCTAACTTGCGCCTAAGATAACCAAATCACATGAAGTCTTAACTTAACCAACAAATAAAATCTAAAACCAAACAGTTAGTCTGTTCATCATATGCAAAGGCCAAATACACAGAATGAAGTTAGGACCGAGCCCTCTTATTGCTGCTGCTGCAAGATGGGCACTTATACTGCTTGATGTGCTCAGCCCTGGCTGGTGTTATCTTCACACACTTCCCATGGAACCAGTTCTCACAGAGGTCACAGCAGATCCAGAACTCATCAGGTTCATAGCTCTCACCACATGCCCCACACTTTGTTTCACCTTTCTCATCATCATCATTCTCTTCTTCCACACCTTCATCTTCATCTTCCTCTTCCTCTTTGGGCTCTGCCTTTGAGAACCTGGCCCGAGGTTCTGATCCTCCTCGCTGTAATTTGAGATGGAAAATATAGAAAAAGGACAAAGGATTTAGTTAGATGGCCAATACAATGCATTTCAAGTGCTAATGCCATAAAGAAAATATGTTTACCTTGGAGTTTGATTTGGATCTGTTGCTGCTATTGTTGGAAACAGAGGATTTCTCCTTTGATTGTTTCTTAGCAGTACCAGTCACAACCTCAAAAACTGATGGAAGGTCATTCATCATATTGAAAAGCCGTTTCCTGCAACAAATGGTGGACGAACATCAATCACAAAGAGCTGCATAAACCTTGAACCTAGCAGAGCATACATATACCACAACAGGAACAACATAGACACAAGATGATATACATACCTATCAGCTTTGTCAAACCCAAACCTGGCTCCGAAAAAGAAAGCAACAGCAAGAAGCCATGCATCACTGTGGACAGCAACAAGGGACAACCAGTCCTTGTCCAGCATCCCGTTTCGGGCAAAGTTGATACCCAAGACAGGCTCTGGGAGCTCCGGGGGAACCTCTTCAGCTGGTAAATTCACTTCCCAGCGCTCATTCGGGAGCCCATAAAGGCACAAGTTCTCCTTCTCTATTATCACAAAAGCAAAAAAAAAAAAAAAGGACATGCCGTAAGTTAGCCATTGCATCTCTATACATGAAAACATCTATGAAATCAGAAGATAACAAAGTTGTCAAAAACTAAAATCTCTTACAAGAGCATAAAAACACAAAGAAAATTGACATAAAAAGCAAAAGAGACAATGAGTTTCTGACTAAATAACATCTAAAACAACAGGGATTCACCAATACAGCAAAAAAAGGAAAGTAACACCAACACTAAGTAGGGTCAAGCTGATAGGTTCAGAGACTATGAATTATTTTCTTGTTGACTTCAAATCATCAGTTAAAACCAAAAGCAATGACCAACACTAAGAACAACACACAGAAACAAACCCAAACCCCCCCCAAAGCTGTTCTCTCTCCCCTGTTTCTATACAACTAAAACACTTCTATTACAGTCACAATGCTGAACCCAAGAGGCAACCCAAATCATGAAATCACAGAAAGGAACAAACTTTTTTCGTTTCAACTTTAGCCAAGTCAAATAAAAATCAACACTTTACTAAAAAAAACAGAGAGGAGAAACCATCAAACCCTAATGCATAACCTCAAAATAGAAACCACAACAAAGACAATTCAAAACTTTTGCTAAAAAAACAGTGACTTTCATCAACGGAGATCAAACCCCACGAACAAAATCTATGAAGGGAAACACTCACCGGGATCACAAAGTCGGTGGAACTCATGAACATCTGCGAGAAACCAAATATATATATAAAAAAAACTCAATGAAACAACATAAGAGGAAAGAAAACAAAGGGAAAGTGTTGGATGAAAAAAACAAATATTTTTACCGGTGGTTAAAGCCTTAATCATGCCATTCCTACGACCCTTAAAGTCTCTGAAAACTTCCTCCACCGTGCGTGGATTATACGCGCCACCTCCGGCCATAATCTTATTACAGAACAGAAGAAGAAGAAGAAGAAGAAGAAGAAGACAGAAGTCTTTGACTTAGCCCTGAAAAAATTGTGTGCGAGAAAGAGGGGACCCAGAGGACGATGAAGCGGATTTAATAAGGATGAGGAGGAGTCCGCAGCTTGAGGTCTATTCAGATGTGGGAGGGAGCACAATAAGCTTTACAGCACAGACCTCTTACAGCTTGACGCGTGTCTCTTTTGATTTGTTTCAAGTTATTACCTGACAGACGGCGATTATCCTACTAATAAAGCTTCATTATCTTAGCTAACAAAGTCATCACATTTGTTACTTGGTTGTGTTATATGAAAAAAGGAGTTAAAACTAGACATAGCTTGCCAAATATTGTAGAGATTAGGATATCAATGTTAGCATTCAACCAGTTTTTGATAGTAATGTGTTTTGTGTTTGATCTTTTGTGTTTAGGGATGTTTTATTGGATTATCAAAATTTTATGCTCTTTCGCGCCAATTTTTTTTTGGTAACCGTAACGGTCTTTTATATTTAGTAATTTTTTTTTAAATCAAAAGAGTTGTTACCGAAATTTTAAAAATTCATATAGTTCTTTCGCGCCAATTTTATTTTTGGTAATTATAACGGTTCTTTATATTTGGTAACTTTCTTTCTTTTTTCCAAAAGAGTAGTTAACAGAAAATTTTAAATTCGTATAGTTATTGCGCTAATTTTATTTTTAGTAGTTATAACGGTCTTTTATATTTGGTAATCTTTTTCTTTTCTTTTTCAAAAAAGTAGTTAACGGAAAATTTTAAATTCATTAAGTTTTTTCGCGCGAAATTATATTTCTTGACAGAACAATATGTTCCATTGTCAGATTTTTTTCTTTCAACAAAGTATTATATAACAAATTATGTTGGTTAATGTGGTATTAGAAAGATATGTTCTACCATTTAGTACTTTGTTCTTGGCTAATGAAAAATTCCAAGAAAAGTTTATCAAGATCATATGTTCATTTGCGCCTATAAAATGGTATCAAAACAACAAGTTTAACTGTTAAATTTTACAAATCTCCAATTTCGTTCATAAACTTACTTAATTTTTGTAAAATTGTAATTTTTTCTATTTCAAAAATAAAAATCTCTCCATGTTGCTGATAAAAATTATAATGGATGTCAATTAGTTGATTAAATTTTGACATGCATTCAGTATTTATTTATTTTCTTTTACTTTTAAACAAAAAAAATTAGTAGATCTTGATTTTTTCCATTTTGTTTCTTTGATTTTTATTTTATCATCATTATGAAATACCTATTTTACTTTGTTTTTACCCATTCGTTTGTTGACAAATGTTAACTATTTAAATTTATGTTACTTTAATATAAATATAACTTTCCTTTGGTAGAAATTTTATTTTTAATTAAAATTTTGGTAAAAGTAAAGTTTTAGTTATTTTTCTTTGTCCTTTTCCTATGTAAAAACAAAAGTCTCTATTTCATATTATTGAAAGCAAATCTCACTTACCATACTTACATCTAAATAAATATTTTATCTATACTATTATTTGCGAAGTGATTTTGTACATTCGAACTCTCACGTTAAAAGTTAGAACGGTTAACATCGTTTATATCCTTAAGAAAAAGAAAAATTAGCTCCATTCTAAATAATTTTTATTAGATAAGTGATTAAAATTTATAATTAGTAATACGAAGAATTATCCAAAATCTAAGATATCTATTTTAAATTAAAAGATAATTCTTATAGATATTGTGTTGTTATCCAAAAATATAATTTAATAGAAAAAACAAAATTAAAAAAAAACACATAACTAAATATTAACCAAGTAAAATCATTAATTTTATATTATTGAAAAGATAATATCGGGTAATTTCTAAGATTTATCTATTAATAGTGAATATATACATAATTTTCTTTACAAAATTTATAATACATAAAAAAATCAAATGAAAACATAAACAATAATTTATTATTATAATATTTTAATTAGTAATATAATTATTAATAAGTAATTATAAAATGTTTATGTCCGCATGTGCGGGTGAAATACCTAGTATTGATAAGTGCATGATTCTGTCATAAAAGTATTGGAATCGTTTATTCAGGAACTAAATCTAGTTATTCCAAGACATGCTATTTTTCCTTATAAACAAGATAAAACAGAATAATAAAAAATGGGATAAAACAGACCTCTACAGCTTGACACGCATGTCGATTATGATTTGTTCTGAGTTATACCTGACAGCCGGCAACGTCTCCGACACCAATGGGTTTATGTTTTAAGAGTTTGAATAGTATTGTTCCAATGGTAGCAAAAAATCTGTATATATACATAGAGATTTTTGTTACTATTACTTACGATACATTAGGGTTGTAGTCATTACTATCCAAAACTCAAAGCTTAATTATATATCAATATCTAGCTAAAAAAGTCATCACAGTTGTTATTTGGTTGTGTTCTATGAAAAAGATGCTAGAACTAAACATCGCTCGCCAACACTGTATAGTATAGAGATAGTGTTGAGATTGGGTTGTCAATGTCAGTATTCAAGCAATTTTTTATGGTAGCAGGGTAGTAGAAAGCATTTTTTATAGTAATATGTTATGTGTGTTTTGAGATATTTTATTGGATTATCGAAATCTTATAATCTTTCGCGCCGATTGTGTAATATAGAGTACCATAACGGCTTTTTATATTTGGTATCAAGGGCAGACCCATAAGTTTATAAAACATGAGGCACAAATATTATAAATATTTAATCTATCACTTAAGCCAATGAGGTGGCTTCAATTCTCAGTCCTTAATATTTTGGGCTTTAGGGGTCTAAGAGCATGTTCATTGAGGGGTTCTTAGGGAGAGGTTCTTAACGGGATTTAAGAACCGGTTCTTAAATCCCGCTAAGAACCCCTTCCTAGGAACCCCTGATGGAGATGGTCTAATGATATCGGGCCGCGGCTGTGATGCAATGGGTATCTCGCTTCGCCATCGTGACACAAAGCGAGTGGTTTGTGTATGAAGCAAAGAAACTGTAATGCAGCATAACATAGGCATAAATAAAATATAAGACTCATTCAAGCTATTAGAGTGTAACCTAATGTATTTGTCCTTTTATCATTCCCCATTGTTTTGCCTTGCAGAGGTCGGTACAGTGAGACAGCAACGCGGGAAGTCCATACTATGAAACCACATGCTTCCCCCCCATTTGAATTTGGGGAGCTATGCCCCAAAACCAGCCTGAAGGATAGATATATGATCATCTCTTGAGATGGGAGTTGTATCGTTTGTTAACAGTCTCATTGGCTGTTCACAGCGAATAGGAATTACAGGACCGTCTAACAGCACGTGCAAGTGGAGCGGTCGAACAGGGACCAAATCAAAATATATAAAAAAATTTAAACTTTTTAAACATAAATATATAAATTTTGATATAAAACTTTAAATTTTTAGATATCCTAATAAATTTAGAGTTTATATTTTCAAAAGAGATTTTAAATATATATAAAATAAATATATAAATTTTTAAAATTATTATATTATATTATTAAATATATCATTAATATTTTTGAACAGGGCCCAAAAATAATACGAGACGGCCTTGATAGGAAATATATGTAGGGAGTTTGATTGTTGTAATTGTGTAATCTTTTATTATTTCTTGGTCATTGTAAAATATAGTCCAGCTGTTGACATATACATCTGATTAAGTTTTTTTTTTTTTAAGAACAAGAAATAATGTTTTAAAAAGAATTATTTTCTGAGGTTTTTGAGCTCACTGGTGATCTGATCTACACACATTGTAGTTAGAGATCAACCTTTTGAATTTCACCTATCAGCTACGCGGTTTGATCAGACAATTCGTAAAAATTGTAAGAAATAATACTTTAGAAAATAAAAGATTATACAAAGGTTTAATGGAGATATTAATGGGGGTTTTCCTTAAAAAAAAATGAAAGCTATATCTATTCAGTGTCATAGTAGCCAAGGGTAGAAAATATATTAAAATTTATACTATAGTTCTCTGGTTATGCCATTGGAATCTATGGTACAGTTCTCTTCTCTGCCAATATTGCTTGTTTTTTTTTTTTTTTTGCGTTACTTGTAAATCAAGAAACTGAATCCAGCTTATTTAGTATTTAGAGATATTCCTATTAGACTACGCCCGACCAAACAAATATGACATGCACTAAGATTTAAATAACTAGTAAAAAAACAAGAAAACAGTTGAAAGTATTCCTAACCACATCTTAATTTGAATGAGAAACCTATCTTTAGAGTACCATTAGTGGTAAGCTACTAAGCTTTTAAGGAGTCTCTTACCATTAAAAAAAGAAAATAATTAAAAAAAAAAAGAGAGTATAGAAAGTACCTTTATGAAGAAACCTTTTCAAAATCTTGAGAAATTAATTTTATATATGTCAATCAATTAGTGTAATAACACTTATATAAAGTTAAGAAAAATGAAATAATATTAATTTGTCTTTTTTGAAAAACTTAGTAGGTTTCTACCGCTATTGCTCTTATAGCTCTCTAATAATTGGAGGCAGTCTTTTTTACATTTCCCCAGTGGACCCAAAGGCGTTTGGATTGAACATGGAGTCGTACTTTTGTCTATATAAAAGTTGATTAATATGAAAGTAATTTCCCTTTTGAATTTATATATATGATTATTTATTAATTCTTCATTGATAGTGATATTACCTTTGACATTTAGTCGATCATGCAATTATTTAAGTAGCATAAAAACGTTCTGCCAAAACAAATAATCATATTTTTGAACATTTTCCAACCACTACATCTACATCTTCCACAAATCCACAATAATAAAACCGAACCTGGTCGATATTTTAACAAGCAAAAATAGTAACCAATGTGATAAAAATAAAACTATCTCCTTACGACTTGGTTTCAATTATTGGCAATTAAATTGTCTGCTATATATCTAACCTAAATCATGAGATCATTTAATGCTTTCTTCAATTCTCTAGCTGCCACCATGGAAAAATCGTTAAGGAAACCCCCACTTGTGAAGCCTAATAATTTTTAAAATATCTCAACTTTTTATTATTATTACTCCCTTTTCATATTAAAAAAAAAAAAAAATCAAAATATTCGTTTCAAAATAAGTGTCGTTTTAGAGTTTCAATGTAAAATTCATTAATAAGATTCTCCATTTTATTTTTTATTAGTTGAAATATGGTTAGGTGTATTAGTAATTGTGTTTTTTATTTTGAAATGTACAAAATTATATATTTTCTTAATATATATACATAATCCTTGAACGACAAGTAATATGAAACGGAGGGAGTATTATTTTGAAACAATCTCAACTTTTTATTTAAAAACGTGTAGAAATGTTATTTTTTCCCATGATGAAACCACTTTCACTATTTTATATTTGTAAATAATTCAATAATTGCCATGATGATGCGTCTGTCTATATAAATGTAAAGCCTTCCCAAAAGCAAAAACCAGATCACATAAAAAAATGGATAGTAAACAAAGGAGTTTGTGTTTCATTTCTCTAGCTTTTCTCTTCATCACTTGCTCTTCTGCTGAGTTCCTCATTCAACAGGTCACAACACAAGGCAGAGGAACTGAGAACAACAACAGTTCTTACAGTCTCGACTCGAATCTTGGTTAGCTTCTTGTCTGAAACCCCTTTTTCTTTGGATTTTTCTTGATGACAGATTGAAACTCAATACTTGTTGTTTGACAGGAGTGACAAGAGTGTTGAGAGACGAGCGACCATCAAGTAAGATAGTCACAATAGCCGGTTACTCCGTGATTAAAGGAAGAGGCGAACCGTATGAGTCCTCTGTTTTTGAAGCTGCTGGTTACAAATGGTAAAAAACATCATTACATTTTTTTTTACATTTATTTAGTTTAGTTATTAATTGAGATTATTTTCATGGCAAAAAATAAATAAATACATCAGGAGATTAGTTTTGTACGTGGTTGGTAATGCTAACGATGGTGGAGCTGGCTATATATCACTTTACGCGAGGATTGAAGAGACCGAATCTCTTCCCTATGGTTGGGAAGTCAATGTTGATCTCAAACTCTTTGTCCACAATCCTAAGCTGCACAAGTACTTGACTGTCACAGGTATATTCATGGCTGATCTGAGATTTATTGAGCTTAAAGCAATTAGAAATCGAGGGTTAAATTATCAAAAACATACTCTCTCCGTTCATAAAGATATATATTCTAAAAAAAATTTTATTTCAAAAATATATATTTTTTATATTTTCAATATATTTTTTATCAATTAATAATGATTAATTGTAAACTTCAATAAAATTAATTGCATTTACAATTTTTATTGATTTAGAATCATAAAAATAAATAATTACAGAAAATTATGTATTTCATACTTAAATTTAATATAATTTATTAATCCGTGTGAAAAAAACTAAAACATAGAACATTTTGAAACGGAATAAGTATATACTTCTCAACTAGTTTGCTGGCCAAATGATCTTTTTTGAAACATTGATTTGCATTAAATTAAACGGTTCCAGTGTTAGCTAGGTGCCATAATGGCAATATTGACTAGTTAAATTTTGAGGGCCGAATGTCAAATCGTTATGGCCATGATATATTATTGTCATCATTCATCCTCCATTGGATTTTCATATTTTGGTAGCTACATCTATTGGGAGCTTGTCAAAGTTTTTTTTTTGTTGACAAGGGCTTTTATTAGTTTATACTCCTTCCGTTTCATATTACTTGTCGTTCTAGGTTTATTCACACATATTAAGAAAACATATGATTTTGTATATTTCCAAAATAAAAACACAATTACCTATACACCTAACCATATTTCAACCAATAGAAAAATAAAAACACAATTACATATGAATCTTATTAATAAATTTTGCATTGAAACTCTAAAACGACATTTATCTTGAAACGAAATTATTTTACTACAACGACAAGTAATATGAAACGGAAGGAGTATATATAATAAGTTAAATACAAGATGGCCTTTTATGGCAGTTTATCAAAGTTATTAGAAGTTAGTTTATAAACAGAGTTGATTGTGATCACAGATGGAGCAGTGAAGCGATTCAACGCAGGGAAAAAAGAGTGGGGATTTGGACAACTGATTGCTCTTTCAACATTCGAGAACACGAACGAAGGGTACATTGTGCAAGACACTTGTTCTTTTGGTGCCGAGATCCTCATTGTCAAACCGACCGAGGTACAAGAGAAAGTCACATTCATATCAAACCCTCCAGACAATGTTTTTACGTGGAAGATACTTCATTTCTCCAACTTGGAAGATAAATTTTACTACTCTGCCGATTTTCTTGTTGGAGACCGATACTGGTTAGTAACTGATCTCAAAACTTGCAACTGTCATTTGAATTTAGAGCACTCGCAATGAGAGTATTAAAGAAAAGTCCTTAAAGAAAAAATAATTAAATAATCAGTAAATCCTACCAAAACCTAAGAATTTAATCCTTAAATTTTTTAAACAATGACTCATTCTTGGTAAATCTTTGCACTATTTGTGGGTCCCCACGACACGTGGTGGCCCGCGATTGATTGGTATTTTTTTTCTAATCTGAAAAAGAAAAAAAAAAACTTTTTCTAAGGACTCTAATCGGATATCACCATTGGAGCTGCTCTTATGCAGTGGCCAATTGTAAGAATTAATGTTCTAAAAATCGCTACGCGGTAATTATGTGCTACATGGAGGATTAGCGGCTAGATAAGGTGTTTAGGCACTGCATAAACCAACTTAAAAAAATAGAAAATTATTTTGTTTATGATTGATTTATAGTTTAAGTGCATGTTTGGGTGTTCTCATAAGCACTATTTAGACCGATTTTTAGAACGTTGGTAATATAACTAACATTCTTTTGGTTGATGTATAATTAGGAGATTAGGGTTTAACCCGAAAGGAGATGGAGGAGGAAGACCACATGCACTTCCAATCTTCTTATTTGCTCAAGGCTTTAGGTCAAACGCAGTTGCTACAAACACTTGGGGAGCGGTTAATCTGCGTTTAAAGAACCAACGAAGCACCAACCACAGACAAATATACTGTAAGAAAACCAAACAAAATAAAATGTTTCTCTCCAAAGAAAAAAAAATATCAGTGAATGAAACTAATAATTGATATATTTTATTTTTCAGCTGCAGCTTGGTACCCAATTCGAAGTGATTATGGTGTGGGAGTGAACAATATCATATTGTTAGCAGATTTAAACGATGCATCAAAAGGGTATTTGGTGAATGATGCTATTATCTTTGAAGCTGAAATGGTTAAGGTCTCTGTGACCAACATCGTCTCCGTTTAGTGATGATCTCTACTTGTTTTTGCATTGGATCAATAAACTCTATGAAGAAAGAGGCGTGTGATGAGTTTGTAATAAGATGAAGTTGTCAATGCTTGTGATGTAATCTTCATTTATGTTCTTTGTGTTTTGTTGTGTTACTTGTGTACTTTGTTATCAATGAAACGAAACTCTCTCGGTTTTTAAGTTTTCATCAAGATGTTGGGAAAAAAAATCTCGTGTTTAATTATTTTATTAAGATAATATCAACTAATTCGAAGACTATTAAGTTTTTTGAAAAAAAATTGTCCCCTTAAAAATAAGAACTTAACCGATCATATAGTCGAATGACTTGCTATATATATATATAATTTTTTTTTTTGAAAAATATCATGAGATAACCCTTAAAACATTTGTATCACAGATATATTCTCTAATGATTAAAATGACAAAAATATTTTATTATAAATAAGTAAATATACATTTATAGCCATAAAGTTAACTAATTTAGATTTAAGGTTTAAAATTAAGGAGTGGAGTTTTGAGATTGAAATTTAAAATTAAAAAAAAAATATATAAATATTAAAGTTTTGAAAATAAAATTGTAAAATAATTTCAAAAGATATCTTCAAAATTCAAAAAGAAAATTGAAAATATAAAAAAATGAAAAAAAATAATTTGAAAAATAATTTTTTTATAAAAAAAGTTTGAATTTGAAAACATATAATTCAAAATTATAAAAAAATATTTTTTTGCTTTTTATGTGTTTATATATTTAGGGTATAAGATTTTTTTACTTTTTTAATAAAATATTTTGATAATTTTTCTTCTTAAAAATTCTTTTTGTGATAAAAATTTAAAATTGTCTATTCATGAGAATTGATCATATTTTCTATTTGTCGTTTCCTTATTCATCTTCTTATCTTTTCTAAATTTGCTTTATTGTGGTAACATCGAAGCTGATACTTTTTTTTTGGTGGTAAAATCGAAGCTGATACTTTACATATTCAAACAAGCAAAAACATGAATATTAACAAAAGTGTATTTAAATATTCTTTTCTTCTTATAATTTTTTTTAATATATTTATTTTTGTAATGTGGCTTTCTATATAAATGTAACAGCCTCGAGGCAAATCTTAGCACACTTGCTGTTTGAAACCCTTTCTTTTGTCGATTTCTTAGGAAAAAATTCTTGAAAATGGCAAGAATGTTGAGAGAAGAGCGACCATCGAGTAAGATAGTGACAATTGAAAGCTTCTCCGTGATTAAGGAGAGATTTGAACCCTACGAGTCCTCTGTTTTCGAGGCCTCTGGATACAAATGGTTAGTTCTTTCCTCACTATTTCATTTGTATTTTTTAAAATGTTTTTTTTTAATATGGACCAAATCAGGAGGTTGATATTGTACGTGACGGGTAATAAACCCGATGGAGGACATAATCATATATCACTTTACGTAAGAATCGAAGATACAAACTCTCTTCCCCAGGGTTGGGAACTCAATGTTGATCTCAAACTCTTTGTCTACAATCATAAGCAAAACAAGTACTTAACTGTTACAGGTACTTTAACCATCATTATCCCCGATCTCTTAACCGGGATTTTTAGTTTCGGATAAACGACGGGTTTTAGATTTTCTTAGGTAAATAAGAGATATAAGAACCGTCTATTATCCAAAAAAAAAAAAAAAAAAATTGTCAAATCATGAGTTAAGAACTCCGGTTAATAGACCGGAGATAATGATGCATTTATCACTATGTTTATGGATTTTTACAAGACATATTGACCAACATTAACTTCATGCACTGCTACTTTTATATAGCAATTATATAATCTGATTTTCTCATGATTGTGATTTGTGAATTGTAGATGGAACAGTGAAAAGATACAACGATGCCAAGAAAGAGTGGGGATTCGGACAAATGATTCCTCTTACAACATTCTACAACACGAACGAAGGTTACATCATGCAAGACACTTGTTCTTTTGGTGCTGAGATCTTCATCGTTAACCCAACCCATCAACAGGAGAAAGTCACATTCATGCCAAACCCTTCAAACACTAGTGAAGGTGTGGGCTCAGATGAATTTTTATAATGATTTCCTTATTGAGTTTTTATATTGCGTACGTAATTCTCTTAAATAACCATTTTTAAGTTTTTGTCACAA
The DNA here is from genome assembly GCA_012274485.2 of Sinapis alba. Classification (NCBI taxonomy): domain Eukaryota; kingdom Viridiplantae; phylum Streptophyta; class Magnoliopsida; order Brassicales; family Brassicaceae; genus Sinapis; species Sinapis alba. Next base: position 56,558 of record MU105876.1, on the reverse strand, counting down.
AAATACTCCTCGAAAAATAAAATGACCAAAATAACATATATTTTTTTAAAATTTTGAGTTTTTTTTTTGAATTTGAAACTTCATCCCCAAACACATCATTTTAACTTTAAACCCTAAGTTTAAATTAGTTAACCCTAAAGGTATAAATGCATATAAATGCATTTTTAGCTTTTAATAAAACATATTTTGGTCATTTTCTTTCTTAAAAACTATTTTTGGGAAAAACAAACTAAAAGAAGTTAAATCTTGAAGGTATAAAGTAGTAAGATGGTTCAATACAGTTATGCTAATTTTTGTGATATATATACATATATGTATAAGATTTAAGACTAGGTATATTTTTTTTTTAAATAGATAAATTGTATATAACCACTGATTGAAAAAAATTCTAGGTCTGTCAAACAATGTTTTTACTTGGAAGATTCTTCACTTCTCTATCCTGGAAGATAAATTCTACTACTCTGATGATTTTCTCGTTGGAGACAGATACTGGTTAGTACTTTTCTCATCGTATTACTGTTATGTATACTTATATATTTGCATATTATAAATCTCTTAAGATTGATCATCCAAATTAATCTGAACAACTGTAATGAGTTTTTTTTTTTTGCTACGGGTAACGTGAGTTATTCTATGATCAAGTGTAATAACGGGTTTGGTTGGTGTATAATCAGGAGATTAGGATTTAACCCAAAAGGGGATGGAGGAGGAAGACCACATGCACTTCCACTCTACCTATATGCTCAAGGGTTTAAGCCAAACGCAGTTGATACAAACACTTGGGGAGCAGTTAATTTGCGGTTAAAGAATCAACGTAGCTCCAACCATAGACAATTATATTGTAAGGAAGCTAACCAAAAGTAATAACTGAAATTAATAATTGATATAAATATATAGATTAATGTTTTGTGTGCGTGGGTGAATGATTGATTGTAGCTGCAGCATGGTACCCGATTCGAAGTGATTATGGTGTAGGAGTGAACAATATCATATTGTTTACAGATTTAAAGGATGCTTCGAAAGGGTATTTGGTGAATGATGCTATTATCTTTGAAGCTGAAATGGTTAAGGTCTCTGTGACCAACATCATTTCCGCTTAAACATCTCTATGATTTTTATCATAGTGATCATATACAACCTTGTGAATAAAGAGACGTTTAATGGGTTTGGAATAATAAGAAGTTGTTGATGTACGTTTGTGTTGTAATGTAATCGTTCTCTGATAATTCTTCTCTGGTTTGTTATCACTAATAAAATGAAACTGTCTATGTATATAGTATTTTCAATGAAAAATTACCATTACAAAAATAAGTACTCCCTCCGTATTATTTTAACATACTTTAGGAGAATTTTTTTTGTTTCAATATAGGTAATGTTTTCATATTTCTATGTATAAAGTAAATGTAATTTGATGTTTATGACCGTTTATATTTGTAAAATATTTTTTATTAGTTGAATTAATTGTAATTATTATTGTTTTTAGACAAACAGAATGATTGAATAAAAGTTCCTAATTTTTTAATCGACGTGTAAAAAACTTAAAAACCACTTATCCTGATACGGAGAGAATACTAAATAAATCGTTAATACACACTTTTTCTTTTTATTATTGACGGTGTAAATTTTTTGAATCAATTAGAAAAAATAACAATACGTACGGTAGAAAGGAGAAATCATAACAAAAACATTTTTGGACATATAACAAAAACTTATATGCAATATAATCCTAATTAATAAGCAAAAATTGCAAAGAGACAAGAGACAAGGAGAGCCACAATAGCTGCAGCCACATGTGGGAGAGAAGCAGCGTGGCTAGGAGATGGACCAGGGACTCCGGCTGCAGGAATCGTAGTAGTAGACGACGGAGGAGAAGAGAGGGAGGAGGACTCTGAGGAAATGGGTGGATCAGAGAGTGGCGTTGAGGAGGTGGTGTGAATGACGTTGAGGTCAAGCTTCTGACCGGCTTGACAGTGGCCAGGAACGCCGCAGAAGAAGAAATGGTGGCCGTGGTTGGTGAGTGTGACTGAGTCATTGCCGGTGGTGAAGGTGGAGATTGGGTTTGAGTTGTTGCAGTTTCTGTACATTGCGTGTGTCACTCTCATCACGTTGTGGAATTGTGGGTTGTATTGAAACACTGTCATTATAAAGATTAGTTTCATTTTAAGGACAATTTCATAAATATATATATAAGGCCATCATTATCCCCGGTCTCTTAACCTGATTTTCTTAGCTTTGGATAAGAGACGGTTCTTAGCTTTTCAAACTAAGAAAAACTAAGAATCGTCTCTTAAATAAGAGATATAAGAGCATCATTATTTGGGTTCTTAAAGGAGTCTCTTGAACTGTTCGCGGGCCCCATTGACATGTGGGGCTCGTGAACAGTACAAAAGACAGTTCCAAAAACTCTTAAATAAAAACCGTCTCTTGCACTATTCGCGGGCTTCACTAACACGTGTCGGCACGCAATTGTTTTTTATGTTCTTTTTAAATCAGACAAAAAAATGAGGTTCTTAGGGATAATGATGCTCTAAGAGCCATCTCTTAGCCGAAAAGTATAAAAATAAAAAATAAAAAAATATCAAATCATAAGTTAAGAATCCAGGTTAAGAAATCGGAGATAATGATGCTCTTAGTATTGAATGATTGTATTCTATGTTTATCAATTACTCCATATTCTACTACAATACTAAACTGTATTCAACTCTTTTTTTCTTTCTCATATTCACATAAAGATACTGTATTGGCTGAACCAGTTTATAGAAGTATAGAACCTGTTTTGTTAAATCAGTTCTAAACTTAATTAATCATTCATACTTTGAGCAGATGTGAAAAAATATAAACAATTTATATAATGATTAGGGCGTGAGTGGTACTTTAACTTTCCACCTAAAGCTTACGCACTTAAGCATTAAGGACCCCACTTGCTACTTTCCGACAAGTAAAATGAAACATTACGATTAAAATGAAGATATGCTCATCTTAATGTGTTAAGAAAATTAAAGAACTCACAGACAGTATCACCAATGTGGAAAGTTTTGGTTGAAGCCCATAGCTTATAATCTACGTTAGCTATGGTTGTCCAGCCTGCTGAGTCGCCGACTTTATACACCGCCGCTTTGCTCAGCCGTAGCATTACCACCATACATGTCAAAGCCACCACTATCCTCGCCGCCATTCTTCCACTCTTCTTCTTCAAACTCTAGTTGAGAGCCCCCACAAGGTTTTCTCCTTTAGTTTCTTTCTTTCTCTTTTTTTTTGTATGTATATATATACGATGAGGTATGAAACTAAGTGGTGTGCGCAGTGTATATGTATGAGGAGGTCACTTTATTTTTTTTTGGTTAGTTGGCTAATTTGGAGAAAGGAGTGGCTAAAAAGCAAAATACCGACAAAGATTGCTTACTTGTTTATCTTTTATTAGTGTTGGATTTAATATCCAATACTGACTTGAAAATATCCAAAGACTATATATATAGGGCAATTCTCTTAAATAGCCTTTTTAAATTTTTGTCACAAAAATAGTCTTAGAAAAATAAAATGATCAAAATAGCATTTTTTTTTTGAAATTTTCAATTTTTTTTTTTGAAATTTGAAATCATATCCCCAAACCCACCCTTAACTCTAAACCCTAAAGTCTAAATTATTTAACCCTAGGGGTATAAATGCATATAAATAAAAAATTTAGCTTCTAAAAAAAACTATTTTGGTCATTTTCTTCCTTAAGAACTATTTTTGTGAAGAACAAACTAAAAAGGGCTATCTAAGGGAATTTCTCATATATATATATATATAACTTAAATATATTATTTTGTGCAAACAATGTTTGTAGTCTCACATAGTAAAATCAATCACTCATATCAAATAATTTGAAGTTTGAAACATAAACATTATATTAGATCCTGAACAAACAAGAATTTGTTTCTTCTATGAACCATATTAATCTGATCCAAAGCCATAATTTAGTTACATAGAACCATTATTTGGAGAAATGATATTAGAAACCTTACATCAAAAATAAGTAGGGATTTAATCTGATTTAATTATAAGGAGTAAGATCTACTCATTCATTTACTACCAAATATTTGGGTTTTGAGTTGAAAATTGGGAAACTTGTACTTTATAGATTAAAGGATTAAGAAAAAAGAAGAAACATACACACGAACATAACTATATATTTAATTTTTATATGTTGTAAAGTAAGTTTTCACATTGTTTAAAGTTTGGAAGTCTTGTAAGGAAAGAATGCTGAGTTGGTTGGTACACTAATTTAAAATCATTTTCTAATATTTCTACTTCGCAGTTACTCTTCCTCCTACATCTTGGTAGTAACCAGATTTCTTTACTAATTTATATTGTATTTTCAATATGTATATATTTATTAGGCCCCAAAATGATTTTAAAATATATGCTTAGCTTATTAATTTTTCAAGCCTCATGAATTTCATGGCCTGAGAAGCATGCATGCAGCTTCATTTGCCGTCTTGAAAGTTTATGCGTTCTTTTGAAATCATAGTGATTAACATGTAGTGACACACACTAAGGGATCAGATAAACCTTAGCCCTTACAGTGCCGTGCGAAGAGTTGCAGAGGCTTAAGACAAAATTTTAAAATAAACTTATATACAATCATATAGTTTTTGTATACAATTATGTTAACCGAATATATAAATAAAATCTAAAATGTTAACCGGTCCATGCATTTTCACCATTTGCGTGCTGCAACATAAATAAACGATTGAAGCAGAAAGAACAAAGAGTTAATGGTATTACAGAACAATGAGAAAAAGAAAGGCAATATCAGACTCGCAACTCTTTCGCTTTCGCTTCTTGCTTATGGGGTTGAGAAGCCCAGCCAAGAGCCCATTAACGTTTATATATGTTAAAAGCCCATAAATAGCCTAGTAATTTTCTAACCAATTAAGACTTAACCAGCTTAGTAATACACACTCAAAAAGTCAAAAGTGATATGCATAGTGTGATTTTTTTCTTTCTCTGGGTTAAATGTTAAAGTATAGTTGATGTCATAATATTTATTTTGAAACACCAATATACGCACATTCGCATAATATAATAAATAATAAATTAGTGTTGAAACATAAATGAAAAATAATTTTAAATACGAATCGTATTCCTAGATAATTATGGTGGGATTATCTTTACGTACTTTTAAAGAAAAGAATGGGTTTAAGACGATTTTTGCTATTATCTCTATTAACAAGTGTATTAAAAATCGATAAATATTATAAGAATTTTTTCAGAAGATATTTTATGGCAATTTGCAGAGAAAAAGCTATATTGTTAATGGCATTTTTGAGAGTTGAAGAAGGCTGACTCATCAAAAATCTCTTATCGTCGTCGTCGTGCAACTCCCATGGAGAGCATTGGCAGCCACTGTTACGGCTCTCCCTTCACCTCCATCATCACAAGAAACTCCTCTCTTCCTAGACTCCTTCACTTCACTAGTCCCAGAGTATTCCACCTTCGCCACCAATTAGAGCGACTCAGAAACTCTCGTCGTCGTCTCACATGCATCGCTTCTTCTTCTTCCTCCACTATGTATGTCTTTAAAGTCTCTTCCTTTCGATCGAAACCTATTTGTTAATTTACAAATTTCGAAACTTTGATCTGACCCAGTGAGGAACAACGGAAGAACAAAGATGGGTCGGGAACGAAAGTGAAGTTGAATGTGAGACTTAATCATCAAGTCACGTTCGGTGAGCATGTGGGGATGTTTGGATCAGCGGAAGAGATTGGCTCCTGGAAGAAAGAATCTCCTCTTAACTGGACTGAGAGTGGATGGGTTTGTGAGCTTGAGCTTAACGGAGGTCAGGCTTTGGAGTTTAAGTTCGTCATTGTGAAAACCGACGGTTCACTCTCTTGGGAGTCTGGTGATAATCGTGTCCTTAACCTTCCCAAGTCTGGAACTTTCTCTGTTGTATGTCACTGGGATACTACTAGAGAAGCACTTGATGTCCCTCAGGAGGAGGTTGTAAATGAACTTGATGGGCACGAGGGGAACGATAGCCACGATGTTGGTGATGAAGTGCAGCTTCAGAAGAGCACATTGGCGGGGAAATGGCAAGGCAAAGACGCTTCCTTTATGAGTTCCAATGAGCATGGAAGCAGAGAAGTTGAGAGGAGTTGGGATACTACTGGTCTTGAAGGTTCAGCTCTCAAGATGGTTGAAGGTGATCGCAACTCTAGGAACTGGTGGAGAAAGGTATTACTATGAGTTGGTTGTGTACTCTTTAGCAATATTCAAGAAAATCACTAGGCAGGGGTCTAGGCGCCACCTTTACCATTTTTAGAACACGAACTTAAAAAACTTTCACTTTTGGATGGAACATCTCATATTATTGAACATGTTCGTGTGTTGAAGCTTGAAATGGTACGGGAGGTTATAGTTGGGAGTCTTGAGAGGGAGGAAAGGTTGAAGGCGCTTATATACTCTGCAGTTTATTTGAAGGTTTCTGTTTTTCTTCTTTGTAGCATACTCTTATCTTTTCTCATGTATCTGGGAGTTCACCTTGTTTATATCTTCGTTTCGGTTTGTTTGCCATCTTATGCAGTGGATAAACACAGGTCAGATTCCTTGCTTTGAAGATGGAGGGCATCACCGTCCCAACCGGCATGCTGAGATCTCCAGGCTTATATTCCGTGAGCTGGAGAACATTTGCAGCAAGAAAGATGCTACTGCAGAGGTGATACATTTTCCAACCGCTTTCAGGTTAACTTAGTTGTAGCTTCTCTAAGTTGGATATGCTTTTATTTGGTAGGAAGTGCTTGTTGCTCGGAAAATCCATCCATGTTTACCTTCTTTCAAAGCAGAGTTTACTGCATCTGTTCCTCTAACTAGAATTAGGGACATCGCCCATCGCAATGACATTCCTCATGATCTCAAGGTAATAATACTCTCTTCACCCGTTTTGTCGATAAAGGAGTTACTGTCACAGTATTCATATTAACACATCTTTGTTCCAGCAAGAGATCAAGCACACCATACAAAACAAGCTTCACCGGAATGCGGGTCCAGAAGATCTAATTGCAACAGAAGCAATGCTGGAAAAAATCACTGAGACCCCAGGAAAATACAGTGGAGACTTTGTGGAGCAGTTCAAAATATTCCATAATGAGCTTAAGGATTTCTTTAATGCTGGAAGGTACTATATTTTCTGTAGCCAATCATGTTTTCTTTATCATATACGTGCTATTTTTTTTTTGTATATGATTGATTAATGATTATATAGCTCTTGTGTCCTGTTGCAGCCTCACCGAACAACTTGATTCTATGAAAATATCTATGGATGAGAGAGCTCTTTCTGGTCTCAATTTGTTTTTTGAATGTAAAGAGGTAAGCTCTCACTTTTCTTGTTCTTGGTAATGTGTCTTGATTGCAAAATTTGTTATTGTAGTCTCTTCATGAGTCATGATTGCAAAATTAATATTTACCAGCGCCTTGACTCATCTGGAGAATCAAGCAATGTTTTGGAGTTGATTAAAACTATGCATTCTCTGGCTTCTCTAAGAGAAACAATTGTCAAGGAACTTAATAGTGGCTTGCGAAATGATGCTCCTGATGCTGCTATTGCAATGCGCCAGAAAGTGAGCTTTTAAAGACAATTTAGCATTATCAATGTAGCAGTTTGTTTATTTATATAGTTTGCTACCCTTTGATTAGTGGCGTCTTTGTGAGATTGGCCTTGAGGACTACTTTTTTGTTCTACTAAGCAGGTCTGCATACTTTTATTTTATATATTTTTCTTTTGGAGAAATAGTTATTTAACTCGTTTATTTCTGCGCTTCACGTCTTGTCAATGATTTTGAGTAGATTCCTCAATGCTCTTGAAACTATGGGAGGAGCTGTTCAATTGGCGAAAGATGTGGGATCAAAAAATGTTTCCTCGTGGAATGATCCTCTAGATGCTTTGGTCTTGGGTGTTCACCAAGTAGGTCTATCTGGTTGGAAGCAAGAAGAATGTTTAGCCATTGGAAACGAACTCCTGGCGTGGCGAGAGAGAGACTTTCTTGACAAAGAAGGTTATTTCCTTCTCTAACTCATGTCAACTCTTTCTATGTAACTCTTACGTGTAAGGCTAGTTTGAGGTTGCTGAGAGTTATGCTCCTTATTTTTTGTTCATGTAGGGGAAGAGAATGGAAAAACCATTTGGGCCATGAGGCTGAAAGCAACTCTTGATCGAGCAAGGAGATTAACAGCAGAATATTCTGATTTACTTCTTCAAATATTCCCTCCTAATGTGGAGGTACATATGTTTCCTCATGTGATCAAATTCGTTTGGCCATTAAACCAAATTATCACTCTGCTGCTAATCTATATGAAACGTGTTTATCATTTTAGATATTAGGAAGAGCTCTAGGGATTCCAGAGAACAGTGTCAAGACCTATACAGAAGCAGAGATTCGTGCTGGGTAAGTCTGTCCTTTACAAGCAACCTCCTGAAATCATTTGAGAATGTTTTCATATTTGTTTTTGTTTATATTTCTCAAATTTCGTTCTCTGATTCCGTATTTTTCCTCTGCCGCACAGCATAATTTTTCAAATCTCAAAGCTCTGCACTGTTCTTCTAAAAGCTGTAAGAAATACACTTGAATCTGAGGGATGGGACGTCATTGTACCTGGATCAACTTCTGGGACATTAGTTCAGGTACGTGAAGAAGGCAAATGAATACATAGCTTTCGTCTTCACTTTATTGCTTTGTGATACAGTTTCATTTTCAAGCCCAGTTGTTAACTCATAATGTCTGGTCTCAGTGCTAGTTTTAAAAGATGATGTTATGTGTGAACTCTTCAAAAGTACAACTTTTACTGATACTCGCAAATGCATAAAACAGTTAATAGATCTTTGTGTTCTAGAACCATATGCTTGGCTGAAACTATGCCTTAGGCTTTGTACCTTGGATGAGTATTCACAGTTGCATATTTTTCTCTTGGGTTTTGTGACTGCAGGTGGATAGCATTGTGCCAGGTTCATTACCATCAACTGATGGTGGTCCTATTATTCTATTGGTCAACAAAGCTGATGGAGATGAAGAGGTTTGTAACCCCAACATTCAACCACAGCGTGATTCGTAACATCACACTGAAGATTAGAACCTTGTAACATGCTTTGACAGGTAAGTGCTGCTAATGGAAACATAGCAGGAGTCATGCTTCTCCAGGAACTGCCTCATTTGTCTCACCTTGGCGTTAGAGCGCGGCAGGCAATAACCTTTCTCCCCCCATTATTTCATTTCTGAAATTTCTACTAAAGAAGTGCATTGTTGACACTCTTCATTTCAATTCACACAGGAGAAAATCGTCTTTGTGACATGTGATGATGATGAAAAGGTCGCTGACATACGGCGACTTGTTGGAAAATATGTGAGGTAACTCGTCTGACGTTATCCAAGAGGGCTCCATGTGTCTTCTCTAATGTTCTTTATCATATGAACCTTAAACAGTTTGGAAGCATCTCCAAGCCATGTGAATCTGATACTTTCAACTGAAGATAAGAGTCCTACTCCTAAAACCAGTGCTACCAAGAAAACGGATAAGAAAAGTGTATCTGTCGATGACGAAGATACAAAGCCTGTTTCCTCATCTTCTGATAGCCTCTCTTACTCATCCAAGGTCAACTCTTGATATCTTTGTGGTTCCCTACACTTCACCTTCAGATCACATACTGATTTAGGAAATGTTCGTTCACAGGATATCCCTAGTGGAGGAATCATAGAACTTGCTGATTCAGATGCATCTACGTCTGGTTCAAAAGCTGCTGCATGTGGTCTTCTTACATCTTTAGCAGCAGCCTCTACTAGAGGTAAAGTTTTCTTAATGTCTCAAGGGGATTAAATCGACTGGAACAATATATAATTGCTTTGTCTTGTTTTATAATGAATCTGCAGTGCATAGCGAACACGGAGTTCCAGCATCATTTAAAGTTCCAACTGGTGTTGTCATACCTTTTGGATCAATGGAGTTAGCTTTAAAGCAAAGCAACTCAGAAGAAAAGTTTGCATCATTGCTAGAAAAGTTAGAAACCGGCAGACCTGAAGACGGTGAACTAAACAGCATATGTGATCAGATCCACGAAGTGATGAAATCATTGCAAGTGCCTAAAGAAACTATCAACAGCATAAGCAAAGCCTTTCCCAAAGACACACGCCTCATTGTTCGTTCAAGCGCCAACGTGGAGGACTTAGCTGGAATGTCAGCAGCAGGACTCTATGAATCAATCCCCAACGTGAGTCCTTCAGATCCTTTAGTGTTTTCTGATTCGGTTTGCCAAGTTTGGGCGTCTCTCTACACAAGAAGAGCTGTTCTGAGCCGTAGAGCAGCTGGTGTCTCTCAAAGAGAAGCTTCAATGGCTGTTCTCGTTCAAGAAATGCTTTCTCCTGACTTATCTTTTGTTCTTCACACGGTGAGTCCTTCTGATCCTAAAAGCAACCTCGTGGAAGCTGAGATTGCTCCTGGTTTAGGTGAGACTTTAGCTTCAGGGACGAGAGGAACACCATGGAGACTTGCTTCGGGTAAGCTTGATGGGATTGTGCAAACCTTAGCGTTTGCAAACTTCAGTGAAGAGCTTCTTGTGTCAGGGAAAGGTCCTGCTGATGGCAAATATGTTCGGTTAACCGTTGACTATAGCAAGAAACGGTTAACGGTTGACTCAGTGTTTAGACAGAAACTCGGTCAGAGACTTGGTTCGGTTGGTTTCTTCTTGGAAAGAAACTTTGGTTGTGCACAAGACGTTGAAGGTTGTTTGGTTGGTGAAGATGTTTACATTGTTCAGTCAAGGCCACAACCTTTGTAAAATCTTTTAGTTATGTTTAATAATGATATATATTTTACAATACTTTTTTAGTAATGTTTGTGGAATTATCAGATTTTAAATTATTAACTTAACTAATAAATAAAATTTTAAATAGCTCAGAGATATCATCTTTAAGGAAAGAAATACAATCTGTACAAGATTTTGTCATATCATTCTAATATTTAATAATCTCAGAACTTTCAAAGAAATCTAGAATTATTTTTCTTTTATGAGATTACAACTGAATCAAAAGTTAAATATATAATGTGATATTTATTTGCTTGAATTAGCATAACATCTCTATAATTATAATCATATATGATTATTTGCTATTCATGTCTCTTCCTCACATAGTGTTTTGGCTAATTAATATCTCAATAGATTAACATTAATTTATCTAAATCTAAACCCTAAGTATCATGAAAATACCACTAGATCTCCTCAGAATCCAAAACATAATCCAGCTGATCCTCTTTTTATGTGTATATAAATTGCTGATTCTAATCTTTCTCTCCTTTTAAATAGAGACTGCAACTAGTCTTTGAGATTCCATCACAAACATATTTGCTTAGAAGTCTTATAGTATTTTCTTAGAAAGCTTTCGAGATGGCTGGTGAAGTTCCAAATTTGGCAGAATCGAAGTTAACAGCTTTGGTGGTCGATGACAACTTTGTAAACCAAAGCATTCATCACAGATTATTGGACCGTCTAGGGATTAAAAACGATGTCGTCTGTAATGGCCAAGAAGCTGTGGACGTTCATTGTTCCGGAAGAAACTATGATCTCATTCTCATGGACATGGACATGCCCGTCATGAATGGTATTCAGGTATATTAATTCATCTTTCACTCTTTTTATAATGATAAAAACATAAAATCCCATCCGTAATAAAGAAGTCATATGAAACTGATCAGCTTAAGAACCGTTTCTTAATTTTAACTAAAAAAAAAGTTAAGAGACGGTTCTTAAATTACGCTAAGAACCTCACCCTAAGATACTCCTAATAATCATGCCTGTTTTATTTTATCAATGCTCTAACAATCTGTTTAGATGGAGAATTGATGACAAATTTTATTAGGCGACAAAAACATTGTTTTTCTATTATGAAACTGATCTACCGTCTAACAATTTTTTGAACATTGTTTTTCTATTATTTTTCAAAAACATAACTAATCATTATATATGTAACTAATGTATTGTTTTTGTTTTGATTGAATAATTTTTTTATTAGGCGACAAAAAAACTAAGGGAGATGGGGATAGAGAGCAAGATAGCAGGAGTAACAACTAGAGCTGAGGAAGAAGAGATGAAAGAGTTTATGGAAGCTGGTCTTAATGACTTTCAAGAGAAACCTCTCACCATCTCTAAACTTGTCTCTATTCTTCATAATCTTGATTTTTTACGTCCAAACCTAGTTAATAATTAATATCTTGTATTTGTTAACCTTCACTTTATAACATAATTATAGTTTTGAATATCCATTAGTTTCAAATAGTAATTGCCAATACCAAGCCGATATAAAGTTTCCGAGCAAGTCAAGCTTGAATTACATAATTCTTTTTTTGAGGTTTATGATTAAAAATAGGCACCATGCATGACTTATCACAAGATCATCACCTCTATCTATCATTATAAAAATGTTAACCATTGGGATGCTTTGTAGCGAGACAAATAAACGTTTCATGGAAATAAGCGATGTGTCACGTGACTCGTGAGTAGACTTAACATGTGAATCCTTAAATTCGAAGTACCTTCACTTATGAGAAAGTGTGACACAAAAGCAAGAACTCTAATAAATTTTATTACAGTTATATACGCGAGGTCCATATGTTAAGGTATCATTATCTTCGGTTTCTTATCCAAAATTAAAAACTTCGATTAAGAGACCGGAGATAATGATGATCTTAGGTTCGTTTGGCTGATCGACCTAAGACTTCAGACCCAGTCTAGAGACAAAATTTTTTTTACTAAGTTGTAATTACCGTATAACATGAACATGCCGGCTCAGTTATGAGGGCGAGCAGTATGACCATTTTGGTGTTCATATATTAAGGGTCTAATTTTTTTTTTTTTGAAGAAAATAATTTTTTGAAAGAAAAATATTTTCTTTTAAGAACAAAATAAATATACATGTGTTCTAAATATTTTATTCACATGTTTTATATTTAAATTTAAAAGCATTCTATACGATATAATATTTTAAAAATTATGCTAAAATTGTATTTTTTAATTACTAAAAGCCAAAAAAACTTTTTGTCCAAAAACCCCTATAAACCATGAACCGGCCCTGAGCATGTACGATAACAAAAATCATTATTGTTCCCGTTTATTCATATTTATAGAAAAATAGATCGAATACTATATCAGATTAAAAATCATTATTTTTTTGTAAAATCCTCATAATATGAAGTAAAGCTTATTTATTCATTGGAAACAATTGAGTAAAACACTAATGCTCATCATAACTCTAATATATGTATGTTGACGATTGGATATTCTTATGACAAGCTCTCAACTACTACAATAATTCTTTTTGTCAATCTTTTTTCCTTTGTCAACAAATTATTTTTTGTCAATCTAAATAGTACTTTTAGATACATTAAAAAAATAACGATTTTATTTTCACTAGAATTTTATTAAATTTTTATTTTTTATGATCATTTTTATCCTGAAATTTAAAAATAATATTTAGGTAAGAATTAATAATATAAAAATAATTAGTTGCGTAATTTTAAAATATCGAATAACAAAAATAAAGTATCATATTAAAAGAAAAAAAACTAAAAGTAACAGACACATGGACGTTACTTAAAAAGTAACCAACAGAAGATTAAAGAAATAATTAAAAAGGAATGTATAAAAATATAAAAAATATATTTATATCCCTTTGCCTCTCCTTCTCCATTTCTCACCTTCCAGCGTTCAATCAAACTCTCCGTCTTCCTCCTTTGCTTCAGGTTTGCAGATCTTTCTTCCATTGTCTCCTTCACAGCTTCTTATATTACTGTCTGAAAAATTTTCATATGTAATGGGTTTGTGTTCTTTCGTTAATGTCATTGTCCCCAATGCTCGGATCTCTTACATTTCATCCAAAGCTTGCATCTTTATTAGATCCTGGATTCGTTCTCCGGATTTAGATCTGACGCTTCAGTTACTTGAATTATGATTCTTCTAGATTGAATCAAAAGAACATATCTTCTTTTAGGATTGAAATTGTTTCAAAAGTTGTCATCTTTATGTTCTGTCGGATCTGGGTTCTTGTCTGTTGATCTACATACGTCAGCATTTATATGTGCTTACGTCACTTGATCATTCTTGTTGTAGAATTGGTAAAGCATTTTAAAAAGTTTCCACCTTTATGTTCCCTTAGATCTGTGCTTTTGTGTCCATTTATGGAGATTTTAATAAAAACGCTTCTCTTGAAAATGATTTAGATTCTTCTTCTTCTTCTTCTTCTTCTTCTTCATCACAGGTAATATTTGAACGAACTGCTGCTTATTAGTACCATGGGATCCGTTGTTGATGCTGCAAACAAGGTACTGATTCTACACTTTTGATTGTTGTGCCTCTTCTATGTGACTATTATGATCTTATTGTTAAAAGAAATCCTAATGACTGAGGAAGTAGACATCGTTATCATGTTCCAGTTACATACACTGCTTGTTCTGCTTAAGAGATACATTTTTAAACCTATTTTGAAGTTTGTTTCTGGTCTATTTTCTCCAGGAAGTGAATGGAACCACAAGTGCAAAGAAACCTACTGTTATTTTTGTCCTGGGTAAGCTGATGATGTCTCTTATTTATATGTGTTGGGGATAAAACCGTTACTTTCCTGTGATATATTGTCAATAGATTGCATTTTCCCTATGATCCATGAGATTCTCTCTTAGTTTTGTGTCCTCTCTATGTTGAGCAGGTGGTCCAGGCAGTGGGAAAGGTACACAGTGTGCCTATATTGTTGAGCATTTTGGTTACACACATCTGAGTGCTGGAGACCTTCTCAGGGCTGAGATTAAATCAGGTTCTGTAAACGGGTAAGTTCTTCAAACTTTCTGGCATAGTCTTTCAACTAAAGTTTGCCTTGCTAAAAGCATTAGGAGTCGGCTTTACATTGCAGAACAATGATCCAGAATATGATTAAAGAAGGGAAGATTGTACCTTCTGAGGTTACAATCAAGCTTCTGCAGAAAGCAATTCAGGAAAACGGGAATGACAAGTTCCTCATTGATGGTTTCCCTCGCAATGAGGAGAACCGAGCAGCATTTGAAAAAGTTGTAAGTAACATTATAAAATCATTAACATACATCTCTATGTACTTACCTTTGTTTTCGTACAGTTACTTAATTACATGCCTTTGGTGGTTGTTTTGTAGACTGAGATTGAACCAAAGTTTGTCTTGTTCTTTGATTGTCCTGAGGAAGAGATGGAAAGACGCCTGTTGGGACGAAACCAGGTTAGTATGACTATGAAAAGCTTTGTGACCTTACTCTTTCTATCCTCTTGTTCCATATTTATTGATTGTTGCCTCTACTGAAGGGGAGAGAGGATGACAATATTGAGACTATAAGGAAGCGTTTCAAGGTGTTTCTTGAATCTAGCTTACCAGTGATTCAGTACTACGAAGCTAAAGGGAAAGTTCGGAAGGTAAGATCTGATTTCTTCTATATTTGCAAGAAGGTCAAAGCAGTTGTAAGTTGTAAGAGAGTGTTGTTGTTTCTACTTGGCTCTTCAGATTCATGCCGCAAAGCCCATTGAAGAAGTGTTTCAGGAGGTGAAGGCAGTCTTTTCTCCTGAAGCTGAGAAGGTACAAACCAAAAGCTGCACTCTTCTCTATTCTCTACTAGTCAAAAAGGAAACCACCTGTAGTGTTCAAGCTTGTAACTAATGATTACAGGTTTGAATCAAGGGATTCATGGTTGTTCTGTAATATAATGATAGAGCAACGCCACAGTGATATCGTTTAGACTATTGAGGCTATTTAGCTGCACAGTCTGATGGCCATTGTTATCTTATCACATACGCTATTGGTAGATTCTTGAGTTAACGATTCTGTGAACGTTTTATTTAGGTTGCAGCCTAGGCAGCAGCATCAGTAAAGAGATATCCAGATTAATTGATCAGGTATGTATGTTTAACAGTCATTTTCCAACTCATGTTTAAAAAGTTAACTTAAGAATCTGGAATAAAGGTTGTGGAAGCTGATGCTTTGCTATATCTATATGTATTATAGTTCTGTAGAATCTTTAAGACAAAAAGAGTGTATGTATGATGGTTATTAATGTCTGCTTTCTTTAGAATTTTATAGTTCTGTAGAAACTTTAGGACAAAAAGGAGTATCTAAGTGATGATTATTATTGTCTGCTTTCTTTAAAATTTTACAGGTTGCTGGGCAGTGGCATCTTTACTAGGAAGTCTATGCTTGGCCGTATTTTTTTCTTCTATATAACCATATGATTACTGTTGTTATTATAAATACACATTTTACCCTATTATATTGTTTTTGTTTTTGTTTTGTAATTGATGGGATTTGTGAGATTGGCTTTCTGTAATAATTTCATTAAAAATTTGAATTCATGGGATTTTATAATATAATAGATTAATTTCTATTTATGCTATCGTTTTGTGTTCACCAAAATCCTCATATTATATAATTAATTATCAAAAGACGTATCTAATGTGCATATATCCTAGAGAATGCCAAAATAAGCTATGACTCAGTCTGTTACTATGGCTCAACTTGCCTCATTTACCATTGATCTATATTTCTCAACTTGACCTCATATCACCTTTAGCCCGTAAGCTAGTTAGCATAACTCATCATTTTATTTTTTTTATCATTTAATTGACAATTTACCAATAAAAAGGTTATTGTTTTTTTTCAAATGCTCTTGTCTTCAAAAAATTTCTATATAATACAAGATTCTAATAAAATTATAGTAAATGTTAATTGAATAACAGCAAATTATAAAAATCTCAGCATGATTAAAAAAATATGAAATTTAATAAGACATGGTTTTAAAATATGATATAGAATCATTAATTAAATAATATTAGATTTTGGCTGGATTTAAACACCCTAACCGCATCCGTTATTGGATCTCATGTCCGTTCACTCGACCCATGAGACCACTATTTGGCGAACAGTCAGTGCATTAGTTTTTTGAAGTCAAAATTTTTAGTGACCTTGTAATTATCACACCATCTTTCATCATGCTTTGGATGATAAATCATCGATTGTTCAATTATTTCATCTTAAACATACTTAATTTTAGAATTATCTCTGAATGTGTGTCCAAAAAGATAAATGCACAATTAACATAGATAGCCGTAATCATCTTATAAACTTTTCAAAAGACACTACCATATACTATAAATCAGAATTTTACTGAAAATAAGAGAACAAATAGGCAAACTGCCATAAACACATACTATGTACTAAAACTTACAAGTTCTACGTTTGGGATGTCAAGTCAATGGGATGCAACAAGAAGACAACCATCCTAAATTTTGGTTCCTTAATCCTGAAGGTATTAGGAACTTCTAATATATATGTATATATATGAGAAGATAATGATAAACATAAAGGTAGTGTTTATCTATAGAATTCACTTCCTAATACTAACCAAACTAAAATATGAAACAATAAAACACAAACAGAAACAAATATATACTATACGTAGAGGCAGAAACTCAATATATAAACGCCTTCCTCTCTATCCCCAATACACACATCTCCTATCTATCAAACAATAAACACAAGTCCTAGAGTTTTGTTTTGAACAAAAGAAACTTGTAAGAGCAAAATGGCGGGAAAGGTGTACATGGTCATGGCATTGATAATTATGGTATTTGTTTTTCAAGCATGCAATGGAATGAATGCTCCTGCTCCTGATGATGGTGAGGATAGCAAGCCAACGCAAGATTCAAGATTCGTTTGCTTCAGAAACTGCTCCATAAGTTGTGGCATACACAACAAGCCTTGTTATCAAGATTGTTTGCCAAAATGTGGTCTCCCAAGAAGACATGCTAAACCAACAACATCTCCATCACCTTCCTCCACTTTCTGATCTTATTTCTTCTATGTGTGATTTGTATCTTTAAGTTCTATCTATATGGATCGAGCTAACTGATAAAGTCATAAAGATGTCTTCTACATGTGTGTATCAAGAATAAAAAAATTGAGAGTTACAATAAAGTTTTGATTTTATACCTTGTATATGTGTGACAAGTCTATTCAAACTTGTTATGCTATTTTAAGAACACATACTACCTTCTCTCAAAACCCAAATATTATTTTTGAGTATTTTTCTTCATTTTCGTATACATGTATATATTAAAATTTTCTTTATGACATATCCAAAGTGGTTTTACACCAAAAAAAAGTTATTCAAAGTGGTTAACATGGTTCGGTCCAACAAGAGGTATCTAATATCAAAGACGTCTTGGAGAGTCCCATCTTGCCAATGAGATGATGAAATTGTGTTGGAAAGAGCCGCTTAATCAATACATCAGCCTATTGATGTTCAGTATTGATATGTAAAAATTTAGTTCCACTATTACTCATTGGAGAATCATTAATTAATTACCGTAGATTTTTTGTTGGATTTAAATTTAATTAAAATTCATGAGACAACAATGGTCTCTTGTTCATTAAAAAAATAATCGATAGTACTAGAAAACTATACCTCAAATATTTTCATGTTTTCCAGTCACTAAATGACATAACAAGAATGAAATAACAAGAATGCAGTTCAAACAATAGTTAGCTAATCCTATTTATGTCAAGCCAGACATATCTAATCAAACTAACATATCAAACAACAAACAGAAATAACAAATGTACTATATATAGAGGCAAAAACTCAATATTTTTATATATATAAACGCCTTCCTCTCTATAGCCAATATGCACATCTCATACAACAAACACAAGTCCTAGAGCTTTTCTTTGAACAGAAGAAACTTGTAAGAGAAAAATGGCAGGAAAAGTGTATATGGTCATGGCATTGATAATGATGGGGTTTGTTTTACAAGCATGCAATGGAATGAAAGCTGATGCTGATGATGGTGAGGATAGCAAGCCAACGCAAGATTCAAGATTCTTTTGCTTCAGAGTCTGTTCCATTAGGTGTGGCAAACAAAACAAGCCTTGTTACCAAGAATGTTTGCCAAAATGTGGTCTCCCACGACGACTTGCTAAACCAACAACATCTTCATCACCCACCGTTTGATCTTGTTTCTTTTCTTTGTGTCTACTAAGTTCTATCTATGTATCAATTGAGCCAGCTGCTCAAGATGTCTTCTATTTGTGTTTATCAGCATCTTCCATTTGTGTGACAAGACTATTCAAACTTGTGTTTCTATTATGACACATACCCACCTTCTGTCAAAACACGTGATCACGATTCACATATAACAATAGAAACGTACAACAACAAAAAAAAAGAGTGTAAATAGACTGACTAATCTGATCATTGTAATAACCTAAAAATACAAAGATTCATCAGCTTTCTCGTGTTCCTGAAGCAATCTCTGAAACTAAGGAAAACCTTCTCCCTTGCTTACTTTCTGCAAGTCTTTTTTTCTGTACTATGCTTGTAGTTAACCTTGTCTGAAGCATACATCCTCCGTGAATGCACTCTCTACCGTCTGAAACAAACGGTAGACTGAAGCAAGCATGAAAGGATTCGCATCAAGAACACCAAGAAGGACAAAAATGTCTCTCTCTCTCTCTCTCCTAAGAGCAGAAACCATTCACTAAGAACACTTTAAAACCCTCTCTTGTCAGGACAATCTGCTGCCCTGTGTCCTGAACGTCCACAATTGAAGCAAGCACCTCCAGAACTCCTGATTTACATACATCAATCAATCAGTTGAATATGGCAAGCGAGCAGATTTTAACATAGATTTGTTGGAAGCTCAAAAAAAACTGACCTCTCCCGGGAAGGAGCTCTGCTGCTTGATGATCTTCTGTCACTACCACCGCCAATCAACCAATCATCAGAACTTCCTCTGGAACCACCACCGCCACCACGGGACCAGCTGCTTCCTCCTCCACCACTGCTTCTACCTCTTCTGTCACTATCACCTCCCCAACTATCACGTCCTCTTGATGAGCCTCCTCTACCTCCAAATCTTGACCCTCTAGAACCTCCTCCTCTAGGCATCCTGTCTCTGCTAGAGAACCGTCCATAGTTATCACTAGACGGTCCATCGTCTTGCAGCGGTGGCAACTACAATCACAACCCAAAAGATGTCAAAAAAGGGTCTTATTGTGAATATGTTATGTTGTATTCAAAAGAGTGAATACCTTTGTTATCATGGAGACACTGTTTCCTTCTGGCATCTCTTTCTCTAGTAGATCTTTCGCTATGTCCTCTGGTAGATCAAATACAGCTCCTTGCACCTGACATATCAGCAGAAACAGAGATTTCTATAAGAGGATAGTTTTGAAAAAATAGTTAGATGATCATTTCAATGATACTGACCCTATCATCTGCAATCAAGAAGATTTTTCCAACTTCATCTGCAGCTGGACCATATACATCTGAAAGAAAACCAGTGACAGACCTCGCAGACAAGAAACCTCTAGAGTTTGTTGGATCTCTTACCAATTGCAAAGTTACCCATCCCTGCAGTACAAAAGTTTAATTTCAGTTCATGATTATCTGATTACAGGACTCTCAAGAAGCACTCCAAGAATGAGAAGTAAACCTGCTCATGACTGAGGAGAGATCTAGATGAAGGTGGCTGTGAGAAACCGCTGAGATGAGCTAGAGCTGCAGCTAAAGCATCTGTTCCTTTTTCTTCAAATAGTTTTTGAGCAGTTGCTGAGAAAAACTTTATAGACTCAGGGTGAACACCGTTTAGAGTGGCCGCCACTTGGTCAGCTGACGCTTCCAACACGTCTCCAACGGTTGGTGGGCTAATAAATTCAAACCTGCAGCCTACATCACGCTCTAGAGACCTCACTGTTCTCTTTTGGCTGCTGGTGTGCATGAGAATTGCAGAGCCTTCTTTTCCTGCACGCCCAGTACGACCAGACCGGTGCACAAAAGTCTCTGGGTCATTAGGAAGTTCATAGTGGATAACCTGTAGAAGAAAAACATCAGAACAAAACAGATAAACTATGTACTGAAACTTTGAAAACTTACAAGATCTACGTTTGGGATATCAAGTCCACGAGATGCAACATCAGTGGCAACTAGAACTGTGAACTTCCCTTGGCGAAAACCATTGAGTGTTCTCTCTCTTTGATGCTGAGAAATATCTCCATGAAGTGCTTCCGTAGCTATACTGTTTGATAACGCTAGAGAGACCTCATCTGCATCTCGTTTTGTTTGTGTAAAAACAATGGTCTTGCCACCCTTTGCATACACCTAAACGTTTTGAAAACAGACAAAAAAATCAATATAGAGCTAAAGACACCAATCAACCATGTTTATGACTGAGTCATACTGTTATAAGGTCGCTTAGAATAGTGCGCTTGGATGTTGATGTAGCTGAGATTGCATAAAGTTTGATCCCCTCGGCAAGCTTCTCATCTTGGTCTCCAACCTACCAAGAAGATTTAGCCATAAGCATTTGAGTCAAAAGCAAAAGAGGCAAACAAAAAGAAAAGCTCTTATTACCAGATCAATAGTCAAGGGATTGTCAAGATACTTCCTCGCCAACTTCTTCACCCAAGTAGGCATAGTTGCTGAGAAAAGCATGCTCTGTCTCTTCTGTGGGAGATTCTCAAGAATCGATTCCACAGCCTCCTCAAAACCAACAGCAAGCATCTGGTCAGCTTCATCAAGCACCAAGTACTCAACTTCACCCAGCTTGAGACTCCTTCCTTCAATCAAGTCAATGATTCTTCCAGGAGTTCCAACAACAACATCAACACCACGAGTCAGAGCACTCTGCTGAATGGTGTAAGACACACCACCGTATACACAAACAGTGCTTAAATAAGGCGCAGACTCCTTGATCTCCTTCTCCACTTGCTTAGCCAGTTCTCGTGTAGGTGCAAGGACAAGGAACTTAGGAAGACGACCAGACTTCCTACTCATAAAGAGAAAACCAAACATTTAGAAAAAATCATCAAATGTTCTAAAAATCGGTCAGCTAACGCCCAAATCAGTTATAACTGAACAATTTTCTTCTGATTTATATGATTCAAAATCGTTCTAAATCAGGTAAAATTGGTCGAATTATTTTAGTCCCGTTTAAAAAACTAAAATATTCTAAAAAATAACTATTTAATTTTTCTAACGATTTATTCAAGTGCAAATCCATAAATTTATCTAATTTTTAATATATTTAATTGTTGTAATTCATCAAAATAATTTTATAACTAAACAACAAACACTAAAATATCTAATGTAAATGTAAAATAAATAAAATAAAAAAATATCAATATTCATTCTTGCCTAGGACCCAAATAATTTTTGTAGTCACTAATCCTCTACAGAGCTCCTAGTTATGGCTATTTGTTGAACATTTGTGTAAACAAAATAGATGAAAGTTAAAAGAAAAAAAGACCTGAAAGCAGAGTAGTCTCCAGCTTGTTCAGTGAGGCGTTTGATGATAGGGATACCAAAAGCTAAAGTCTTCCCAGTACCCGTCTTCGCACGAGCTATGATGTCTCTTCCTTGCAATGCAGGAACCAGCACAGCCCTCTTCAGACAACACAGATACCAAAACACCATTTAAGATTAGTGTCTTTAGGCATTCTAGTGAACATAAAGGGTAAGTCTTTAACAGTTTTCAGATTGAAAGGATAAGTCTTTAAGAGTTTTCAGATTGAAAGGATAAGTCTTTAAAACCTGAATTGGGAAGAGGTGAGTGATACCACGCTTCTCCAGAGACTCACCGAGTCTCTGAGGCAAACCGAGTTTAGAGATAGCGAGCTCTTCACCATCATCGTCCTCTGAGTCGAATTCTTCGGAAAGACCGAGGCTTTTGAAAGCTTCCTCGCTGAGAACGGAGTTGGGAGTTGCGACGGCGGAAGAGGAGTGGGTAAGACGAGTTCTTCGAAAGGAGATGGGAGAGGAGAAGAAAGGGTTATGTAGAGAGAGAGGTGAGAAACTAGACCTCTTCTTGGAACTGGGTTTTGAGGTTTGTAGGTGAGGAGCTTGGTAAAGAGATGGAACTCCCACCGTCGACGCCATTGTTTTGGAGGAGAAGGATAAGGGTGAGAGTGTGAGGTTTATGAAAGGCTTCTCGCCAAGTGGCGTAATAATATCAGATATGATGGGCTTTTAATGGGCCGGTGTTATGTATACTCAGGTCCATATACGGATATGAACTTATCATTTTCTGGCCTTGTATGGATATATATAGAGATACTTCTGTGAAACAACTAGTGGTAAGTGGTAACATGATTATCAGATTTAGCAATAGTATAAATTTTGTTACAAAAAAAAAAGAAGCAATAGTATAAATTTAATTTTGAGAATCTATAATCAACCGACCATATGAGGATAATGTTTAGATAAATTATCACTAAACCAAAGATATTCCAAAAGACAGGTGCAGAACTCTTTATTTAGCATTTGGCACATACCAAAAGACAGGTGTGAAACGGATTCCTAGCACCAGGTAAAATAATATTATTCTCCACATGTGAAGAATAGTACCTTCTTAAGCATGAGATGGTTAGAGCATGATAGAGGTTCTTCTCATAGTACCAAATCAATAAAAAATTAGTATAATTTTTAATCCATAATTTAATGTTAAAACTAAATAAAATTTAATCAATAGAAAAATAAATAAATAAAAATAGAATCTCTTCAAATTTATTTTTAGTCTCTTAAAAAAAAAACGTTTTTCATTCTTTTTCTTTTTTGTTTATTTATTTTCATTAATTTAATGATGAGAAATCAATTGAGAATTCATCATGCGTATTGGCCTATAGTATGAATAGTACCGTTTAATTCCTGGCTTTCCTATGTAATTCTCCAACAAAATGTAACTATATTTGAACAAATAGAACTTGAGGTAAATACATGACTAATCTTCTCTTTTCTCAGTCATACTTTCATGAGTTTCCCCACACCTCTGACAAGTATCATAACTGATCTCTTGTTAATACAATGATTACCAGTTATAAGATCTTGAAACATATTTTCTCTGTTTTTTTATGAAAGTAGTTTTAGTTGAATGCACAAATATTAAAAAAAATATTATTTTTTTCAAAAGTAATATTTGATAAATAAATTATATGTAGTTAAACCAATCATAAATAAGTATGTATTATTTGATTGGTTACACTATACCCAATAAAAATAAAAATTACCTACAATTATGAAAATTATTTATATTTTAAAACAAATAAATTTTGCTTAAACTACTTATAATAAAAAATAGAGGGAGTATTTAGTTTCAATATAAGTGATCTATTAATTTTATAGCTTAAGCTTTGGTATTGCCGACAAACAATACTAACATTGTAGTTTTATAATTGTAAACTTGGAATTATGCAACCGTCTATTGAAATCATTAGATTGGTTAAGACTTATGATTGAATATTAAAGAGAAAAATAGATTATTCTAAAAATAAAAATGTTAATAATTTAAGGTTTGAAGTTCACACAGGCTGGACTGGATGGACGTTGATTGGATTTCCAACTCGTTGCTGATCTAAATTTTTATCTCATTCCGACTTGCTTTGCTGTGAAAGCCCTCTCTCTCCTAAAGCTTCCTCCTTTCCCAAGGAAGGAAAGGCTTTAATCAAAACCCTCATCTCCAAATCCACAATCAAACTCCTCTCTATCCCCAAATTAGGGTTATTTTTTCTGTTACTACGGTTACATTGCCGATCACGGATCGTGTCAATTCCGCTGCTTCCCACATCTTCGATTCACACGAATCATCAAAACCCACCACGAAAAGTCACCAACTTTGTTGAAATCTGGGCTCTTCTTTAGGGTTCTTGCCTCTGCTCCCGATCGTATCGTTTCCGCTACTTCCCAATCTTCGATTCCCCACGAATCATCAAACCCACCACGAAAAGTTACTAACTTTGCAAATTGTTTGGAAAAAAATTGAACTTTTTTTTTCCTTAGATCCGTCTTAACGGTTTGTACCCAAAACCTCTTCTTTTTGGTTTGTTCATAGGGAAATTTACGTTTTGTTTTGTTTCGTTTTGCAGAAATGGCGGATTCGATACCGTTTTATCTCAACATTGTGGCGTTTCTATGTACTGTTGGAGCCATTGCTCTTGCAATATTTCACATCTACAGGCATCTCTTGAATTACACTGAGCCAACGTATCAGAGATATATTGTACGCATTGTCTTCATGGTCCCGGTTAGTTAGTCTTCTCATCTCTCTGACTTGTTTAAAATTGTTTTAGTGCTTAAAAAATGTGTTTTTGATTTGGTTTCTTCTCCTCCCTGTGCCAGGTCTATGCCTTCATGTCCTTCTTGTCTCTTGTCCTCCCTAGAAGCTCCATCTATTTTGATTCCATACGAGAAGTGTGAGTTATTCATCTAACAACTACTTGAATCTTGAGCTTAGGAGATGTTAACTAGGTGTTTCTTCTTTGTTTAGAGTTACTCACTAGTTTCTAGAGTTTGGCTCGTCTCCTTATAATGGCATTGTGACATTAATGTCTCTAATGATTTTTTTTTATTTGGTGTTTCAGTTATGAAGCTTGGGTCATTTACAATTTCCTATCCCTTTGTTTGGCATGGGTTGGAGGTCCAGGAGCAGTAGTGCTTAGCTTAAGCGGTCGCTCTCTACAACCATCATGGTGTCTCATGACTTGTTGCTTTCCTCCATTACCATTGGACGGGTAAGTTTGCGGAACGAAACCAAACTCTTTCTACTTTCTAATAAAGTCACTGTTTAGGCATTCATTGAACACATGCGCATGTTATTTTCGGTGCAGGCGGTTTATTAGAAGATGCAAGCAAGGTTGTCTGCAATTTGTAATCCTAAAGCCTATCCTAGTGGCTGTCACACTTGTGCTTTATGCAAAAGGGAAGTACAAGGATGGGAATTTTAACCCTGATCAAGCATATCTCTATCTTACCATCATCTACACCATATCCTACACAGTTGCTTTGTACGCACTTGTGCTGTTTTACATGGCGTGCAGAGATCTTCTCCAGCCATTCAATCCAGTCCCAAAGTTTGTGATCATTAAGTCTGTTGTCTTCCTAACCTACTGGCAGGTTAATTTGACATCAACTCTTGCTTTTGCTAATTGCTATCTTCCACATATAGTTGTTGTTTTTAGGCCTGCGGGTTTGGTTAGTTCAGGTTATTCGGTTCAACATAAATCTTACTGAATTAGTCCGAAATAAAGTTCAGTTTGGTATTTGGTTAGTTCGGTTTTTGAAATCCTACAGGAGTTTCTGATATCAGTTAGATTTTGGTTTAATTTTGTTAAAATTTTGGATAAATTCGGTTAATTTCAATGAAATTTTGTTAATTCGGTTATTTCAGTTAGTTTGGTTCGGATTCTTTTTAAAGAAAACCAAAGTTCTTAAAAAAAACTACCAAAATGAACCTAACTAACCAAAATTTTGGTTCGGTTCAAAATCCCATGCCTAGTTTTTTTTGCTAATTTTGTTCCGTGACCCTCTTCTTTGTGCAGGGTGTTCTAGTTTTTCTTGCTGCAAAATCTGGATTCATAAAGACCGCAGAGGAAGCAGCTCATTTTCAAAATTTCATAATATGTGTCGAGATGCTTATTGCTGCAGCATGCCATTTCTATGCTTTTCCATACAAGGAGTATGCAGGTGCCAACATTGGTGGATCTCGCAGTTTCTCAGGGAGCCTATCACATGCTGTGAAACTAAATGACTTTTACCATGACACTGTTCACCAGGTAACTACCATTGGTACTAAAAAATATTATGATTGTTTTGGTTTCCTGATGATTGGTTATTGCAGTTTGCTCCTACTTATCACGATTATGTGCTCTATAATCACAACGATGGTGGTGATGAGAGGACAAAGAAGTACAGGTCGAGAACCTTTGTGCCAACTGGCCAAGAGATGGATGCAATGAGAAAGAACAAACAAGTGTATGCAAACAAGATAGATGGTGTTTCTGTCTCAAGTAGTTTATCTTCAGGGGCAAGTTCACCGAAAAGCTCCAGCGTGACATCTGATCCTGCGCGCTCTGAAGCTGTGAAGTCTTCCTTGCTTGTTGACGCCTCGGATTCTCTTGATACAATGTATGATATGACGCTCATTGACATTGATATGTCTAGTTTCCCAGGCAATGTCCCCTCAGCAAATGAAAGTGGGCCTAAATAGGAGCAGAAGAAAAAAAGGATGTAGAAAGCACCGTTTAAAGGTACAAAACGTGCTCCTAAGAGTTGGATTCAGGTGTGTTCTTAGTTGGAAGATGTTCGTAGGAGACTTGAGGATTAATGAAAGAGCTTCTAAACCAGTTTGCCTTTTAACTCTTGTAGCTTTTATATGATGAGTCTTGTACTGGCATTCTCTCTTGCAGCATGTTTCTTGTTCTTGCCTGCTTTGTAGATACAATAGGATATGAAACTTGTTGTTAATTGCTTCTCAAGCTTGTGAATTGTTAAGCAGCGAGAAACATTCTTCATATACATGTAACGAGATGAGTTGCAGAATCTTTAGAAGTCTTTTGCATTTATCCTCTCTCCTAATCGTGTTGCCAAATGATACACGGCTGTTTACTTATCCCCGGTTTTTTAACCGAAATTCTTAATTCATGATTTGACATTTTTTTTTTCTTTTACACATTTCGGGTAAGAGGCGACTCATATATCTTTTATTTAAGAGACGGTCTTAGTTTTTTTAGTTAAAAAAAAAAGAAGAAGCTAAAAACGTCTTTTATCTGAAACTAAGAACTCCGGTTAAAAGATTGGAGATAATGATGTTAGTGGCTTCTCTTCTACTTGATCTCTTATTTAGATATAAAACCTCCTAAGACAGTCATTGCACATGGCTTTCAGTTTTCTTATTCACTACAACATCAATTCATTATTTTTTCCTGTTTTTATGTGACAATCATAGACGCATAGGTCAAATCATCTGCAGTCTCTGACTTGTGTGGTTAAACAAAGCTGCAAAACTTTCGTAAGATTTGTGGTTTTTAATAAAAATACAAAGCAGGAATATAGCCATGTGCTTTCAGAATCTTTCCCTCACTCTCTTATCATTTAATGGAGAGCCCTTTTCTCTCATTAATCATCATCAAAGTGTTCTTTGTTTGTATTACTCAGCTGTATCTCACTGATGTTCATTACTCATTTAAGTATTTCCTTAGTCATAGAGCTACTCTCAATCACTTCATCTTAGAAAACATCTTCACTCTGTTTTCTAAAACTTCCAAACTACAACAATAAGCTCAAATTGCTGCAGATTATTGGTAAGAACCAGTCAAGATCAGCATGCCACTACCAGAAGCTAAGTCATCATTACAACAAGGTTAGGACAAGAGCTATACGACATGACTGGGGGAAGAAGAACGAGGGCAGGTCAAAAGGGTTTAGACTAAACCGACCAAGGAAGCTGGTTCTTAAGGCACTAGTTTTGCCAAGAAGGTTCTTGAGCATTTACGCACGTATAACAGATAAAATGTACAGAGAAGGTTTCTATTCCAGTCTCATTCTCTCTTCTCACTGAGGCTTCCCTATTGTATTAGAGAATAAGCTGAGATTCTGACGTTTGTGACTTCGTATAGACCAAAATGAGATCAATTACAGAGTAATGATGAAACTGTAACCAAATGCTACTTATAAACCAAATGTTTATGATGGTTCGGTTTGTCTTATTTTTTCATGGTTAAGACTTGACAGCAAGTGTAAGAGTGAGTCCTCTCTACTTTGATGAATGCTTAGTAATGAATCGATTTTATATCACTCATACTTGGTCCACAAGCTTTACTTCTTGTCTCGCAAGTTATCTTTGATGCACTCAAATCTCATATTAGTAAGCCAGAAGTGTCCAGAATTTAATGTTACGTGTGTATTCAACTGATCATGGGACTCAAACTTATGTATATCCTTCATCTTTTATATATAATTAGGAAGTTCACACTTCATAGACCATAATCTCCTTAAGACATACCATTGGTCATGTTAATTGCAATGTTCAGTACATTATATAGCATTTTGTCTGGGATTAGTCGTTGACAATTCACGAGATATACTAGTGACCTGGAGATTAAGCGTGTGACAGAAGCATCAATTAAGGGAGAGAAAAAAAGGTAAGAAGAGAGATAGCATGATAAAGGAGATAACCACTTTACAGAACATAAACACTTTACAAAACAGAATGTGATGATTTGTGACAACCACCTTGTTTTTTTTATATGTGTTATAATCAGAAGCAACACATTTAAAGATTGAAGCTTGTCTGTAAAGTAACTAACTTTCTTGGTCACTTTAAGGGAATCAAGAAGTATCATTATAAAGCTGTAAAAGGACATAACATTTTCAAGAAGAAACCATTTCTAAAAGATTAAATGATGAGCTTAGTGTATAGGAAGATGTGGTGGATTGTTCATGGAAGGAGGAACAAGAGGAACTTACACCAAGATTGTGAGGTATGTATTGTGAAAACATGAGATTCAGATTCATATATTGTCAATATTAGTTTAAAACAAAAGTGTTGTGATTTGATAGAGTAAGAGTATATGTGACTTGGGGAAAGACTTGGAAGAGATACTAAACGGGAGGCTAGAGACTATAGAGGAAGAACCTGAAGCAGAAGAGCGAGAGTGGTTAGGAGAATCTCATAAGCCAATGTTGGTTAAGGCTAAGATGAAAGTGGAGAAGGGAAAGGCAATAGTAAAAGCAAAAGTGAAGAGTGGGAAAGTGTTTTACATGTTGTGTGTTATTGGCTTAGCATCTAAACGTGGTTTTAATGATCTTGTTCTTCACTAAACCCTCTCAACTCCTAATTTTCTTTTTTTTTTCATCTTCTTGTAAAGGACGATTGAACCAATTGCTAGGTTGATAGTACTGAATGCATAGAAATGAACAGTATTCATTATTGGGTTGTGTGTAGACGGTATTGAATGTTCTCACTGAGTTGAGATGTGGGTGACCGTGGATGTATATATGTGTGTATTTTATCTCGGTTATACTTTTGTAATATGCATTTTGTGTTTATTCTTGTCACACTTACAAAATGAAAAAGAAGTTGAAGTCATGAATCAACCATGCATCATGCATCCTGTCTTGACCATGCATCATGCATCCTGTCTTGATTCACCCTTTCATCCGACTATTCAAGTTTTTATCATCACTTGTTATCATGTTCGCTTCAAAGCAGAACGGTTTCAGGTCTGGATTGTTTTTGCTTCCATGTTCTTTACTTTTTTTTTTTTTTGCCGTGGAAGTAATTTTAGAGGTCTTATAGCTTGTTATCACATTTTGTAAGCCTCAACAGTTCATTTCTGAAATAACATTTACAATTTAGCCAAAAAAAAAAAGACTCATGAACTTCACATAGTATATAAAGTTTGTTTTCAAAGTTTTAGGAGTGATAATGAGTGATGATTCTAATATCAGTTAGTATGAGATATATTTTCCTAATTAAAGGCTCCCTTAACGATTCTTGCATCCACCGTGATTGAGCCACGTCCAACTCCTATATTGAGACATGACAACCAAAGCAGTGACCTCTTCTCTGCCGTTTCCGACATGAGAAGAGAATCTTACTATGGTTTTGCCACCCTTCTCCATGTTCTCAACGATTACAGATGTCTTCAAGAACCAAGAGATTACTTTCTTGATGCCTAGCGACGAGGATCTGTCTCATGCAGACATGAGGCAAGAGAGTCTTGAGACATTTATCTTAAGACATAGGATCCCTGCATGGCTTATGATCAACCACATGCTTCGTTTCCCAAACAAAACTCTTGTTCCTTGTAGCATCGCTGGTAAAAAGTTCACCATCACAAAGTCTGGTGGGTCAGGACTTTTTTGTGAATAATGCGAGGATCGTTTCTCCTAATATTTGTCAGAACTCTCGCATATCTTGCCATGGAGTCAGCAATGTTATTACATTCATTGAAGACTCCTTTACAAAGGTAATGTAATCGCCTAAAATGTTAATTATTTCCATGAAGTCTAGGCACTGAAACTCCTCTATGTTTTCAGAAATAAGAGTTGTAGATTTCTCTAAGTCATGTAAAAAGAATTGTAGTGTGCTCATTAAACTCTAGACTATGTTGTTGCAAATTTGTATTTCCACAGAAAGTGGCTGAATAATAATTCACCATCTATATGCGTTTTGGCCTGAATCATTCAATCAACCAATAGATTGATTAATCAAAACGATTTCTAATTTTGTCTAAGACCTGATTGGTAGGGGAAGTATAAGCTCAACGACCTTTGCATCATCTTTCAGACACATCACAACAAGTGCTATAAACCAACTCCGGTTAGGACAATATGTACCCATCCATATTGTGTTGAATAACAATTGGTTAGAGAATGGTAAAAATTATGCCTTAGACAGATCGTAAGAAGATATCCAATGTATATAGATATTGTAACGTGAAATTCTTGATAGAAATATAAATGTAATTTTTGATAAAAAAAGTAAGTATCTATAATTATTATTATTAAGTTATAAATTTATACTAAATTATTTCATTATGAGTTTTTAGATAGGGCAATTTTCCTAAATAGATATTTTTATATTTTTGTTACAAAAATAGTTTTTAAAGAGAAAAATGACTAAAATATTTCATTTAAGAGGCAAAAGACTTTTATATCTTATATATACAAATACAAATAAATAAATAAATAAATAAATAAAAACAGTTTATAGTTTTGATTTATATATTTTTTAGATTCAAACTTTTGTATAATTATTTTTCTTTTGAAATATTTTTTTCAATTTTTTTTTTGAAATTCAAAAATATTTTTTAAAATTGTTAAAAAAATTCAAATTTTAGTATTTATATTTGATTTTATAAAATTTTAAACCCCAATCCCCAAACTCCACCCCTTAGCTGTAAATCCTAAGATTTATATTAGTTTATTTTAAAGATATAAATGAATATTTATCTTTTTAATGAAATATTTTGTCATTTTGATTCTTAAAGACTATATTTGTAACAAATTTTTTTTTAAAGCTATCATTATCATACGAAATTTTTCTTTTAGATATTAAGTGTTATAATTTATAATATTTTATTTTATTTTATATATATAGATTATTACTAATTTTGGGAGAAAATAATAGTTTGAAAGATTTGACTTGAAAAAAGAATAAAGAAAAAGACCAGCGATACCGTATCTATTAAATTAAATGGTAAAAATTAACGAAGTCGTTAATTAATTAATTAATTGAGAGAGAAGAGACAGCGAAGGTTTTTGATTGGAAACGAAACCGAAGTGAAGCCGTGTAGGAGACAACAGCAGCAACAACAACAAAAACCAAACTCCTGTTCCTCTCAATTTCTCATTGACCATCATCTTCCTCTGCGTTCGATTCCGATCTTCCTTCTTTTTGCTATCCGGCGTCTGGTTAATGCCTGGAAGCCACGGGGAGATTACGGTGGTTGAACAGAACAGAGTCGATAACGACAACAAGAAGACAAGGAAGAAGAAGGATGATTCTGAGAACGGGAATCAATTAGTAACTCCCTTGATTTCAAAACCCAGGAAGCAATTTACAGACAGGTTGAGAAAGAAACAGAAATCACGTTCTGGGTCGTGTAAAGGAGGATGCTTTTCTGTGATGAGACCTCGAAGAACAGAGGAGGAGGAGGAGGAGGAGAAGGGTTCTCCTTCTTCTTATTCAGCTTTGGACCCTAACGATGAATGCTTCAGTCATGAGATGCTGCGTGTTATGTTACAGACCAATGATTTCTTCTCTGATGAGTGCAATCCACATCGATGATCATTGGTGGGTGTTTATTCTTCTTCTTTTTATTTTGTTGTTGATCAATCTGTATAGAATCTTCATCTGGTTAAGTCAATCAATATGCCTATGAGTTGTGTGTTTTCCTTGTGTTGTAGACCAATGATGACAAAAAGCTCATCATTATCATGGTCATTTATCAATAATTGTGTATTGAATTTCATTTCATATAGATTGATACTTGTCAGGTTACAGTTTTCATTTAATTGAGTTATCTTAGGAGATCATGGCCATATGCCAAATGGTAAGATGATCATTCAAGACAGACAATAGCTCTAATAGCCTTATCCTATAGGTCTATACTGTTATTAGTAGTCTAGGACTGAATGTATTGTGATGCTGGAAGTGCTGATTATTCTAGGTTTGGTTGAGAGTTGAGAGAGTCTCTCTCATTGATGATGTTGTGGGTTCTTTGTTTGTGAATTGAAGAACAAGAAGAAGAAGAAGAATAGTTTCTATACAGATAAGTTCTTATCAGCAATTGAACAGTGAATAAGAACCATTCGCAGGAAGCAGCAGTTTAGCATTGCATTTTAAAGTGATTTGCTGAATGAGTATGGTACCTACTCAGCCCATTATATAGGTCGAGTCCGTTTTGATTCGTTGCCTTGACTCTATGACACACTGAGTTCAACAATTTCCATTCCTTTTAACGTGCTACATTAGAGCTTATGAAGAGTTCAAATACTCAT
Source organism: Sinapis alba (assembly GCA_012274485.2). Taxonomy (NCBI): domain Eukaryota; kingdom Viridiplantae; phylum Streptophyta; class Magnoliopsida; order Brassicales; family Brassicaceae; genus Sinapis; species Sinapis alba. The sequence continues at coordinate 23,194 of MU105876.1, read as the reverse complement.
CTTCCCTGAAGTAAAAACACTTAACCGAACGTCTCTTAACTAAGCAGATTCGTATACTCTCTTAAAAACAGACACTGAGTCATAACCAAAAGGATATAGTAGTCAATCTCCATATAGAGAGATAAAAGCATGTAAGTATTGTACCATACAAGGGTACTAATGAATTCAAAACATGGCATGTCTCTCTTTTCTTGTTGAAATATCTGTAAGACTATTTGATCATTAGGTAAAAAAAAAAGCCAATTTCTTGTTGTCTAAAGAGGACTTGTAATGCTAAAGTTTGATACTTTATGGACTCTAGTGGAAAAAAAAGTACACATATTTGAAGCTTATAATGAACTCAATACATTGAACATTAGGAACGCCAATTACTCATTTCGTGTAAAGAAAACTTATAATTCAATCCAAGTTGGGATAAATAGTGTAAAGGTTGATACTTTATGGACTCTTGTAATAAAAAGTTTACAAATTGAAACTCTCCACTTCTAAAACCTAAACCTTAAGACCAACAAGACTTGTCTTTTAAATCGGTTTTATCGCCGCCCCTTATCTCACAAACACAAAGGAAGAAGAAGAAGATGGAAGGGATCAAGCTCTGTTTCCCACCTGAAACTCCACCACTTTCTGTAATCGCTGCTCTCTCCCTCTCATCCTCTCAAGTAACTATCGACTCCTCCTCCTCCTCCGCCGCAACCACCGTCCCTACTTTCGTCTTCTCCGACGGGTACTCTCTCTTTTCCCCAATCTGATTCCTTCTCTCTCTGAAAAGTAAACCCTTTTTTGTCTTGATTCAGGCGAAAGCTAAGTGGAACATCTGTTCTTCTCCGTTACGTTGGTCGTTCAGCGAAGTCTCTTCCTGGTTTCTACGGTCACGATGCTTTCGAATCTTCACAGGTCTCTCAAACACGAATCTTCCCATTGTAGATTTTTGTTTAAAAGTGGATAAAGTCTCAACCTTTACTCTGTTTCTTCTTCTAATTGTAGATTTTGTTTAAAAAGTCTCAACCTTTACTTTGTTTCTTCTTCTTCTCATTGTAGATTTTGTTTTTAAAGTCTCAACCTTTATTATGTTTTTTTTTTGGTCAGATTGATGAGTGGGTGGATTATGCTCCTGTCTTCTCCTCTGGCTCTGAGTTTGAGAATGCTTGCACTCGTGTCGATAACTACCTTCAAAGTGTCACCTTTCTTGTTGGTCATTCTCTTTCCATTGCCGATGTTGCTGTTTGGTCTGCTCTTGCTGGTAATGTATCCACTAACTTGCTGAACAAAGCTCATTAGTTACTTGCAATGTTCTAAAAATCAGATAGTTCATAGCCGAAATGATCTTTAATTGGTTTAAACCGTTCTAAATCAGTTAAAATCGATCTAAGTTGGTCTAGTTTGATCTAAATTGGTGTAACATAGGTTAAATCAAGTAACAATGTTAATATAAGTCCACAAATTTGTCTGGTTTTGTTTCTTATATCTAATTTTTATAATTCATTAATTTAATTTTATAACTAAATCTAAAAATATAAAATATATAATATATAATAAATAAACAAATAATTCGTTAAAGTTTCATGAATAATCTGCCTAGTTACTTCTTGAACATTAGTTACAGTCTCTAACACACTGTTGTTATATCATCAGGATCTGGTCCAAGATGGGAGAGTTTGAGGAAATCTAAAAAGTATCAGAACTTAGTTAGATGGTACAACTCTATATTGCTTGAGTACGCAGAGCCACTCAACAAGGTGGTTGCGTATACTGTGAAGAAAGGTTCAGGGAAGCCTGTTGCTGCTGCACCAAGGTCCAAGGACCACCAACAAGCAGATGTTAATGATAAAGGAAAGCCTGAAGTGGACTTACCTGGTGCAGAACTTGGAAAGGTCAGACTCCGTTTTGCTCCAGAGCCAAGCGGTTATCTTCACATTGGACACGCTAAGGCCGCCTTGCTGAACAAGTACTTCGCTGAGCGTTACCAAGGGGAAGTGATTATCCGTTTTGATGACACTAACCCTGCTAAAGAGAGCAACGAGTTTGTGGAGAATCTTGTCAAAGATATTGGTACCTTGGGGATCAAGTATGAGCGTGTGACCTACACTTCTGATTATTTCCCTGACCTGATGAACATGGCGGAGAAGCTGATGCGTGAGGGTAAGGCTTACGTTGACGACACGCCAAGGGAGCAAATGCAGAAAGAGAGGATGGATGGGATTGATTCAAAGTGTAGGAACCATAGCGTTGAGGAGAATTTGAATCTATGGAAGGAAATGATTGCTGGAAGTGAGAGAGGGTTACAGTGCTGTGTTCGTGGGAAGTTAGACATGCAAGATCCTAACAAAGCCATGCGTGACCCTGTTTACTACCGATGCAACCCTATGTCTCACCACCGTATAGGGGATAAGTATAAGATCTATCCAACGTATGACTTTGCTTGTCCTTTTGTAGACTCCATTGAAGGTATAACGCATGCGCTTAGGTCTAGTGAGTATCATGACAGGAATGCTCAGTACTATAAAGTTCTTGATGACATGGGACTGCGGAGAGTTGAGATTTATGAGTTCAGTAGGTTGAATCTGGTTTACACTCTGCTCAGTAAGAGGAAGCTTCTCTGGTTTGTTCAGCAAGGGTTGGTTGGTGGGTGGGATGATCCACGCTTCCCTACAGTGCAAGGAATAGTTCGTAGAGGTTTGAAAATTGAGGCACTGATTCAGTTCATTCTAGAACAGGTAAACATTTACTTCTTGTCTCTTTTAACTGTTCTGTAATAACAATTATGTTTTGAATCAATGTTCCAAAAATCATTAGGCTGTAATTAGGTGTTTACTAGAGGACTAGCGACTAGTCGAATTATTTGGGTCTAGGCAGGGTCTAGTTTTTAGTTTTAGTTATAAAATTATTTTGATGAATTATAAAAATTAGATATACAAAAAAAGAATTAGATATTTGTGGATTTCAACTAACCTTGTTGTTTTACTTATGAGTTTTAGACCAATTTAGATTGATTTAAACCGATTTAGATTGTTTTAACCGCTTTAGAACGGTTTAAAACCCATAAATCGGATTTTAAGAAATATGTTTCTGCTATGACCAATTTACTGCCTAAGCTGACTAGGAACATTTGTTTTGATTAACGGTTTCCAGGGTGCTTCCAAGAATCTAAACTTGATGGAATGGGACAAGCTCTGGTCTATTAACAAGAAGATAGTTGATCCTGTGTGTCCTAGACATACGGCTGTGATTGAAGAGAGGCGTGTACTGTTGACTTTAACTGATGGTCCTGATGAGCCCTTTGTCCGTTTAATACCAAAGCACAAGAAGTTTGAAGGTGCTGGAGAGAAGGCTACTACTTTCACCAAGGGGATATGGATAGAGGAAGCTGATGCGAGTGCCATCTCTGTTAATGAGGAAGTAACTTTGATGGATTGGGGAAACGCCATTGTGAAGGAAGTTACAAAGGACGAGGAGGGTCGTGTCACTGCTTTATCAGGCGTTCTGAATCTTCAAGGGTCTGTGAAGACTACAAAGCTGAAGCTGACATGGCTTCCAGAGACTAATGAATTGGTTAAGCTCACATTAACAGACTTTGATTATTTGATCACCAAGAAGAAGGTAAGAATCGGTTGATGCCTCTAAGTTCTTTTCTCTCTCAGAATCACTGATGAGTTTTTGTTTGCTGCAAACACAGCTGGAGGAAGATGATGAGGTTGCTACTTTTGTGAATCCTTACACGAAGAAGGAAACATTAGCACTTGGTGATTCGAATATGAGGAACCTGCAGCGTGGTGAGGTGATTCAGCTCGAGAGGAAAGGCTACTACAGATGTGATGTCCCATTTATCAAGTCTTCAAAACCCATTGTCTTGTTCTCAATTCCAGATGGAAGGCAACACCAGCCATTGGCCTCTAATTGAAGAAACTCTTATTGATTCTTCCCATTTTATGAAAGTTGTATTGAGACTTTAAAAAATCTCTGTTAAGACAAGAATCTTCTTTGCTTTTAATTTGATTAGTGTATTACAATGGAGCAACAAAACAAAAAGAAAAAGATTGTGTTGTGTTCTGTTCTTGTCTCATTTCTTGGGTTGGTATCTGGACTTGATCTTCTTAACCTGTTTGGGTTTGAACTGGAAAGACTTGACAAGAATGTCTTCAGGAAGAGCTCCAAAGAGAGAGGACACAAGTGACTGTGTTCCAGGCAACTGGCTATCAAAAGCTGCTATTACAGAAGCTGGAGCAGATCTAGCAATGTTCTTCTGGAAATGTAAAAGTCCTTTAGGGAAAACGAAGACTTCTCCTTTGTTGATGTGCTTAGCGACGAGTTTTCCAGCGGTTGTTACAAAGCCAACGTAGAGCTGACCGTCTAGGACGTAGATGATCTCAGAGGCACGTGGGTGGACGTGTGGTGGGTTTAGGCCGTTTGGTGCGTAGTCTATGCGGGACATGGAGAGGCCGAGAGTGTTGAGTCCTGGTAGCTTCTCTACGGTGGCTCCGGTTACAATGGCTCCCGTGGAGGTGTTGGCAGCGGCGGAGGCGGTGGCTAAGCCTTGGAAGTAGAAGTCTTCTGGTGTTACTTGTGTTGTGTCCTTGCATGTGTACCCGTTGACCTTGACCGCTTCATTAGTCAAAAAATATCAAAAGAGAATGAATTTAAAATAGGAAAAAAGTTGAAGGCAGTTCTAACCAAATTTTTAAAAAATGAAAAATAATATTTTGAAAATAATATTATGCTGTGGAATTTGAAACACATAAATAATGATTTGTTAAATGAAGCGTAATCAGGAATTTAAAAACATAAAATACAAAATTAATTAAATACCATTGGACAAATCAGCAACACAAATATCTTGAAGCATGATGGACTCTGAAGCCACGTAGGCCACGGCTGAGACCAACATGGTAACTACAACAACTAGATGGGTGGCAATAGACGCCATTGTTGTTGTTATTGTTTATCTTCTGAAAAGAGTTTATGAATTTATAATTAAGAGAAATCAACGAATGAGGAAGCTTTTTTAAATTGGATGTTCTTATAAGTCCTGAGGCTTTGAATGTTTATTTTTAGGCTAATTGTGAATGATGTAATTAGGCCTTAACTTAGACAAGATTAGGTTGTAAGGGTTTAGTTGTTTGTTAATATGTAGGTTAGTTGTTATTAACAGAGGGTTGTTTATTGGCAAATAACTTATCATCCTGGTAATTACAAAAGTCCAAATCACCAATATCAAAACAATAACTTGCTTCAACAAATAAATAGAAAATGTGGAAATTGCCTGGTTATGTCTTTATAGAGTTCAATCTTGGTAAAGGCCGACAGAGATTTGTCTGTTAAAATGTCACTGTGTGCACTAACATACTAATATGTTAATAATTATAAAATTAAGGGTCAATTACAAATGGATATACTTAGGGACTAACAAATTGCCTCTTGAAGAAAACCACAAAACCACAAGTTCAAGTTGAGTTCATAGTAGATGTTATATATATATCAATCAGGTAAGTCTCACCAAGAAAAATTATAATTAAATAACTCAAAATGTAAATATAATAATGAATTTATATGTAAACACATGTATCACATATGTATACAGTTTGGGATGACAAGACTTAAAACAAAGTCAAGTCGCTCCTCATAACTGTTACAGAGAAGCTTCTTCTATAAAAGGAAGATGTTGAGAAATGAGAACATTAAGAGAACAAAACTCCTCTGCTTCATCCATCTCTCACCCTATATATGTTTCCAAGTTTCCTCTAATCATTTCCATAATCCATATTCTTCCCAATAATCTCTACATCATGACGGTTAAGGTAAAACAACATGATCATACTAGTATTATGAAAGCCATATGGTTTCTTTTCATGACTCATTTGTTTGATTCGGTTTTTGAGCAGAAAGTTGAGATGCAAGTGGACATCAACTGTGGGAAATGCAAAAACCAAATCATGCAAGCTGTCACAGAGATAGAAGGTACTGATTTTTCTTAAAAATGAGTTACCAAATCCACAGATATATGAGAGAAAAACTGCAATATAAAATGATTTGAGATTTGAGTGCAGGTGTGAATCAGGTTGTACTAGATGAAGAGAAGAGCTTGCTTACGGTGGTGGGTACAATGGATCCCATCTGCATTGCAGAACAGCTTAGGAAGATCAAACAGAAACCAGTAGTAGTCAACATTGGACCACCAAAACCTCCAGAGACCAAACCAGAAGAAAAGAAACCAGAGTGTTGCAAGCCTTGCCTTCCATACTACAACAATACCTGTGACCTTCCATACTACAATAATACCTGTGACATGGTAGCAGTTAGTACTTATGATAACGGAAGCGGTTGCACCATTGTTTGAAAATCCTCTTACCATCTCTTAGCCCTTATATGTATAAATCATGCTCTTTGTGATAAAGACAAAGTATCTAATGTTATCTCATGTTTCATAATTTTTCTTTCCTTCCTGTAATGAATCTTTGTCACTGGCACCTCTCCTGTTTTCTGAATTAAGGCTTAACCATAATGAAGCAAATGAGTAATTTCTACCACTGAGAAATTAGAGACTAACAAAAAAGTAAACAGTCTACTAAAACTTAGGAACAACCATCACAGTTTATTGATCTTCTCCCAAGATCATCGCAGTAGAAAACATACTAATTTACACAGCCTTCAGCCTGATAACATCTTGGACTGTGATTTACTTCTTCTTCTTCCTCCCACCACCTCCCTTGGTTTTCTTACTTGCTGCTCCTTTAGTGTTACTCTTTGGAGTTTCCTATTACCAAGTAAGAAACAGTTTGTCAGGTATGGTCACTCCTTAGGTATTTGATACCTATACATGAAACAATAAACGTCTTCAACGAATCAAATTACTCGTTGATAAACTTAAAAGGGTTAAACCTTTCTTTGTTTATACTTTCGAGTATAGTCTCAATAGAACCATGCTTAGCAACCTTAGCAACGTCGTGACAGGGATCTTTCTGGAGGTAGGATCCAATCAGGTGGCGAAGAAACTTAGGAGCTCTAAAAGTTAAGGAATCCATATCTTCAGAAGCCACACCATACACCTAATCAGATAGAAGCATACTATAAGGAAACATTGCAGCTGAAGATTGGAATATTACACAAAGGTATTAACAAGAGTCCTAGAATGAATTGCTTTGAAGTGGATGGTATAGAAACTATAGGAGTCAAAACAATTCATAGATGGAAAAGAATAAACTACCTTCACAGTTCCTTTTTACTGTACTTCTCAATGTCCTCCTTGTTTCCTGCCTGTTACAATGGAATAGTTTCTTAAACTATGCGCTTTCAGTAACTGGGGGAAAGGCAAGCAAGCAATAGCACCGTGCAGTTGCATCTGCTCTCTTTGGAGTAACTGAATCAACAAGGTTAACAACATAGTAAGTAGAACACACAATACATTTCAAGAAGAACACACAATACATTTCGAATGAATCCTAAAAAGAAAGTAGAAACAGAGCTTTATACTCTGTTTCTCGACTAACAACTTCTAACAAACTCCTTATTCGTTACGACTTCTATCATCACCAATTACTTGCCACGTCATCAACCCTCCATTTCTTTGGACCAAAAAAAAAAAAAAAGTTGACATTTTTAGATCGGATTCATGAAACCCGTTTGAAATAAGAGTGTGATCTTTCGTTCAGAGTAAACCCATCAGACCTTGATGATGCCCATGGCGGTGGCAGAGAATTAGCGAGCGAAGGTTTTCGTCTCTCTCTCTCTCTCTCAGTCTCCGGGGACTTTTGGTCTTTCCGGCGACGATAAATGATCGTTGTTTCCCGCGCTTGTCAACAAGTGTGGGCTCTATTTATCAAGTCCATTAGTTGTTGCCAGGCCCATTAGCTCGTCAAGTAGTTTAGGTCCGCAGGGTTTTACTCAGGCATTCTCAAAGTATGTTAGACCATCTTCAATTGTATTTTGATATATTTCCCTCTAAAATAGAAGATTTCTGTAATAGAGATAGAGTTTGTTCTAATATATTCTTTTATAATATTAATTTTCAAAATATAAAGTAAAAAATAGTAATGAGTTAAAAGTGAAATTGACTTTAAATAGTAAATACTATTATAGTTAAAAATAATAATAGGTTGGAGATGATCTTAAAGAGTTTCGGATGAAATATGTAAATATATTTCAAATAAGAGATATAATTTCATGTGAACCGTCTTTTAGTTTGTTTTTTTTTTTTGTAAGATAAAGGTCTTTTTGTTAAAAGCATATGGAGATGAAGCAAACGAAAATGTACTTGAGTTGTCAAACTAATCAATAATATTTCAATTTTTTAAATGATAGTTATTATAATAAATGCCAAAAAAGAAAAGAAAAGAAAAGAAAATTATGACCATTTTACTCGTGTTTATGCAACTGCATACACATATTTCTACTGAATGTTCCAAACACAAATCTTTGTGTTTATAACTTTAAATGGTTACTTGTTTTTGATATTTTGCCATAATTAACACCGACTCTTCTTGAACATAATCATTTTGAAAAGTATTGTTGATAACCAACACAGTTCAAATGAAAATTTAAGTTTGTCTAACCCAAGTTTTTCCGTAAATTAAACACATTTTGTTTTTTTTGGAGTTTTAATATGAATTTCACGTAAGTTTTAATTAAGTCAAATATGAAAAGGATACGTTTCTGGAAATTTTTCAACATGTTTGACCAATTCACATATAAGTTTTGGCTGTTGTAATAATGAATGTAGCCAAAACATTTTATGTGAATTATATGTTATTAAGTTTGGAAATATAAATTTAACGGTATTCGAAAATCATTGTTATCGTACGAAATATTTTTTTTCCAAATATTTTATTATACAGGATATAGTACTCTCACGCTTTAAATATCAAGTCTCCATGACTAGTTGATTGATAATGCAATTTTATAATATTGCTTTGACACCATCATGTCATTGTCTTTATCAATAAGTTAGATTTTTGTTTACGTTGTCGTTAACTCCATGTTAAAAACGACAACGATTTTTCTGAATAATATGATACAAAATGAATTCCCCATACACACATATAATCTCTTTTATTTTAAAGACAAGTTGAGAAACTTAAAACAACAATGATCGAGTAAAACAATAGAGCTATAGTCATATTTTTTTCTGATTGTAATATAGAAATGAATATTATGATTAAAGTAGGGCCTCAATTATTTTGGCTCACATGCAAATTATGAGGTGTAAGGATAAAAAATTCCTTTTTATAAGTCTTCAAAATACAAATGATCAAGTCATAAACGTTTGCTTCTGAAAATTCTAGAGAGTCTTTGTATTTATAATCTCATTCAACAATCAACTTTGGAGGAAATATTAAAAGAATATATATTTTAGCTTTGTATAACATCGCTTTGTCTCTTTTGATAATTAAAATCAAAAATATAAAATAAACAAAGAATCATCAATAAATTAGAATAGAACTAAAATATATCATCATAAATTTGAAGAATTAATAGCGTCGTGCCGAGATAATAGCCGACAATATATGCAACTTTCATCTCTTCTTTTTGATTTTGGCTTACGAAAAAACTGTATAATTGCTCACAGTCGCATCATTTGAATCCGGCTCGATACACATATATCCAATAAGTCCATGATCATGACCATCATCACCATATAAAGGCCAAGCATGTCAAAATTATCACCAATGCACATATTTACGTTACTCTTGTATACCTTACAAGTTGGTTGGGTTAATCACTTAAAAACTGATTTGTCCTAATTTACTAGTAATAAAATCTTGAATGTAAAAAAAAAAAATCTTGAATGTAACAACAGTTTTCTTTGTTAAATATTAGCTTCTTTTTCTGCATAGCTTTTCTTGTTTTATCAACATTGTATCAGCAACAAGGGTCCCAAGCATAGAATTTTTGGTCCACCTCTAAAAAACACATCAACCCAAAAGCTGCCCTCATGTGAATTATATTGGGATATTGTCAGAAGAGTACACACTTTTTTTCTTTTTGAAACTTAGGCAAGAGTACACACCTTCTAATTAAGTAATTCACCATCTTACAAGATCAAGGGTCTCTTTTTTAACCCCATGAATTATTTCTAACATAAACTGATGAAAGACGATCTCAAAAACAAAAATATGATTTTAAAATCAACTATAAAGAAATGTTTTAGTCAAAAGAAAAACTATAAAGAAATGTATTTAAGTTTAAAAAATTTAAGGAACAAGAACGTGAAATTAGTGTTCCAAAAAAGAACGTGAAATTATAGTCTTCTTTCATGCACGGAAACTTTGAACTCAGATTGGTCTGTTCACATCCTCTCTCCACGTTTTGAATATTTACATCTTCAAATTCTTACACGTCGTTTTCAAAACTGTGGAAAATCGATTTTGAGAAGTAGAAACAGTGAGAATGAGAACTGTTCACAAGTGAAGCACACTTAAAAATAAACTGAAGCACACTTTGATCTTTATTTCAAGGAGATTATGTGGATTTTGATCTATTCTCATTCACACATTTTCACTTATGATTCAGTCTCAGTGGCTAAGCCTTTCTCCCTATTTGTCTACAACTAGAGAAACAAATATCTAAGCAAAAAAAACTATAGAAATAAATAATTAGTAAAATCCAAAACTTCTTAATTAAAAATAAAAATATCATTAATTAATGACATCTTTTTACTTTATTTAATAAAATAACTATACACTCCTTTGAAATTTGATTAGTTTTTTAGATGCGGTTACATAGCAATTATATTATTTGTCAAATTGCTTTAACCCCTCTTAAAATATATAGTATCATAAGCTCTAATATTCCATATCTAAAGATATGTGAATTCCTAGCTTTTACAAACACATACTCCAAATAATTTTATTGTTTATATTCTAATTTTTTTATATATATTATCATATTCATTATACGAAATAAACACGGTCTGTATGCTTTGTAATGTGAAAGAAAAATAAAATAAAAAAAATATTTGAGGCACACTAGGTATATAATGTTTCAGTAAGTACAAAAGTATGGGTTCATTGCTCACGCATGCATCTCGTTGTCCGCACACTTTTCTGAAGAAGTCCCCACTCCATTTTAGGATCTATTAACTTCCGCTAAAAACCTCTCCCAAAGAATCCACCAATGGACATGTCCATCTCGACCGGGACATGTTTACATTATATTCCCGGGTTGTTTATTGTTCTTTTTATTTTAGAAAAGGAAAATATAATCAGTGCAATAACATTTCTTAAGTAAAAAAATTCACAAACCTCTTGTCCTACTGGCTTGTTTAAAGTCTTTAAGTTTCTCTGAACAAACCCTACTGCTTCCTTGCTTTTATTATTTTTGCATTGGAAGTTTGTCTCTAGGATTGCTAGGTTCCTTTTTCATATATATATGCATGATATTAATTAACATTCATAGCAAAAAAAAAAAAAAGTTAAGTAAAGATATAAATAAAATTAATTTGACACTCGTTTAAGGTCATAGTCATAACAAGGAAGAAGATGAAAAATTAATTACATCTGAGCACGCAAAAAAAAAAAAAAACACGAGGAGAAAATTTACACAGCCAAAAAGCACATATATATATATACTTAACAAACACATGCAGAATATTATATATATATATAAATATATGTATGTATCAATCAAATAAACTCCGGTCCGTGAATGTTGGTAGAAAATGAAGAAATACTATTTCGTCTCTCTCTCTCTCTCGCACATGTTAATAATCTAAAGGCTCTGATTAAACGCCATGTTATTAAGTTTCTGAAGGTTTTTACCGTACAAATCAACTTCAGCATTATGCAGTAATCTCGTAGCGCTTTCGTTTAGTGATGATGACAATGATGATGCTGATGATTCCAAGTAGTACTTGGCAATGTCTGGCTTCACTTCTGCTTCTAAACCAGTTTCTGAGCTTTGGTTATGTTCTGTGTAATGAAGAATCTCTGATGGCCATGACTTCATGTCTTGATGATAACGATGATCCATTACAGGATTATTACTATTATTATTCATTATTTGGCTAGCTTCTGTGTAATGATTACCAAAGAAAGCACTGTAGATACTGTTGCTCTGAGATGGAACTGCGTTCCTGAAGTAGTTGAGTTCCCAATTGTTTGGAACAGGGTTGAAGTTTGAAGTCATCTGGTCTGAACTGAAGCAAAACGCAGTGTTTTGATTAGCCGTTGGCTTTGATACTTCTGAAGTACTTGATGACGTCAGCTTCTGATCTTTGACGGTAAGAGTTTGAAGGTCGCTTATTAAGGGTTTATGTGTAGTTGGGTCAATGCCTTTTCTTCTCAGCTTTTTCTTAAGACATGAGTTCCAAAAGTTTTTGATCTCGTTGTCTGTTCTTCCTGGTAATCGAGTTGCTATCTGAGACCATCTAACACAATTCAAAATGGATTCAGACAATGAAATATATCAAAAATTTACATTATTATATATGTATTCAGAAACTCTATATAGAGTTAGAGTTATAGAGACCGAAGTTCGATCCCAGTTGGTCACCCGGACTGCCTTAAATGGTAAGAATACGTGGATGTTGCGGACCTCGTGGGATTAGTCGGTTGACCACGATCGCCGGATCCAAAAAGAAAAAAAAAAACTCTATATAAATATTATGTTTTTTTTTTATTAACCTGTTCCCTAAGGCAGCATGGAGCTCAATGATCAAGCTTTCTTCGTCTTGAGAGAATGCTCCCCTCTTTAAGTCTGGTCTCAAATAGTTGATCCACCTAAGCCTACAACTCTTTCCACATCTCTGTAAACCTACATGATCATACCAACCATATATACAAACATTATATATATATAGTACAGATCTTATTTAACTTTTCAAATATAAGAGCACATGATGAATCAAACCTGCGAGTTTAGGGACAGAACTCCAACAGCCATGACCATGTCTAGTTATGTAATTGAGAAGTTTCTCATCTTCTTCAGGAGACCAAAGTCCTTTTCTAAGCTTTTGCTTATGACAACAGGAATGTCTTCTCATATTTATATGTAATAAGGATATGGAGCAATTGAGTTATTAGAGTAATATGAAGAAACAAGAAGCAATAGATTTATTTTTTTCTATAGGAAAGAGGCTATAGATTGTTGAAGGGAGGTGAAGAGTTTATTGACATGTGAAGGTTCTATAAGGTAGAAGAGGAAGGAAGATGATGGAGAAATTATTATAAAATGAGAGTAAATGTGATTGGCGATTTTTTTTTTTATAATCGTTGGTTGAATTAATTGACACCTTTTATGGGACCACAATATATAGAAGAAGAAAAAAAATCATGAGATGAGCTAAAAACCTAGTAGAAAACTATATGTTTCCTTTACAAAATAGAAAGAAACAGTGGTTAATATTTTAGAGATAAAAAATTGTAAATTTTTTAATGATTTTTTCTCAATAGATAGATAAAACTAAAGACATACATTGGCTGCAAAATCAAATTTAAGAATTTATCTATAAGACTACAATTAAATAATAAAAAACAAATTTCCATTATTCTATTCTGAATTTATAAATAGTATTACCTTCGTTTCATTACAATATGGTTTTATAAAATTTCACACACATAAACATACATATTTGTAACTTCCATTATTAAATGTACACATGAATTTTGACCTGGGGGAGCAAAATTTAAACTTTACTGTCTAACAAAGATAGTAATATAAAACGAATGCAAACCCTTGTTTCAATTTCTCTAATTGATTAGATGACTGTTAATTTTTAATGTTGACAAACAATGACTGTTAGTGTTCAGGGATACACTATACTATGACCAAAAATTCAGAATTTCCTAATTAGCAAAAAATAATAAAAGAGAAATAATAAAGGGGAAGCTGACTCATTTCCATGGAAACATTGTACGAATTTAAAATGATTTGTCCCCAAAAAAATACGAAATGTTATTTGTTTGACAAAGAAAATTAATGATTTTCGTACTTTTCAAAGTTTTATTTTTCCCCTACTTTAATATCAAAAGAGATACATTTAATGTCCAGAGAATGTAAAATAGTTGTTCATAAATGTTTACACTATGCAATAATTTGGTCGCGTAATCACTAATAGTCTACTTTCCATAGACATTAATTAATTTAATAGCTGCCGACTTGTAACTTGTAAGCTCTCTTCGATCTTAAATTGATGGTGTTGATATAACTTGTAGCGAAAAATTAACAAACCAAATGTAAAATAACCAAACTTAAGTTTGATTAATTTTGAGCATGTTTCTTCTACAAGAGAACAAGAATCTGTTTAGAAACTTATCCCCTACATGTCCTAAAAGATATTTTTTTTTTTAAATTGTTTCAAAAAATATATGTTTTAATTTCTTTCAAAAAGATATTTGTTTTATGTTTTAGGTATGTTTTATTAGTTAATATTGATAAATTGCTAACTTCAAAATTATCAATTGTACTACTTAAAGTCTTATTGGTCTAAACTTATTAGAAATTGGTAAACACAAAAAATATATTTATTACCAAAATTTAATATGTTTTCTGCAAAAAACATATAACTTACAATATTTAAGAACAGATGAAGTATTATCATAGCAAAAGCGTTCTCATTATTAATGTATTACAGGAAAGATAAATGTTTTCTAAATAAAAAACATAAATAGTATAAAAAGACATACTGTATTATTTATAAAGCTACTAGCTTAAGTCGAGTCTTAATAAATTATAAAATCATCAGTATAATTGATGAATATCATTAACACAGAAAAATATCAAAATCCCTTGTATATCTAACATGTCTCGGTGACATATTGTTGCAATAAGAACAAATCTAATCATAGCATGACAATATACTTTGTATTCTATATTATTAAAAGTTTTCATGCATTTTATTATCCAAATTAAAGCGTGGTTTTGTTCTAGCTATCAATTGCCATTACTACGATAAATGAGCTGTAATTAATCGTTCAATATGTTGAAAAAAACATAGTAACTGAAAGTACGGATAAGATAAAACGGATGAAATAAAAATAAAATGCAGAAAATAAATACGATAATTTTTTTTCCGAATCTAAATACATCAATTCGATAACACATACAATATGTACAAACTAACTAAACTACCACTATTTTAAAAATTATTCTTCAAATTAAGTAACAAATATTAATTATATTTTCCTCTAACGGAAAACCATTCAATTGGTGTTTAATATTCTCAAATGTTTTTATTAGAAAAGGTATTCAACTTTACTTGATTTCCGCACATATAACGAAAGAGACAATTCTCGTTGCTTTGGTAAAATTTGGTAAAATGATTTTTAGTTTAACTATTGTTTAGGGAAAACATTTAACGTCATTAATTTTACTCCTTTTTTCATTCTATATGCGTTTATGGTTTCTTCGTACTTGATTTTATTAGTTAATGATAAAAAGTGATAAAATGAAAAACTATAAAAATACATATTGAAAATATAAAACAACCTTTATAATGAAACAAATTTAAAGTCTACAACAATATTTAAAATGAAATGGAAAAAGTATAATGAAATGTTATTGAAGTCTTAAATCATTGTTTCATAAAAATGGTTTCTTAAATAATGTTATTGAAGTCTTAAATAATGGTTTCTTAAAAAAACGGTGTCTTCTTCTAGTTTTCTGCAAAATAAATCTCATTAGTTAACCTCTGATTCCAACAAGTCATATAGTACTATATTAACAAAATATATACTTCTTTTATATTAATCCCCCACAAATGCTATCATGTATCAACAAAATCATTTCAAATTTACAAGGTTATAAGTCAAAGATCTGAAACTTCACAGATATATTAGAATAAAGTTTGAATTGCAAAGTTCTTTTTCTTTTTCTCCAAACTGATTCGAGAAGATTTTCATGTCTCTATAGTGGTATATATAAATCTTTAGTTCCAAGTAAAGCAAAGCAAAACTAGCAATTTTTAAGGGCGAATTTTAGGGTCCGAATGGTAACCGCGGTTCTGATAATATAAGCGGTGCGGAATTAAAGTGCGGTACGGTTCAACTGCGGTTCATGCAGTTTGTAAGATAAGTGTGGATTTGATAAAAAAAATAGTGCGGTTTTGATAAAAAAAATAGTGCGATTTTGATAGAAAAATAATGTAAAATAAATATATTAATACAATTACAAATTGAATTTATTTTCTTAATGATAATGTAATAATATTTTTTTAAATTCAAATGTTTAAAAAAATATGAAAATTTATTATTAAATAAAAAATCTAACATATAGATATATATTCTTGCTGTCATAAATATAAAAATTAAAAATATTATATTATTTTTAAATATTTTATTGAAATTACATATAACTAAATTTTAGATATTCTATATCTATTAATTTTTGGTATTAAACCGGATCACTAATTTTGAAAATTTTGACCGAATTGTTTCATCATTTTTTATTTAAATTAAGAATAGGTTTTGACACAATTTGTAATCGAATAAATCAATAAGTCACGGTTCAATTGGTCGTCTATCTAGTTTTTATCATTTAAATTTAGAGTAATTTTGGATATCTTATAAAAATTAGTTTCTAAATCATATTTTTAAATTCTAATATATTAAAATTAATATTTAAAACTATATATCTACACGTATGAAAACTATATACCTACATGTATTTAAATACTAATATATTTGTCAACATGTACTTAAAAAAAATTGTTTTACCAAAACCGCACACAGTACAATACCGCACCAAATAGCATGTGTAACAACTTTCATGTGTAGACACCAGTTTTTATTCATAAAACAAAACCACACTTATATTTTTATTTTCTTTTATGCAAAAAAGCAATAACGCACCGCAGTTGATTAATTTTCTTGATTGGTGACAAAACGTCATGTCAACAAATACCGTCCCGCTTTTGCTAAAACCGCAGTCTCCATTCATTACCTTAGTTAACGGCAACAATTAAAATGAAAAAGAAAAAAAGTTAGAAATATATTTGTAAGAAGGTGACATGAATTTTCAAAAGATAAAAGAAGTAATAATAAAAAGTGTTTTTGTCTAGTTGAAAAGTACGACTTATGATCCTGCTCATGCTAATTACATTAAGTATGACCTTTTTTAGTTGAAAAAGCAGTCAAAATACACTCATATCATTTCTTCGTGTGCTGGTCAATAAGTTAACCGTATAACTTTATAGTATTTGGGCATCAACACGACAACACATTCTCTCTACGTTTTAACTATGAGATAGTAATTCTAAGAAGGTATGTTGTCTGGTTGAAAAATGTTGGATAGATTGCATCTACTCACATAAGTCCATTATGGTGTGATCTCGGCTCATAAGTAACGGTGAAGTCGGCTCACGTGATCCATTAAACCGATTTTAATGAACATCGAAGTGCATATATAAAGAAGAGGTTGGGATGAAGAGAAACACACGCATACATACATTAAGAGCAAGTCTAGAACTAGGATTTTTACATTACTTGTGTTCTTGCTTTGTTCTTCATAAAAACATCCATTTCTATCAGTAAACTCTTTGATTTGTTCTCTAAATCGTCTTTTTGATAAACCTATTATCGAAATCGATCACTGATTAGGGTTACCGATTTCAGATTCAACAAAAAACATGAGCCACCAAATGAATAACTACATGATGTGTTTGGTAATTAATTAAATGGGGTGAAATAATATAACTCTAAATAATAGTAAATCTCTGATTAGCCACACTTTTTTTTGCATCCTCACTTTCGTAAACATTCCCATCAGTCACTTTTATGTTTTCTTTCTGTAAGTTGATGTCTCAATTAGAGGGATCAAACTCTACTTTCTCCAATGTAACCTCTCTTTTTCTTTCTTTTAATTATCACTCAATATAATAACTATTAGTAAATGTGACGCGTATCAGCTTCTTATTTGATACTTTCCTCTAATTTCAATTAGTTAACTTTAAAAATCACACATTTAAGACACGTTCGTTTTGTATTGATGCAATATCTAGATGTATCAACTGAGTACTAACATCTTAATATTGCATTCAAATATTTTTTATGTTTAGAGTTATTATTTACATTCAAATACAACATTTAGATGTTAAGTTATTTGTTTTTGATTTTATAATAGCATTTGATTATTATTAATTAAAAAACTAAAAATGACATAGTTTATTCTTATTAATAAATTGATTATAATATTTGAAAAATATATTTAAAATTAATTTTATATTTTTTTGAAAACCTGATTTTTGATTTTGGACGAGAAACACACACTTTTTCTAATTTTAGGTAGGAAAACATAATTTTAATTCTAATGAAAAATTACGATTTTCCAGATCTAATGAAAAACATGATTTTCAATTTTGGCGGAAATACATATTTTCCGATTATGACGAAAGACACTATTTTCAGGGTTTTGCGAAAAAATATTTTTTCAATTTTGACAAAAAATTACAATTTTCTTGATTTGGTGGAATTTTTTCATGATTTTACGTTTTTTGCGAGAAAATATAATTTTCTGATTTTGACGGAAAATGGAAAATGAGATTTTTTTTGTTTTGATGAGAAGACATAGTTTTCCGGTTTTGTCGGGAAACATATTTTAAGATTTTAGCGAGAAAATACAATTTTACAGTTTTGGTGGAATTACATAAATTTACAATTTTAGTGGAAAATGTAATTTTATAATATTGGTGGGAAATTGTGATTTTCCGATTTTGATAGAAAAATGATATATTCTGGTTTTGGCAGAAAAACACGATTTTTGATTTTGGTGGGAAAATGATATTTTTCGATTTTAGTAGGAAAAAGAATTTTTGGGTTTCATTGGAAAATATGATTTTTGGTTTTAATGGAAAATATAATTTTATATTTTTTTGCTGAAAAATGAAAGTTTCCAATTTTAGTGAAAAATATGATTTTCAGTTTTGGCGGGAAAACACAATTTTTTATTTTCTTTTGCAGGAAAATGAAATTTTCTAATTTTAGCGGGAAAATATGATTTGGTTTGACGAAAAACTGAATTTTTTGATTTTAATAGAAAAACTGGATTTTTTGGTTTTGATGAAAAATTACAACTTTTCAATTTTTGTTGAGAAAACAAGATTTTCCCTTTTTACATAAAAAATAAATTTTCAAATAAAATATAATTATAATTATAATTAATTAAATTAATTTTAATATTTGTATTAAAGGTATGTTAGTCTTTTAAATTTTACGATGTAAATGTAGCATCCAAATTCTACTTTTTCTAGCATTTTAAATATCTGGATATCTAAGATATTATAGATTTTACATTTAGAGGTTGATGCAAATTTAGATATTAGCATCTAGATAAAAAACAAACATGGCCTTAAATATTTGATTTGAGAAAAGGCCTGAAGATTTTGTAAATAATTTACATGTATGTAGGTTGTTATGTAGCATCTAGATAAAAAACAAACTAGCCCAAATTTCTTATCTCATATATGTAGGTTGTTATGAAATTTCATCAGCTAGAAGCCTTTTAGATTAGGCAGGTTGGGCTTAGTAATCATAATCCAGCTTTTAATATAAGTTTTCTTGTCATCTGAATTTTTATGGATATTTTAGAATTGATACAAAATAACATTTGAACCATAATAATTCCAAAGGTTCTTTTGGTTCGATTTAACTAAAATTAATCCACATATAATAAGATAAAACTAAAAAAAAATTGTATGCTTTACCATTTTTTCAGTTTTCAAGATTAAAAAAGTTCTTTTGGTTCGATTTAAAAAATGCGGTGAAAAAATATATATATTTTTTTAATAAAAGGACCTATATTCACTATTTAACCCAAAGCTACTAAAATTTTAAAACGGTCCTGATACCACCTATCTACGTAGAATTAGCTGGCAACTTTTTCTTCTAAATTTGCATTTAAATTTACATGGTTGGTTTAATATCTTCATCAAAAGGAAACAAATCTAGAGATAAAAGTTATATTTGAAAGTTATATTTGATATTGTTTTCGTATGTACAAGCAAAGTTGAACTTTTGAATCTTCATTTCCACATTTATATTGAAGATTCAAATTCTATTCCAGTGAAAAAACAAAAATATTACATAACTTCAGAATTTATGAAGACGAAAACAAAAACATGGGTCGTTTCCTGTTTTTTTTTAATCAAGATTCACTTTTTGTTGGATTAAACAAACGGTAGTAAATTAGAGAGTCTCAAACTTATAATTTTGGTTTAATTAATACAATAAACTTTCTGTTTTCTTTATTCATAAAATAAGCGTGTTAGTATTATTAGAATTTTTATGAATTTCCTTTTGGATTATCTTTTTAATTCACAGTCATACTACCTACCTACGCAGCATTAGCTGGCAATATTTTCTTCTAAATTTGCATTTTTAGATTTACATGGTTGGTTTAATATATATCTTCCACAAAAGGAAAAAAAATCTAGAGATAAAAATTGTATTTGAAATTACATAATTTTTATCTCCTACATCCAATGATTTCCTTACAGTTGTGAATATGTGCAAGGAAAGTTGAATTTATGTATCTTCATTTCCACATTTTATAGAAGATTTCAAATTCTATTCTACTGAAAAAAACAAAATATTAGATAACTTCAGAATATATGAACATAATTATATTGACTGCAGTTTATTGACTTCAATATTCGCATTAATGATACCAAAGAAAGTGATAAGACATGCATACGTAATACCAGCCTCTCATTACACTATATAAACAAGAGCACTACCAAGTGCCAATGTATCTCTTCTCATTCCCTCACACACAACACAACAATGCCAAGGGGAAGGTTAAAGTTAGAGCCTATGACTAATGTCTCAGCAAGAAACCAAACTTTCAAGAAGAGAAAGAACGGTTTTCTGAAGAAAATCCACGAGCTGGCGACTCTCTGCGGTGTCAAAGCTTGTGCTGTTATCGGCAGCTGCGACAATTCGGAGCCAGAGTTTTGGCCGTCAAGGGAAGAAGCTCGAGAAGTGTACTCGGAGTTCAAGAAGGTGGAGGAGATTGAACGGTTCACGAGGATGTATAACCAAGAGAGTTATGCGGAGGAGAGGGTCCATAAAGCACAAGAGAAGCTGATGAAGGTAAATGCAGAGAATCGAGAGTTTGAGATGAAAGAGGTTATGTTTGATCTTCTCAAGGGGAAGCCGATGATGCCTCATCACTATAATGATCCAGGTTTTATTGAAGAACTGAATCTTTTCATTGATGATTATATCAATAGGCTAACTCACAGGGTCGGGTTCCTCGAGGCGTATGTTGAGTCAGTTCCTCCCAATGTCACTATTACAAATGCATCTGGTCCTGTTGTTGGTGATGTGAACCCTGTTGTTGTCGAAACCGAGGGTTCGGTAAGTAACCCTACTGAAGTTTATGATCATATGAGTCAATATGCTGGTATGGGTGTGAATCATCAAGAACCATTTCAATACCAACCTCCTGGTAACTTGTATGATCAGACTCAGCCTTGGTTCAATGGTTGGGGCCAGGGTATGGATATGAATCATCAAGAACCATTTCAATACCAACCTCCTGGTAACTTGTATGATCAGACTCAGCCTTGGTTCTATGGTTCGAGCCAGGATATGTATTCAGGTTTGAATCATGATGAGGGACAGAGTTCCAATCAGTATCCAAATTCAAACCAATTTTTCACGAGTCTGTTGATGGGACAATCTAATCAGCAGATGAGTGATGTTCAAGATCTTGCAAGTGTTGCTTCCATGGAAAACGACAACAACCGCTACCACCAATTACCAATCACCAGTCAGATGCCTCTCGCTACCACCGCCACCGCCACACCTACCGCCGATCTTTCTGATCATAGCATCAACAATAAGCATTGGCCAACAAGGTTCGGTTTGGACTGAAGTGTTTGCATTTCTGAAATTTCATATTGTAATGATTAAAGGCTTTTGCCTTTAAATCAGTTATCTTATTATCATTATCAGGCAATATTGTATCGTGTACCATATTGTCTTTGAAAGTTATATTATTGTTTCGAAATAGACTTTTGTTTTTGCTATCAAATCATATAAAGATTATTGTTTCCTTAAGGCCGCGAATGAAGAATATGCAACGAGCATTCGCAAACAAATATCCTTAGCCAAACCATTAATAAAGAAACGTGTCCATAAGACATAATATATAGTTATGTGACATGTAATTTCGTATGAATGTAGAATGCTTATTTAAGATACAACATTATCTTCCTATTGACACATGTCATTCAATAAAGAGTCACTCAGGTTATCAAGATAACTTATGATATGCTGTTAAGTTTCTAAGGCTTCTAAACTTAAAATCAATTGGCGGTAAGTGGAGTAGTCTAAGTCTCTTATATATTACTCAAGACTTTTACATATTTTTAATGTGGAATTTTCTCTTCAATACTCTCTTTCGAAATAATGGTGCATATAGCCATTAATCTTGCATAATCCATCATACTCCTTCTGAGATAATTTTTTTTCCAGCAATTTTGGCGGAACTGAGCCTTCTATGAACCATCAACTAATAGGATATGATCGGACCACTTTTCGGGCCGGATTAGTGGGTCTTGATATGGACCCACTCTGATATCATGATAAGTTTCCTGAGTTTCCAACTTAAAACTAAATAGCGGTAACTAGAATGGTCCAAATCCTTTATATATTATTCAAATTCCTTAAATATTTTCAATACGGGATCTCCTCTCCAACATATCAATTGAAAAAAAAGTTCTCCAATTATTCCTTAATGTTTCTCTCAGTAAGCAGAAACATATTCACATTAGAAACCACAACTCATGAACAAACATGTCTTGACTGTTCCTAAACCAATCTTCTCAAAGATACAGTCCATAGACCATTTTATGAAAGTGGTTGTTGTTTAACAAGCAAGAAACAAATAAGACTTGTGTGTTGTCTATTTGGACAATACATAGAAGTTTGCGTATGTTTTAAAGATGACGACTGCTTGTTGTTCTGTCAAGATGAGTGTTGTCCGTAACTCGTAGGCTTAACACCCACAGTGCATTATTTTCATGGCAGTTTGCACTTTGCAGAAAGAACATGTTAACCTAAGAAAAATCCTCTAAAAATTCGTAACGTAAATGTTACTTAAACTGAAATTATTATTTATTTCCCATTAATTCGAAGGCCTGAAGCACATAAATTTAAGTGTTTTTATTCTTAAAATATGAACAGTTTAGTTTAATTCATTTTTGAAGTCATAGCTTTGAACTATTTCATGTCAATAGAATAACCTTTTGTCAAAACGAGTATCTAAT
>MU105875.1:215902-289360 GCA_012274485.2 Sinapis alba | reverse complement strand
TTGTTGATCTAAGCTTGGAATAGCTTGGCAAGCAAGTTATCTATTTCCTACCGAGTAATGGAATAGGAGATAAATAAAGTTTATTATGTTTAGGAGTTATCTAAACATTAGAGTTTTATGAATTATAAATCACTATATATAGATATGCAAGTGTGTTTGCATAATCTAAGAGTTCTAGTGATTGAGTTGTCTTCTTGAGTTTTGAGTTATTTTCTCAAGATAATATAAAGAGAGTTAGTCTTTATACTTACAAACACTAGAACTTGATATTTTCCTCATAAAATACACGCAATGTTTACAAGGAAATTATGAGAAAGTCTTTTTTCCTTGTCAAAACCTCATTATATAGCGTTTCTTACGAAGAAATTATTTTTTCGTTATTTAACAAGAAAAATTATGCTGAATATTGTTTTTTATGTAACTTCTTCGATGTAATTTTACGAGTATAATATTTTCTCATAAACTTTCCTCGCTAATAAAACACATAGTGACAAAAAGAACTTTTATTTCACAAGGAATCTTTCGGTGTCCCACGAGAAAAAAAAAAACTAAATATGCTACATGGACTATATATAACCAATTTTAACCGGGAACGATCGTAATCTAACCGGAGAAAAATATAGAAAAGGCTGCCAAATTATACCGAAATTAACATGCCCAAAGATCAAACACAAAATGAAATGTGCATCTTAACAAATTGTATGAGAATCGACCGATCTTAACAAGATGCTACAAGGATCAAAAGAAAATGAAAACCAATCTAAACCGGGTAAAGAAAGAACAAAAAACATAACCGGATATTTCATTCATAGTTAAACCGAGGACATTAAAGAGTTTTTTACGAACAGAAACAGAAACAAGAAACAGAACAGAAGCCTTGCTTTGCCAGCTTCTCGTTGCTGCTTCCACTAAGTAATGAACCTTTAAGCCTTTTAAAGGTTTGAAGGCAAAGGTATCACATAGTGAAAGGAGCAAAAAGAAGCTTAGAGCAAAGACAAGCTTTTCCCCTATATCTATTTTTCTATCTATCAACATAATAGACACACCTTCCTACATTGTTCAGATATTATATCAACAAAAGACTGTTTGTTTCTAGATAGTACCAGCCTTCACCGTACCGTGTCTAAGGTACTTGGCCTTGTAGAAGTTTACTCTCTTAGGGGCAATGATCTCTGTTGCTCCCAACACACACTTATGGTAAGAGAAATCTTCTGTTGTTCCATCTGTTCTCACAACCTCAAAGCAACGAGCATTCCCATGCTTAGAATTAGCCACCTCCAAAGACAAAAACCAAGTCAGGATGTTTTGATGTTTTTCAAGAAACATATAAAGAGCCTTTTTTCTTCTTCTTCTTATGATTTACCTTAATTCCTTGGAAGCCTGGTCCTATCTTCTCATCTCTGTTGGGGTGGAAGAGAAGAGCCATCATCAGAAGTCTTCCATCCCTCTCATTCAACGGAGCATCTATCTCGTAACTAACAAAACAAAGCCAATAAATGTTTACTGAGCAAAAATAAATTGAAAACCAAGAAAGGCTGTTATGTTTCCTTACTTGTAGAGGATGCGTTTAAGTGACCGAGAGAGCTTTTCAATGTCGTCCCATGTAAAGATCATTCTGAGCTGCGACCTGGTGAGTCCTTTCCCATCAAGTGTCTTGACTGCTTTCGAGAGAGCTGTATCAAGCATGGGGAATGGCTGGACCGTGAACTTGTCTGATTTGGGCAAGGAGCTTGCCTTTCTCTTTGGAAGCGTGGCTGTACGACTCAGAAAGTCATACACGTCTACCGGTGCACTACTAAACCCATGATTCTGATGAAAACACATTGAATACACTAATTAAAAACCATTACAAGAAGTCGTGATCAAACATATTAATGTAACAAAGTTTGATACCTTAGGGGAGATGATGATTTCGAATTGATCTCCAGTTCCAAAAGAAGGAACTTTTCCCCAAGCTAATGCGTCGATAGATCCTTCAAGCTCGTCTGTGACACCTTCCTTAGCAGCTTTGAGAAAGCATTGACTTGGGCTCTGTAGACATTTAAACCATATCATAACCGGAAAAAGAAGTTGGGTAAGGTTTAGGTTACATACCGAGAAGCACGCTTGAGTAAAAGGTGCAGGAGTGGACTCAGCCTGTCTTTGCTTACTCCAACCTTTGGCGCTTAATGCCACAAACTCTCCAGTAACAGAGAGGCAATCAGCTACAAGAAGCAGATGTTCACGCAGCATCCCCTTACCGGTATCAGATACTGCAGACTCCAAATCCTGCCATCATCACCAAAGAAAACGTCTTAAGCTTTTAGAAGCTGCAAGACTCCACAAACTGTATAAAGGAAACTAACCGCTAGGAAGATGCTACGTCCAGCGTCTATTCCATAAACAGAGCAGCATTGTCGGATATTATCAGGATGGCTTCTTGTCCAATCGATCATATCCATTATGGGAAGACAGGTTTCGAGAAGAGCGCTCCAAATGTTCTTTTTGCCACGAACTCCATGCATTGTAACCTTTAAGAATAGCTCACCCGCCATATGTTTTTTGTTCCTTTTCGGCGCTTTCGGTCTGTCAACCCATAAGATCTCCACCTTTTTAATCTCTCGGTAGCCTGCAAGAAACAACATATGACACAACTCGTTAGAACAGTAACATAACAGAACAAGAACTGTCCGGTTTTTACCTTTGACAGGAGAGTCTAGAAGAAAAGGGATCAAGACAAGTCGAATAGCCTCAAGTTCCAATGAATCGTCTGTGGAGGCTTCCACAACGGTAACTGTGATGCAGATGCTATCATCATCCA
Source organism: Sinapis alba (assembly GCA_012274485.2). Taxonomy (NCBI): domain Eukaryota; kingdom Viridiplantae; phylum Streptophyta; class Magnoliopsida; order Brassicales; family Brassicaceae; genus Sinapis; species Sinapis alba. The sequence continues at coordinate 286,560 of MU105875.1, read as the reverse complement.
TTGCCTTATCGTCCCAAGAACAGTGGTTTCTAATCAACAACACATAAATGTGTAACATATTAGTAACCAATATAGACATAAAGATGCCAATATTTTGAGGATGTTCTTACGTGCTGCTTTGTATTTCTAGATCCATTACATCAAGCTTCAATTCTTTCTTCCTGTTTGCATACTGCTTGTTTAATGAAGAGACAACAGATTCAACGTCCAGTTGTTTCTGTTTCAGTAGTTTCTGTAAATTTTCAAAAATGGTAGTTTAGAATGTTTTTCCATATATAGACATGTAGGTTGGTTTGTATCTCTATGAGTTTTGTACCTTGGAGACATGAAAATGGCAAACCCACGAGCTCATAGGCATCTTTTTGTTTTTCCTTGGAGAGAATCTATAAAACAAAGATAAACATTTGTTAGGAGAAGCCATTGGAAGAAAGATTCACAGTTATAATTACCAACATTATCATGGACGTTGAAACAATCTCTGAGAAACTCAGTTTCTCCAAGTGGTTCTTGATGTCCAATGCCCCGTATTCGAACCCGTGTTTTTTCTTAGAAAGTGTTTCAGACAAGTACAAAGACATTGTCTGTTCTTTAAGACCTTTCTTTGACCCACACTCCAACACATTCTGCAGAAGAAGAAGAAGAAAGAGTGAATATGATTTATAAAAACGTCAAGGAGAAGTAAAAACAAGAAGAAAGAGAGAACCTTAAGATTCAGAAGAGGAGAAGTTTCAAGAAGGCTAACGGGTTGATCAAGAGCGCTGTAAGCAGCCTCGGTGAGAGCACAAGCAGAAAGTGATCCAACTGCTTCACCGGTTATCTCTTCTTCTGCATCATCAGTCTCATAACGAAACTGAACTAAATGGTTCCCAAAAGAGTTTCTCACTGTCCCGTCATAAGCAGCGTATATGTCCCTCATAAAGAACATCAATTTCCTGTTAAGCGTCCCGGGGATATCAGCATTACCGCTGAATGAGCTATCACGGCTTGTCACGGAATGAACAAAAGACTCCAACGGATTAAGACCCGTTAGAAACGAGTTCTCGATAACACCAAACGGGACAAATGACTCCTGAGCGGTTTGGTCTTCTCTCTTTGCGCCGCGAAGCGGGCTGTTTAGATCGTTCCATGAGGCACAAGTCAGCTTCCGTGGGAACCCGAAGGACAACGCAACTGAAGAGTTTTGTAGACCAATGCACATACTGTGCTGAGCAAGCTTCCCCATGTTTCCTTTGCTACCAGCTTTGGACATGATGAGAAACGAGTTTGATTGGGCGGCGTATCTATAAGCCAGAGCCTGGACATCTCTGTATGCATCTTTGAATGCACTAACCGCAAGTTTGCTTAGAGTTGCTGATTTCTGTCTCTCGTAGCAGAACCGGTCCAAATCTGCAACCAAATCTTCTCCGTTAACCGCGAGGAAATCTCTACGAGACTCGACCATAAGCTGCTGCTTGTTGCAGACTTGTTCAGCTTCTTGCAATCCGTACTTGATCTCCTCTGTCAAGTTTCTCCGAGACTGATCATCAGAGGTGAAGTACAAATCCGCTAAAGATACACTAACTCCTCGATTCAGCAACCATTGAGATAGCATTTCTTGAGCTGAGTAAATGATCTCAAGCACTTTCTCCTTATCATGCTTCAGCAAACCCTGGATGAAGTTTCCTTCACCGTCACGTAACCAAGCAGACCCATCAGACGAAGAGAAAATCTCTCCGTTGCTTACAACCACATCGTTCAAAGGGTAAGTGTAGTCAAACCCTGGAGGCAGAAGCATCCCAAACAGCTGCATTCCGGTCCACTGAGGCTCGCTGCTCGAAGGAGAAGCTCGGATAATAGCAGGTGGAGGAAGCTCAAAGGGGCAGTACATTTGCAGCTGCTGCATCTGAGCTCGATTCAGAAAACAGTTTGTCTCGACGTTAACAAGATAAGCTGCTGTCAAGCTGTCCTGTCCTAGCGAAAGCAAGTTACGACCATTCTGTCTGTTGACAAGCTGCTTATCCAAAGCCACAAGCTCATCGAGCTCAACCTTGGCCTGGATCGACTGTGGAACGTAACCGTGAAGACAATCCCCATCGAAGTCACCACGAAACGGCAAACAACAGATAGGGTTCAAGGAGACAACGGAAGTAGTAGGGAGGACTTTAACAGACATTGCAATAAACGAATGCTGATGAATCGAAGGAGGTCTGTTCATCAACACAGTGTCTCCATCTTTTAATGTCCGCAAAATGCTGTCTCCTGTTTGAAGATCATCGATGACACGGATAGCCACTAAGCTACCTCCTCTTCTCACATGAGTCTCTCCTTTCTCCAGCAGCTTGTGGAAACAGGAAGTGACGAGCCGTTCTCTGTTCCAGTCGTTGAGATTCTCTGACACTTGAAGCCTCTCAGCGATCCTCCGAGGTATACCAATCTCGTTAAGCTTGAGAGATGGGTCACCGACCACTACTGTCCGGAACGTATGGTCGCTTCTTTTACCAAGCAGCACATCTTTCATGAACCTTAGACCGCACAGTTTCGGAGTGTCTGACTTCTTCTGGTACGGATTTGCAGATTCTTGACTCGGTGACATGTTTTCTGAAAAGAGCTGCAACCACAAACAAGATTTAACTTACCATCATAGAGGATTACAAGAAGCTTTGATATATCAGAAAAAACTGCTTACTCTTGAATACTGCATGCATTCGATCACACGAGAACTCAACTCAAGACCATTTCCTTCGAAGCCAACTAGTTTCTTGTAGATCCGAGTCCGTTCATCCTAGAAGAGGTTGTAACAAAAAACCATAGAATATATGAGACATATTACTTATAGAAAAAGGAAACAATTCAAGATGCTACTTACAAAAACTAGTCGAGCCCCGGTGAACTGATTGACCATTTCAGAGACACGATGACCGTTTGGTGTAACTGGAAAAGATGTAAGAGGAAGAGAGTCGAACATGGGAATATCCTTCCTGATCAGCCTCTCATCAATCCCACACAACAGTGCATAAACCTGCCATTAAAAAAAGAAAGTGCAAAGTTCAAGACATGTGTTTATTCAGACCAAAATAAACAAATGAAGATTTGAATATTTCAACATTTCAATCTTGTATACCTGTGCATGCGTTAGAATCCGCCTGCTTGGTTTCAAACAGCTTTCGTCGATGTTAGAGTCTTTAGGCAGAAACTCCCAATAATCTTGAGGTAATGCTGATAGTCCTCGTTTACTGAGCTTGAACAGATTATCTTCACTAACTTCACAGACAATTCCAGATCGCCTAAAGACTTCCTTCGTTGTTACCCGAAATTTCATTAGAGGGTAACCTGTATTTGACTGAAAGATTCAAAAAAAAACAATAAGAAGACAACATATAAGGAGAAGTTAGTTGCACTCAAGATTCTTCTTCTTACAGTGCAATATCTACATCTCTCTGGCCGGTCTTCACTACTCTGTACAATGCAAAATGGCATATCGTTTACACAAACCTGATATTTATTTACTTAGATGCGTGAAAGGGTTTGTAATAAATCTCTTGAAACCTGAGACTGCTTTTTCCGCATGTATTTACATCCAGGGCAGATCTTGTTCAACAATGCAGCTATCTCCTTAAGGAAATACGGGTTAATAACCGGGTACTTGAGGTTAATAACCCCAAAATGCCCTAAACAGAAACCAAAAACAATCATAAACAAGCCGCAACATGATATGCAAATACTATCACCAAAACTGGATTCATTAGTAATACCTTCGCAAACTTTTCTATCTTTGCTGCCACATGATCTGCAAACAGAATCTGGATTGGGGAGCCCTAACCGGGAATCAGTAACCTGATTTGCAGCTTCAACATCCATGACAGCCATGTTCTTCTGTAATACAAAGATACCATTTTACATTATTAAGTTTTGCTTAATCTCTCTCTACTCCTCACTAACAAAAGATGTAACATTCAGGGCAGCACTTACTCGGTCTTTGTTATTCGAAATGCTAAATCTTATAGACTTTAGAGTCCCCATGGGCACCTGAAGCTCCTCGCATTCTTCCTCCATTGTTGCACAACTACCTACAACAAAGATAATTCATCAGAAACTTATAGTGATCAAATTATTCAGTCTCTAGTGACATATCCAATGTGCAAAAAAAAAAAAAAAAAACAATCTTTTAACAGTTCACCAATCAAACGGAACCAAACAACTCTATCACACTTGATCAAGATAATACCACAGAGAAACAGACAACTAATGGGTATGGACAAAACAGTGAGCAAAATATGTTTTTCTCCCACTGACCTATCAAAAGCAAGATCGAATTTTTTTTTAAAGTGGAGATTTAATATTGGTTCACAGATAGAATCTAGCATGAACCCATAAAAGCAGAAAACATCTTCAGACAAAAGATATCTACTCTCTCTCTCTCTCAACCCTGAAAAGAAAAACACTTTCTTTTGTTTGCAGAAGACACAGAAAGAGGTTCAAACTTTGAAAACACATTATTGAAAGTCTACAGACTTTTGGAACACACAAAAAGATTAAATACAAAAGAGAAAATCTACTACAAACCCCATAAAAGGAGAATCTATTCCAAACAAAATATTGCAGAAAGGTTTCAACTTTAACCACACATTATTAACACTGAAATTTTCATTCTTAACAAAAAAAAAACAGAGCTAAAACCCATAAACCGAGTTTTGAGAAAAACCAAGGGGAACAAAAAGAAAGATAAAAAAAAACCTTAAACTTTGGAAAACATTTAGACGATCTCGCAACATGCATAAGCGAAAGAAGCTTAAATCAAAAGAAAATCTCTTTCAAGGTTTCATAAAAGAATTTAGATTTCACATATGACCATCGATCAAAAGAAACAAACAAAACAAGTTGAATTCTCGAGAGAGTGATCAAACAGAGAGAATCGTAAAGAGGAAAAGAAAGCAGAAGAAGAAGATTGAGAATTGAGAGCAGCAATGTAGTCAAATTTGCTTACTGGTTTTTCGAAATCGGAGGCAAGTCGACGTTTATTCTCCTTCCTCCCAAGGAAACAGCAAACAAAAAAGAAAAAAAAAGAAAAGAGAGAGAGAGAGAGAGAGAGAGGAAGCAGGAAGAACAAATAATCTCTCCTTCAAAGTCCAATGAGACTTTGGAATGTGAAAAAGAAAGGGAAGAAGATGCACTGTAAATACCTAAAGTACCCCTTCACCTTTAGGGTATTTCTTTTTCTTTTACTTTTACTTCCTTCCTCTGTTTATTTATTATTTTCCAGTTTTATTTGTTTCTCTGTTTAGTTAAATTACCTTATTTGTATAAATTTTGTATCTGCCTAGAAAAAACAAAACTTTTAAATCCTTCCTTCCTTCCTCTATAAGAATCTCACTCTTCTTTCCTACTATTTTTATTAGTTGTATTTCTTTCTTTTTTTCTTCAGTTCAAGACCAGTTTTTTAAAAGAATTTAAAAGTCAATTATAATTTATACCAATCAAAATATAAATATATTCCCTCCGTTTCAAAATAACATATATTTTAGAATTTTCACATTTTTAAATAAAATATATAAGTAAAACTTAGTTACAAATACATATTTTTATAATTTTATATTTTTTATACTTTTAAACTAATAAGAATTTACTAAATGCCATTAATATTTTTAAATTTCATAATTTTCATTATTAGTTGACAAAATTTATATTAAAAATATAAAAATATATTTTTTTAAAACAATTGTTTCTAGAATATGCATCTTTTTTTAAACGGATGGAGTATATATAACGAATGTTCCAATTTGTTTGAACTAATGAGATACTTTTAGATATTTTCACATTAAAAATATAATTTTACATTCTCAAAAATATTTTTTCAACAAACCATCTCATATGTTATAAATCTCAAATCATTGTTTTCATTTATAGTTTAATGGATATAAATAATCTAGCATGTTATCTTATAGTCATTCAATTCAATCTTCTTATCAACAAGATTCAACGAATCTATAATTTAGAATGTTTGTTATTATACATTTCTAAATTAGATACATAACAATATAAACTCAATTTTTATAAATATATATTGTAAGTTTCTGTTTATTCATGTTTTCTTTTTTAGTTAATAAGTTGTTAAAATTGTTAACATGTTTGCATAACTTATGGTAAAATGCATTTACTTAATAACGAAATTGATTGACAATTTTTTTCTTCAAAAAAGACTTTTCGTTTTAAATAAATTTATCATAATTATTAAAAAATTCAAATTCTATAATTATTTGTTAGTGAATTTTAAAATAGGATTGACTGACAAGTGTTATTTTGTGTGATGATTGTCTAATAACATATCAATTGTTATTCAAAAGTTTTGTTTTAATAATTCTATAATTATATCAAAATCTAATGTTATTGGAATTTGATTTCTTTACAGTTTAACTCATATAACTTTTAAAGTATTGAATATATCTTCAAATTCTTAAAATCATAATAGTATAGTTTTATGGATTTTAAAGTTTAAAATAAAACTCTTTACAAATTTATCAAAACTCTTGGTTATTTAAATCAAACAATTGTACCTAAATTCAGTTCTTACTAAACGCTCCTAAGATTTAGTGATATAAATTCAGAAGTTTTGTTATACCTAGATTGTTTTGGGTTCACTAATTTTAGGCTAGGGTTTACTCTTATGTGTAGGGGTTATAATAGTTTATAGGGTTTACCAGTTATGGTCGGAGTTCACCACCATTAACTAAGGTTTAGAGTTTAGTTTATATATTCATTATATGTTTTTGTTAAATTTTGTCTAATATTGCTAATGTTTATGAAAAATGAAAATTAGAAAACTTAAATGTGTTTATACAGTTTTATCATTCCTATTCATTTTAACTTATGAACTCATTTGATATAAAACTTCAATTATCGTTAAAATATATTCCATCCGTTTCTAAAAGATGTATGTTTTAGGTTTTTCACACTTATTAAGAAAAATATAAAATTGTAATTACCAATGCATTATTTTTTTTAATAAACTATTCCTCCTAATTTTTAACTAATAAAATTTTAATAAATAAAATTATATTTTTTGAAAAATACAATTTGTCATTAATTAATGTATTGAAAACATAAAAATGTATCTTTTTGACACGAAGATTTTTCCAGAACGTGATTTTTTAGAAACGGAAAGAGTACCAATTAACACCATCGCTCACACTGTGATATTTAATAAATTTTATTACCAACAAACTATTCACACATTATTAATTTTGAAATTTATATTTTATGTATGTAAATATCCATTTAAAATACAATTGTTTTCATCTGTTTTAGGTTGTAGTACATGCGGCATATATATGCATGTGTTAGTTTTCTTCAGAGTATATTATTAATAATATCATTGACATCTATGAAAATAACTATGTCAATGCAGAAACTATATCGAAAATAATGTAGTGCTTCGTACAAATAAAATGATTTTCAAATCACTAATTTTAAATGTTTATAAGACGGTACGGGACAATCTCCACCAAAAGGTTAATGGGTGGACTGCAAAATATCTGTCAAAAGCAAAAAAAGAAGTTATGATCAAATTTGTAGCGTCAACCATTCCGACATTCCCAATGTCGTGTTATCTTCTTCCTAAAGGGCTCTGTAAGAAAATCTCTAGTGCTATTTCAAACTTCTGGTGGAGCTCAAGCTCTAACTCAAAAGGTATGCATTGGATAGCATGGGATAAATTATGTCTTCCTAAGAAGGATGGAGGAATAGGCTTTCGGTCTCTCGAAGAATTTAATTTGGCCCTTCTAGCCAAACAACTTTGGAGACTAGAACAAAACCCAGACTCTTTACTTACGAGAGTCCTCAAAGGAAGATACTTTAGGAATTCTCACCCTTTTAAAGCTCCTAAAGCGTCAAGACCATCCTACGGATGGAGAAGTATCATGGCTGCGAAAGGACTGGTCAACAAAGGATTGAGACGTACGATCGGAACAGGGGAACATACGCTTGTCTGGGAAGATCCTTGGTTACCGGACGAAGTCGCTAGGCCCCCTGCGAGAACCCCGGACTTCGACCCTAACCTTAAACTGTCTGACCTAATCGCCCCGGGGAGAAAGACCTGGGATACCACTAAACTCAGGAATCTACTACACTCAAGCGATATACCATTGGCTAAAAGCTTATTTATTAGCAGGAATCCCAAACCAGATGGATATTGCTGGAATTTTTCCATATCTGGGAAATATACGGTTAAGTCAGGCTATATGCTTGCAAAATCAGCACCATATAATGTTATTGACTTTCAGAATCAGCTACCATCACTCAATCCGCTAAAGGAAAAAATCTGGAAAGTCAAGACGGGGAATAAATTTCGCCATTTTCTATGGCAAGCTTTATCGGGAGCAATAGCAGTAAATGAAAGACTCACCAAGAGACACATTGGAAATGATCCTAGCTGTCCTAGGTGTGGACATGGGGAGGAAACAATCAATCATATGATTTTTATATGCCTTTTAGCTATGCAATGCTGGTCCCTCTCTACGATTCCATCAGCCCCAGGAGTTTTCCCTTCACAAAACCTCTATTCTAATATAGATTATTTACTCTCTATGTCTAAGTTGGATGGTAATATGGAGGCTCAAACAAGAATTTACTCTTGGCTCATATGGTATATTTGGAAAGGTAGAAACGAAAAACTCTTTAATGGTCAGGAGCTTTCACCTCTGGATACAACCGAGTTGGCAGTAAGGGAATGTAATGCATGGTTTACCGCCAATGAGGAGATTGACCCTGGCAATATCATCCCCAATGAAAGGCAAAGTGACTCCCAAGATTCACCTATTTTTACTTGTAGAGTAGACGGTTCGTGGAAAAATAATGCTCTTACGAGTGGAGTAGGATGGATCTTGCAGTTGCAAGACGGATCAATTGATCTAATGGGACTCCAAGGCTGCCACAAACAAATCTCGCCACTCCATACTGAGCTAAAAAGTCTCACATGGGCATTGGATTGCTTATCTCGCCATCAACGATTTTGTGATTATTTTGTTACTGATTCTCAAGAGTTAGTCAATATGATTACCTCTACGGAAGATTGGCCAGCATTTGCAGCTGAACTTCATGAGTTCAAAACTCTTTGGACGTCCTTCCAGGACGTAAAAGTGGTTTACCAAAGCAGAACTAGAAACACCCAGGCAGACTTCCTTGCTAGGAATGCTCGAACAAAGAATCGTATTTTCTCCTATGTCAATACGTCGGTTCCATACTGGATAGATGCCAACTTCTCGTCCCTCGCGGATTCGTACTAAGTTCTTTACTTTGTACTCTTTATGTGATAAAAAAAAAATGTTTATAAGACGTTTATCTGCACATTATTTCAATTGACAGAATGCTGATTACATTACCAAATTGCTCTGAAGTATTATAATTACTTTGATTATAATATTCTTCCCAAATTGCTCTAAATCATGTTCTTTTATTTTGTCTGAACCAATTAATGTTTCCTAATTAAGTTCATAAAATATAAAGAATCACAGTCTTTCAAATTATTGATTTTATTATACTTTTTGGTTAAAGACTGTAATATACTTTAAAATCAAAATTGTAAAATCCATAATAAATTCAGGATTAAATCACTCTTCTAGAATGTTTTTAAAATCAGGCTAAAGACCGTTTTATAAATTATACTTTTCTGTTTTTCACGTTTATGAGTTTTAGCTAGTTTGTAATCAAATAACGCGGTTTAAATTAGTTTACAAAACAGATTAATGTTTTTTAAAAAACAGTAAAGTTTGACAACTTAATGACCCATCTCGAGGGACCTACCTCAGTTGACTAGAGTACTGAATATAGTAAAACGTCTCATAAGACTCATATCTTCCTAACGCCAGTCGCTTGCAATCAGCAAATGGTTTTCAAACACTATTTAAAAGAGAAGCATGTTTGAGATATATACGTCGAATAATTATAATTTATATTAAATATGATCAAAACTCCGTATAAAACGAATTTATTATTTTTCATTATGGTTTCCCCTGAAGTCTTTAAGAATCGTACAAAGACAGAAGCGAAGTGTGACGACAGCAGTCAAAGAGGGATACAACCGTAAACTCAACAATCTCTTCTCATTCTTCCCTTTTCTTACAAAATCATCAACTTTTTTTTTTCTTACATTTAACTATTCATTTCATTTCATATTACTTATCGTTCTAAATTTATTCACGCATTTTAAGAAAACAAATGATTTTATATACTTCTAAAATAAAATCACAGTTACCTATACACTTAACCATATTTCAACCAACAAGAAAAATAAAGTAAAGAATCTTATTAATAAATTTTGCATTGAAACTCTAAAACGACATTTATTTTTAAACGGATTTTTTTCCCTAAAACAACAAGTAATATAAAATAGAAGAATTATATAAGTTACAACTTACATGCACTGAAAGGTTGGGTTTACGTTAAATATAACATTAGATTTTAAAAAAAAAAATCTCTAGGATATTTTTTGTTTATTTTTACAAAATAATATTTAAAAAGAAAACTAATCAAAAATATAGGGCAATTCTCTTAAATAGCAATTTTTAAGTTTTTGTCACAAAAATAGCCCTCAAAAAATAAAATGACCAAAATAGAGTTTTTTTTTTTTGAAAATTTGATTTTTTTTTTTTTTTTGAAATTTGAAATCATAACCCCAAACCCACCCCTTTACTCTAAACCCTAAAGTCCAAATTAGTTAACCCTAGGGGTATAAATGCATATAAATTAATTTTTAGCTTCTAAAAAAAATATTTTGGTCATTTTCTTCCTTAAAAACTATTTTTGTGACAAACAAACTAAAAGGAGCTATCTAAGGGAATTTCTCTAAAATATATTATTAAAAAAAAATATTTATAACTTTAAAGTTAAATAATTTAGACTTAGGAATAAGAAATATGATTTTGGAGATGAAGTTTCAAACATTAAAAAAAAAATTAAAGACTATTTTAATTATTTTTTTAAAGATGTTTTTATCATAAAAATTTTAAATGATTAATTGAGAATATCATGTGCACATTACTTACACGTGTATGTTTTTGAACTCAAACTTATGTTATGATATACAAACGATCAGATTAGATAAGTATAGAAGTTAGTACATGTTACATGTACATATAGTTTGTGTTTGAAATAATCTAGTCATTTGCTATTATAATATAGTTATAGGTATTTGAACTTGAATTTTATGATTTATAATCTAGTACTTTCAGTAACAGTAGTTTTTAATTATCCAAGTTTTAATTAATCTCTGGTCTGAAAATAATAAAATTTTGACATACAATCGGATTAAATCCGAATAAAGTTTTCACATGGAAACCGAAATGTAGTATGATACCAGCCTGAACAAACTAAGACTGACTAGATATTCATATATTGCTAATTTTGACCAAGCAGAAATGAAAATTATAAGAACTAGATTCGTAGAGATATGTTAACTTGTTATGGGTTAATGCATGTTGGCTACTTAGTCGTAGGCTTCGGTTTGGATGTTTGACATGGCAGATTTTTATCTAACGAACTTGTCCATCAGATTAGTCAGACTTGTTTAAGTGATTTAACCTCTAACCTTGATTTGGATCATTGATCATACTTATGAAATGCTAGTACAGTATACAAAGAAGCTACGAGCTTCCATGAATGTATAATAACTTTGGAAAACTAAATTGTTGTCTACAAATCCAACAAAACCCCCAAATATCATAATTAATGTAAGTCGTAAAAAAACATTAGTCTTTATGAGGCGTAGTTTCTACGCTCGTTTCTCTCTCTTTTTGCATGGGAACCTGATCAGCCATCAACATGAAGTCGACAATTGGTATAGATATTCGTTATTTTGATTCCTTTATCTTTATTTTTTCCTTATTTGTCAACTTCTAAGGTGCATCATTTATCATGCATCATATCATATGAGACGATTCATTTACAATAGGGTATTATTAGCTAGCTGATTTCGGAAAGAAAGTAAAGAATATACCCTTATAATATAGATCTTCAAAAGAAAAATATAAACAAATTTTGAACTGACACAGAAAATACATAGGCTTGGAATGGAGGTGCAGGAGACATGCAGAAATAAAGCAGTTAAGTTATTTTGCAGTTTGCCCTGTATTTTTTTCCCATTCAACAAATTAATTCCAGATCAAAAATAAATGACTAAAATAAAATAAAAATATGCATGCAGATTGAAATTATACAATAAATCTATGATCTGCATATAAAGGGTTCGATGGAGACGCAGATCAAAAAATGCAGATCAAACCAATAATGCAGATCAAGCAGATCAAATGCAGATCAAACCGATAATGCAGATCAAATGCAGATCATCATATTTATACAAAATCAATGTTTTTAAAACCGAACTGGACATTGACTCGGCATGGTGATTTCGGAACGGTCTAACTGGTTCAACCAATATTTTATTTTATTTTTAATTAATTTAAAATAAAAATTTATAATTATTTAATTAATTTATATACTTTTCATTAATATTATAATTATATAATAATATAATTAAGTAAATATCTTAAACTAATGTGAAATATTTTATACCAAATTGTTAAAAATTTATTTTTTACTTCAATTTTTGAAAAATCAGATTTTTATATTAAACCAGTTCACCGATTTTTACAAATTTTACCGGTTTTAAACCGGTGGTTCAATTCAAATCCGATTTTTAGAATAACCTGAACTGGCAAGTTAGAGGAGTCACTATTCAACCGGCCGGTACGGTCTTCAAAACACTGTACAAAACAATTATAGATTTATTTATCAAATAATCTTACTAAATTATCATTTTTATTAAATGTTACAAAACTAATAATTAAAATTTAATATTTAAACTAAATATACAAATTCTTATTTATAAATAATGAAATGTAAATTAGCAAACAACATAGATATATTCATTAAACTAAGTTATACAAATTATTAGAAAATAGAAATATATAAACAAGTATTAGTTATTTTAGTTATACTTATTATCAATAATAAACTAAGATAAACTATAATATATATGTTTTCTATCAGTGTAAATATCATATATGATTTTTAGTGAAACAAAAAAATAGGTAATACAAAAATAATATGTGTATCTAGTTATTGCAAACATAATATATAAAAATTATGAATATGTTAAATATATATAGTTATGTAAATGTTTTATAAAATTAATCATATTATACAAATAAATTCATTTTAAAATAATTTATTTATTAAACGAAATATTAAATTTTATATATTTAAAAATTTAGTTATTTAGTTATTTAGTTTGGAAGTTAATAACATGAATGAATAAAATAGTTTCTCTATTAATAATTAATAGTCAAAATAACTAAATTAATATTATTGATAATCTGCAAATGTCCAGCCTCTTTTTTCTCCTAATTTGCAGATCAAAATTTTTATGTGTAATTTAAATCTGCATGCAGATTTTTATTTTTTTAATCATTTATTTTTGTTCTGCAAAAATTATGTTGAATGGAGAATAAATGCATAACAAACTGCATATCAAATGAACTGCATTAATTCTGCATTTTCTTCTGCATTACATTCAAACCCAAAGAGAAAAAATGAGCTGAACATTTGCAGATGACAATAAATTTATATTTAGTTATTTTTATTAATTATTAATAAATAATATATTTTATTAATTTATGTTATTTACTTTCAAACTAAACAAACCAATCTTTAAAATTAATATTTTATATTTTCGTTTTATGAAAGAATTCTTAAGCTATTTTATTTTATAAAAGAATTTACATAAAATTATATATATTTAATGTAACCACACTTTAATTTTATTTAGTTGCAATAATAGTCATATATATTTTTCTTGTATCATCTAATTTCTTTTTTTTTTGCTTCACAGAAAATCATATATACATTTACATTAATAAAGAAAAAATATGATACCAAAAAAAGATGCCCAAAAATGATAAATAAATAAAATATAAATTATAGTTTTTTATTTTTATTCTTGATAATAAATATTACAGTTAAAATAATCAAATAATTATTTATAAATTTTTATTTTATAATATTTTATATAACTTAGTTTAATAAATTTATATGTGTTATTTGGTGATTTATATTTTATATTATACTTATGAATTTATACTTTTAGTTTAGATAATTTCATTTTTTAATTCTTAACATTCAGTCAAATATGATAAAGAAAAATATATATTATAGTTTCTTTTATTTTTTATTCTTGATAATAAGTAATATATTTAAAATAAAAACTTATTTATAAATTTTTATTTTATAATATTTTATATAACTTAGTTTAATAAATTTATATGTTTTGTTTGGTAATTTATATTTTATTATTTACATTTAATAATTTATAATTTTAGTTTAGATATTAAATTTTATTTTTAAAATTTTTGTCAGCAAATCGTGGTAGGAAACAAAAATATGCAGGGCCTGCTTTTTGTAAAGCAACCTATAATTTTCCATTAGAATCTCATTATCTGTGGCGTGCAGGAGGTACTTTCTTCTTTTCAGTTTCAGTATCTTTTCCTTCATTTTATTCCAATATGTAATAATGTTCTTAAGATTATTGTTTCACTATTTAAATGATTTTCGTATCTTTCTCTGTATACATTGTTTCCTATAAAATGTTCTTTCTCCTACTTTTTTGATCAAACAAATGTTCTTTCTCCTTTTGCCACCTGGAATTTCTATCGAAACAAAAAGTTACATTTTAAGATATAAAAAGCAAAAAGCAGGCAACCGAAAAATAAATACTCTAGAATGTTTTTAAAAAAAATTATTTCACAAAATAATCTTTAAAAAAATATATTTTATTAAAAAGCTAAATAAACACTTATACCTTACAGTTAAGTAATTTAGATTTAGGGTTTAGAGTTAAATAGTTGGTTTTGGGGTTAGGATTTCAAATTTTAAAAAATTAAAAATTAAACAATTTGAGAGAATTGCCCTAATTGAAATCTAATTTCCTAAGAAACAATGTATTATACTATCTTTAATTCACCTCTATATTCATCTTTATATTTCTTTTAAAATAAAAATCTCTATTATAGAAATAGATTTACTCTAATGTTTATTTTTATAATAGAGTTTTTCTATTTTTAAGAGAAAATATAAAATGTTATTTTTATCCCTAAGTATAGAAATAGAAAGTAGCATTCCTTTATATTTTCTATAAAATAAAAAGTTATATTATAAAAACATACATTAGAGCAAAACCACATTTATAATAAAGTTATCTATTTTAGAAAAATATAGAAATATTCATTTAAGATGCTCTTATACAAGAAAAACAAATATCATACTCATATTATGTTTCTAACACTTGAAAAAATTATAATTGATATCTTACTATAAAAATATTTGGGAAATTCTCTTAAATAACCCTTTTTAAATTTTTGTCACAAAAATAGCCCTAAAATATAAAATGACCAAAATAATTTTTTTTTTTTTTTGAAATTTTGATTTTTTTATATATTTTTTTAAAAATTTGAAACCCTAACCCCAAACCCACCCCTTAACTCTAAACCCTAAAGTCCAAATTAGTTAACCCTAGGGGTATAAATGCATTTATATGCATTTTTTAGCTTCAGAAAAAAAACATTTTGGTCATTTTCTTCTTTAAAAACTATTTCTGTGACAAACAAACTAAAATGGGCTATCTAAGGGAATTTCTCAAAATATTTTGTACTTCATATTAAGAAAGAAGCTCTCAAAATGTTTAGAAACATACTAATATTGAGAGGTATTAATGAATCTGACAAACATAATAATATTCAAAGAGTGATTAGTAACTCACCATATTTGCTTTTAAAAACTCATACTAGAAAAGATTCTTTGTCCTTTGTAATGAACTCTCTTTGTCCAACTTGGACTTTTTTCTCCAACCATCTCTCTAACTTTGATGGTAATCGTTTTTATCTAGAAACCTTCTCTAAATGTCATTGTCGTCCACCAATCTAGACAATCCATGGTATGCAAAGTATCATCTTTCTATATTCTCTTTCTAATTTACACCAGTCTATGCAGCCAATACGTTTGAAAAACGCGCAGACTTATGGATTGAGCTCCTAATCTGCGGTCATCGCTATCTTTGGACTCCTTGCCTTAGATGGTTGGGAGACTTCAATGAAATAACTCATACTGCAGAGCAGTCTTTTCCTCCGAGCTCAATTATTACAAGCCATATAGTTGCCTTCAACTCTTGCCTAAGACAACATGAAATAAGAGATCTTTGATATCATGGCTTAAGATTCACTTAGTCAAACAAGCAACCCGTTAACCTTATCGCCAAGAAGTTGGACATAACCTTGATCAACAAGCACTAGCTTGGCACCTACCCAAAAAGCTTCGCTACATTCCTAGCCCTTTATATATCTGACCATACCCCAAGTTGCATTGACCTTGACTGCCCTCTGCCGATTGTTGAAACCAAGCCTTACAAATTCTCAATTAAGTTACCAAACCTCTCACCCTGATTTCCTATCCATTGTTGCTGAAAATTGGAAACTGAGATTCAGTCGCTTTATCTGCTAAGTGTCAAACAAAAAGAGTTAAGAGGGAGCTAAAAAGACTTCATAAGAAAACATTTCAGAAATTCAAAAGAGAGTCAATAAAACTAATTGTTTGTTCAATGATGTGCAAGTCTTATCCCTTCAGCAACCAAATCCTTCTAACTTTGCAGCATAGAAGGAATTCATGGACAAACTTAACCTACTGAAGCGAGTGGAAGAATATTTCAAACAGCTATCATGAATCAATTGGTTGAAGTGTGGTGATTTTTTTTTTGGTCAAACCTTTCATTCCATTAAAACTTAAACAACATCATTGTTCACAATCTCTGAAAGATTGTTTGAGTGTTGAAACAAAGAGCTTTTTGCCAACCTATCAGCTGGCTCATTACAAACTCGAGAGATAAAGTTAAAAGAGATAGAGTTGAAGGAGCGACTCAACACGCCAATTTCATGGAGTATCCTTCAAAGAGCAACCAAATATTTATTACTTGTGATCATATCAATAAGACCTTTAGAATCTGAGACACAAATCACGTCTTTGATGTGTGAAGAAACAACCTTTGAGAGGCCTGTATTTAAAGCCAATGCCTCAGAGATCTAGTCTTACAAAAAATCTTCGAAAATGTAAAAGAACGAGGAGCCGAAAAACTAGGAACAAAATGGGAAAGAGCCTACAAAATAACCAAAATAGTTCGCTCTAGAGACTACAAGATCCAAAAGTGTAAAACATGACTCTCCAAAAGACAACCTTGGAATGCTTACGACCTTGGAATGCTTACGACCTCAAGAGATACTATCACTCAATCAGAATTTTAATGTCAGTAGAGTAAGGTTAAAAACGGTTGGAAAGGTCTCTATGAGAAGATCTCTAAGATAGTTTTCAACAAACTAGACTAATATTAATGACAATGAATACAAAGAAAAAGCACAAGAGCATACAACAAAGATAGAGTAATATAAATCTCGAGTAGGTAAGTCAAATGGCACATGATGTATAATGGTCGTGGCTTTACCTTTTATACTGATCAGCTTGTTCCAACTACTATGTGTATCTAGGGCGTGGTTTCGTGCCTTACTCTGGAGATCTTTACATGTGTTACCGATTGACCATGTAGTGACCATATCTTAGGTGCTATCCATAAAATTGGAGCTCGCTACCTCGGGCTTCGATGTAGTCCTTTTGGACTTGAATATTTGGGCTTTAGTATTGGATCATATCTCCATTGTCAATTTAGTTCGTTGCGATTAGGTCTTTTTTAGGCCGGATTGATGTGATAAATCATGTTCCAATAATTGGCTAGTATAGTTGAGATCTTCTATTTTATCTTGGAAGTCAAAGAAGCATGATGTGATGGATCTTTCGTCAGCCAAAGCATAATATATAGCTATGGTTTTTGCACTGAAAGGGCTAAACTAAATTAAGGTTGTGTTGTCATTTATAGATATTGCACACTTTGGTGTCATGGATATGTATTGTGTTAGTAAACATGCTCTTCACATTACAACTAGTCATGTGTTAATGAGAAGAAGAAACATGTGGAGTCAAATTGTTACTTCATCAGGGATGATATACAAACATGGATTCTATGCATGAATCATGTATTTACAACGAATTAATTGACAAATGTTTTTACAAAAAAGATGGGAGGACGGCCTTTTTAAGCAACTTTGCCCAAATTGGATATTCAAAATCTCGATGCTCCAACTTAAAGAAGAGTATTAGAATTTAGGAGATTTAAGTTATGGACTTATGTTTATGGATTTGTGTGCACTTATTATAATATTCAGGTAGGGTTTTGTATAAATACCTAAGAGAACCATTGTAAAGGTTAATAAAAAGTAAAGAAAACATCTTACAAATCTTTTAAATCACTGCAGATTAGGTTTCCGGTAATGGTGTATTGATGGCAGTTGGGACTGATTGTGAATATGAGCTTGGATGGTTTGTTGAATCATGTGTGTAAAACAACGAAGGAAGAAAAAATTTAAACGAGAAAAATAACTATAAATAGTGCTTAGTTTTCTTGTCAAAATTAACTTAATTTTTGTCAATAAAAGAGAGAAAAATGAAATAAATAAAGAGAAAATGAAGATAAAAAGATGTAAATAAGTTAGTATTTGAACAAGTTTTAGAAGATTAGTTAAACTATAACAAAGAATTCATAAATAGAATATGCTTTTAAAGGATATTTAGTCTTAGACGTACTCACCAAAAATGAAATTATTCATGTGGTCCATAATCCAAAAAGTCATTCCTCTGGGAGAAAAACTACAAAAACACTTAATACAATCAGGAAACCGCTGCACTAGATGCAAAGGAGTTGAATCCGTAACACATACTTTTTTTTAATGTTTTCTTGCTCAAGAAGTCTGGAAACTCATTCCCTTGAAACGAGTAGTGCACCTAGCTACGGGAGTCAAGTTCAAGGAAGCTGTTATGGCTTTCAGGCAAGTGATTTGTCTACCACCGTCGGGGATCACAAACAACATCCTCCCGTGGGTCTGCTGGGCCCTATGGTCAGCACGAAACACACTTCTCTTCGAGAACCGTACACTCACACCAATATAAGTGGCGACAAAAGCAGTACAATTAGCAAGATAATGGATTAATG
The DNA here is from genome assembly GCA_012274485.2 of Sinapis alba. Classification (NCBI taxonomy): domain Eukaryota; kingdom Viridiplantae; phylum Streptophyta; class Magnoliopsida; order Brassicales; family Brassicaceae; genus Sinapis; species Sinapis alba. The sequence goes on along the minus strand of MU105875.1, from coordinate 267,452 downwards.
CCCAAAATCAGAATAAAGTAATGAAGAAACCAATACCTCTGTTCGGAAGAAGCCGCCAAAGCTAAATAAATGCCTCCACGGCGATGACATGCAAAACGGATGCGGCGTATGATAAACAAACAAAGAGGGCCGGACTTGCCTGGATCTTCACCGATCTAATCGGATATCTCACTCATTAAGGTTCAATAGCACATGAAAAGACTGTCTCACCATTAATGGCTGAAGCGCTTGCTCTCCGTTCCGGAATCATCTACGCAGTAGATCTAGAGCTTGAAAAGCTCCAAATTCTATATGACAACTCAACGCTCATTAGAGCTATAAACAATGACACTCAGATGAAGGAAATCTTTAGCATTGTCAAAGATATTCAACAGATTTCCTCTATTTTTGTCGGGATCAGTTTCTGATGCGGCCATCCAAGTCGAGGTCCCCATCATCCGCAAAGGCCCGACCACCCGGTCAGGTACAAGGGTCATCGGAGAGGAGCTTAACAAAGCAGTCCAACACCTGATGGATCGAGAAGGCCAAAACAACCAGGAACAACTACTGATCCAAGAGATGGTCCAGCTGAGCATCCAAGACCCGGACCAACCACTTGAGGTTTATGAACCACCCGGCTCCATTCAGTTCCAATCCCTTATCCAGAACCAAGCCGGCCTAGTCTTGTCCTTAAGTCTTCTCGGTTCAGCCCCATGTCCCAATTCAGCCGGTTCTAAGATTTGATCCCCCGGTTCAAATCAAGGTAAGAACTCAATTATGATTTCTAACCGGTTTATTGTTTTTGTTTTATTTCAGTGGCAAACATTAGGTCCTTCTCCTTTTAATTTTCGATTGAGTCCAATAAGCAAGGCAATTGTTAGCCTTTTAGAGTCCAAGTTGAGTCGGCCCATTATTTGGCCTTGTCGAACAAGTTTTGCATTTATTTCTTTGCTTTTGCTTCAAGTCCCCTAGAAGGGCAATAGCTGCGGGTATTTAATCCCCATATGAGCAGCCGTGTATTTTCAACCTATTATCAATATATGAGTCAGTTTGCCCTAAAGCAAAGAACCCTAAGTCTTCTAGTTGTGTGAATCGGCCAGGAACAACCTTGAATCTTATCAAGCTTCTTTGACCAAGCTTGTGGCGATTCTTCATTCCCTTCCACCCACTGATTCGGCCTGAGAGAGATACACATCCAGCAGGCTCAATCCCATCTTCCTTCCACCGTCCATCCACTGATCTATTGAGAGAGACAGCCATCCAGCAATACGATCCCATCTTCCTCTCTATCTCTTTTAACTTCACATATTCTTATTGCATCCTTAGGCCATCGTTACTTTTCCATTCATCCTGCATAATAGTCTTAGTTTTACTGTCATTCATTCATAAAAATCCATAAAAATCTCATAAGAATATTGTTTTGTGTCTCAGGTATCAATCGGCCCGACCATACCTATCGGCCTGCTCATCCCGGATCCAGCCGATCAGCCTGCCCGGTCTGATCCAATCGACCAGGGTGAACCTCGGCCTATACCTCGGCACACTCTAGCATCCCAGCCTGTATCATTTGGTATCAGAGCCAAAGGCTCCTGAAGAAATCGGTTGCTTCTTACCTTAGTCATTCTTGCTGTTCATCTTATTGCATTAAAAAAAAAGAGTTTCATATAGGTGCATCTTAGGTTTCGGAATTTACCTTGACTGCTGGACGAAAACCCTAGGTTAAGACCGAGTAATCTAGGTTTAGACTCTTGTCCAAGTAAATTTTCATTCAAAAAAGGAAACATAAATATATTTGCCTTCTTTCCCAATCCTTGCATATCTTCTTTCCTTTTTCCTTTTAAATCGGTTGTCCTATTTAAGGCCAACGAATTGTTTTTTCCTCTTTACTTGTTTTTTTATTTTCTGATTATTGCAGGGAAGCAATGGGAGACCTAGGTCAAGCCGCCAACCAAGCAACCATCAACGAGCAGCTACTCGCCGGCCAAGCTCAACTATCTGAGACCATGCGAGCCGTGACTGCCCAGTTGGCTCGACTGGAACAACAAGCTCGTGGCCCCGGACCACGGAACCAAGGGAGGAACCATCCCTATCTAGAGGATCCACGTTCACAGTCTGAAGGAGACAGTGAAGACTCGGAGGCCGCACCCCCGGCCGAGCACCGACCTTTTCAACCCGATAGAGGCCGAGACCGTAGAGGACCAGCCGATGGAGGAAGGAGGAGAGGCCGAGACCAAGGAGAAGAGGCTCCGTGGGTTGGAGGCAAGGACCTCAAACTGACTCCCCCAACCTTTGCTGGGAAGGTCAATCCATACGCCTATATTGAATGGGAGAAGCGTATGGAGTACATCTTCGAGTACTACAACTACTCTGAGGCTAAGAAGATCACCTTAGCCGCTGCCAACCTGACTGAGAATGCTTTAGCCTGGTGGGATAGAGACATTGCTAAGACCGGGCCAGCATAGAGAGCACGCACCTGGACAGAGATGCAGACTAAGCTCCGAACCAGGTATATTCCCTCATATTATCAAAGGGACTTACAAAAACGTTTTCGAAATTGTCTCAGGGAACCAAGTCCATAGAGGAGTATTTCGAGGAGTTTGAATCCCTCAGGAACAAGCTGGAGACCACTGAACCTGACGAGACATTGATGGCTCAGTTCCTGGATGGGTTGCAAGACCGGATTGCCCGCAAGGTGGAGAGACAGCCCTATGAGACCTTTGAGGATTTGTTGCACTTTGCCATTCAGGCCGAGCAACACATTAAGAGGAAGAATGTGGCCACCAACCGGAGCAAAACAGCCTGGAACCAGTCCTCTTCAAGGAATCAAGAAAGGGGTAAAGCCCTTGAGGTTGAGAGCCGGTTTAAGAAGAACTCAGCCGACTCAGCGAAGACTAACCAGCCGGACCAAGGTAAGTCTCCTAACTCAAATACAAGGACTCGTGACATCACTTGTTTCAAGTGTCAGGGTAAGGGACATTATGCACGGGACTGTCCAAACAAGCGAATAATGATCCTTAAGGCCGATGGTGAATATGAATCACAAGATGAGGCCGAGATAGAGGAAGCAGTATCCGATGAGGAAGTGACTGATTACCCTGAAGCAGGAGAGTTGTTGGTGACCAGGAGAGCCCTCAGTGCCCTCTTTGACCCCGAGACTGTCCAAAGGGAAAACATCTTCCATACAAGGTGCAGCATTGAGCACAAGGTATGTAGTTTAATCATTGATGGTGGTTCTTGTACTAACGTGGCTAGCAAGTACCTTGTTGACAAGCTTGGCTTGATCAAAACACCCCACCCTCGTCCATACCGACTCAAATGGCTCAATGATGAGACTGAGCTCAAGATAGCCGAACAAGTTGTTGTGTTCTTCAGCATTGGCAAGTACCAGGACCAAGTTAAGTGTGATGTTGTACCAATGCAAGCCGGCCATTTACTCTTAGGAAGGCCTTGGCAATTCGATAAAGAGACTATCCACCATGGGCGGACCAACATCTACAGCTTCAACCATAACAACAAGAAGCACAACTTGTCTTCCCTCAGCCCTCAGGAGGTACATGATATGCAAAAGGCCATGGACCAGACCAACAAGGTAAGTAAAACTAACCTTTATATCAATTCTGGCCGAGTTATTAAATCCCTACAACTTGAGACACATGTGCTACTAATGGTCTTCAAGGAAGGTTGTTTTGCAGGATTTGAGGTTCCTGACCTTCCAGCCCAAGTTAAGGAACTCGTGGACAAGTACAATGATGTGTTCCCGGAGGAAATTCCAGCCGGCCTACCACCCATCCGGGGAATTGAGCACCAGATCGACCTGGTCCCGGGTGCCCCACTGCCAAACCGAGCCGCCTACAGGGTGAACCCCGAAGAAACCAAGGAATTGGAGAGGCATGTCCGAGACCTCATGGACAAATGCTACATCAGGGAGAGCCTCAGCCCATGTGCCGTCCCTGTCTTATTGGTTCCTAAGAAAGATGGATCTTGGCGCATGTGTGTGGACTGCCGTGCCATCAACAACATAATCATCAAGTATAGGTACCCTATACCCAGGTTAGATGATATGTTGGATGAGTTGAGTGGTTCTACTGTGTTTTCTAAGATTGATCTCATGAGTGGATATCACCAAGTTAGAATGAAAGAAGGAGATGAGTGGAAGACTGCTTTCAAGACCAAGCAAGGCTTGTACGAATAGCTGGTCATGCCATTCGGCCTTACCAATGCTCCTAGCACTTTCATGAGGATTATGAACCAGGTTCTAAGGCCATATATCAGTAAATTTGTGGTTGTCTATTTTGATGATATATTGATCTATAGCCACAACCTAACCGACCATGTTGAGCATTTGGAACAGGTTTTGAAAACACTTAGGCAAGAAGGCCTTTATGCTAACATTAAGAAATGCATCTTCTGTACTGATCAATTGGTATTTTTAGGCTTTGTTGTAAGTTCACAGGGCCTCAAGGTTGATGAAGAGAAGGTCAAGGCAATTCAGGAGTGGCCCACGCCCACCACCATTGGGCATGTCCGGAGTTTCCATGGGCTGGCCAGCTTCTATAGGCGATTTGTCAAGGACTTCAGCACCATTGCTGCCCCAATGACCTCGGTGATCAAGAAGAATGTATCCTTCACATGGGGACCAGCCCAGGAGGAGTCGTTCAACAGGCTCAAACACAGCCTGACCCACGCGCCTGTTCTTACCCTGCCTAATTTTGATAAAACCTTTGAGATTGAATGTGATGCATCAGGAACAGGGATAGGAGCTGTGCTCACACAAGGGGGCCGGCCAGTAGCCTTCTTTAGTGAGAAATTGAGTGGAGCTGCCCTCAACTACCCCACCTATGACAAGGAGCTCTATGCTCTTGTGAGGTCTCTTGAAACTTGGCAACACTATTTGTTATCTAAAGAGTTTGTTATTCATACAGATCATGAGACTCTTAAGCACCTAAGGGGGCAAACCACACTGAAGAAGAGGCACGCAAGATGGCTGGAGTTTGTGGAGACCTTCCCCTATGTCATCAAATACAAGAAGGGCAATGAGAACATAGTAGCCGATGCTCTTTCTAGGCGCCATGCCCTCATTGCAACCATGGAGGCAAAAATCATGGGCTTTGAGTTGATTAAGGATTCTTACCCTACTGACCTTGATTTTCAAGATGCTTTCAGGAATACTATACAGGGAGCTCATGGCTCCTATTACCAACACGATGGATTCCTGTTCAAAGACAAGAAGCTGTGTATTCCCCGGGGATCCATGCGAGACCTACTGACCAGGGAGGCTCACGGTGGTGGACTCATGGGTCATTTTGGTCGAGACAAGACCTTGAGTGTGCTAACCGAGCACTTCTTTTGGCCGAACATGAAGAAGGATGTTAAAAACCTATGCAACAAATGCATCGTTTGTCTCAAGTCAAAATCCAGGTCCCATCCTTTTGGTTTATACATGCCTTTGCCAATTCCTAACCACCCTTGGATAGACATTTCCATGGACTTTGTGCTGGGCTTGCCCAAGATAAACCACAAGGACTCCATTTTTGTAGTTGTGGACAGGTTTTCAAAAATGGCTCACTTCATTGCTTGTGATAAATCCAATGATGCTACCCAAACAGCCGACCTGTTTTTCAAGGAAGTGGTGCGCCTACATGGGATACCCAGGACCATTGTGTCTGACCGAGACACCAAGTTCTTAAGCCATTTCTAGAAGACATTATGGGGCAAGCTTGGAACTAAGCTGCTGTTCTCAACCACTTGCAATCCCCAAACTGATAGCCAAACAGAGGTAGTAAACCGTACACTCTCTCAGTTATTGAGAGCTACGGTCGGTAAGAACTTAAGGAACTGGTTAACATGTTTACCATTCATTGAATTTGCTTATAATCATGCTAAGCATTCGGTTACTAACCTGTCCCCTTTTGAGGTTGTGTATGGATTCAATCCAGAAACTCCTATGGACTTTATTGATTTACCTCCAGCTATATACAGCATCCAGGAAGGCTCCACCAAGGCAGATTTTGTGAAGAAACTCCACCAACGAGTCAAGGAGAGGATAGAAGAGAAGGCGGCCAAGACTAAGGCACGGGTCGATCTCAAAAGAAAGGAGGTCATCTTCAATCCAGGCGACTTGGTGTGGGTACACATGAGGCCGGAGAGGTTTACGGATGCTAGGAAGTCCAAGTTATCACCACGAGGGACCAGACCATTCCAAGTCCTAGAAAGGATCAACAACAACGCCTACAAACTTGACCTTCCAGGTGAGCTAAAAATTTCTCCTACGTTCAATGTAACTGATTTGTCTCCCTTCCATGCAGATGATGCTGTTCTGAGGTCAGAACCTTTTCAAGGGGGAGGGAATGATGCGGCCATCCAAGTCGAGGTTCCCATCATCCGCAAAGGCCCGACCACCCGGTCAGGTACAAGGGTCAACCGAGAGGAGCTTAACAAAGCAGTCCAACACCTGATGGATCGAGAAGGCCAAAACAACCAGGAACAACTACTGATCCAAGAGATGGTCCAGCTGAGCATCCAAGACCCGGACCAACCACTTGAGGTTCATGAACCACCCGGCTCCATTCAGTTCCAATCCCTTATCCAGAACCAAGCCGGCCTAGTCTTGTCCTTAAGTCTTCTCGGTTCAGCCCCATGTCCCAATTCAGCTGGTTCTAAGATTTGATCCCCCGGTTCAAATCAAGGTAAGAACTCAATTATGATTTCTAACCGGTTTATTGTTTTTGTTTTATTTCAGTGGCAAACATTAGGTCCTTCTCCTTTTAATTTTCGATTGAGTCCAATAAGCAAGGCAATTGTTAGCTTTTTAGAGTCCAAGTTGAGTCGGCCCATTGTTTGGCCTTGTCGAACAAGTTTTGCATTTATTTCTTTGCTTTTGCTTCAAGTCCCCTAGAAGGGCAATAGCTGCGGGTATTTAATCCTCATATGAGCAGCCGTGTATTTTCAACCTATTATCAATATATGAGTCAGTTTGCCCTAAAGCAAAGAACCCTAAGTCTTCTAGTTGTGTGAATCGGCCAGGAACAACCTCGAATCTTATCAAGCTTCTTTCACCAAGCTTGTGGCGATTCTTCATTCCCTTCCACCCACTGATTCGGCCTGAGAGAGATACACATCCAGCAGGCTCAATCCCATCTTCCTTCCACCGTCCATCCACTGATCTATTGAGAGAGACAGCCGTCCAGCAATACGATCCCATCTTCCTCTCTATCTCTTTTAACTTCACATATTCTTATTGCATCCTTAGGCCATCGTTACTTTTCCATTTATCCTGCATAATAGTCTTAGTTTTACTGTCGTTCATTCATAAAAATCCATAAAAATCTCATAAGAATATTGTTTTGTGTCTCAGGTATCAATCGGCCCGACCATACCTATCAGCCTGCTCATCCCGGATCCAGCCGATCAGCCTGCCCGGTCCGATCCAATCGACCAGGGTGAACCTCGGCCTATACCTCGGCACACTCTAGCATCCCAGCCTGTATCAGTTTCTCTCATATTTTTCGGTTATCAAACACCGACGCTGACTGTTTGGGAAAAAATACCCTTTCAACTTCTGTTGTTATAAACCCATTTATGGAGTAATTTGGGTCCAACACCTTTTTAAATTTTAATTAAGCAAATGTTAAAAAAACATGCTTTTACATTTTAAAGTGATTTATTCTGTAATTGGTGAAAATGTTACAGTATAGGTTAGGTTGTTTGTTGACTAAAAAGTATCCTATTTTTTTTCTTTTTTGTTCAAAATTAGTTTTTTCATATTAACCAATTTGTGGATACAAGATTACAATCTCATCAGATTTTAACCTTAGGTACAATACTGAAAATTCTTTGGAAATTTCCAACGAATTTTTCCGTCGGGAATATTGTAGTGAATCGACTTGTTTTTTGTAGTGTGTGTCCTAGGAATTGTTAAAGTATAGCTTTAGCTATTTGTTTATTATTTTAAAATACTACACAATTTAAGATGGCTAAATAGTAATCTAAACATATGTGAGCAAATGTCTTATTTTTCATCAACAAGTATATGTCTATTATGTTTTTTTTTTCTTTCAAAAATCAATCACCACACAATAGCTAAGAATACAATAAAAGTTGAATGTGGTAGAAACCGTTATTTATATTTTTTCCCCACAAGACAAAACTGATAAGGTTGTTATACATTTTATTTTAAAAATGTTTTCAGTGGGATATATATATTAGTGGGATAGATATATTGGGTGAATTTTAAGCACGTGTTTTTATTCAGTTAAGGAAACTATCGATTAGTAACACGTGGGGATTATAGCAAGTACTCTCTTTTTTTCATAATATAATATAAGTTGTTTTGAAAGAATTTTTTATATTAAAATATATAAATTGCAATATAATTTTATATTTATTAGATATTTTGTGACTACTTATATTAAGAAAAACTAGCAAGTTCATCTTATAATTTTACATTAGTTTGTTAATATTAGATAAAATTACTCTCATAATAATGAAAACAATTCTAAAAATTGTATACAACTCATGAAATGTGAAAAAATAATAAATTCATTCGAGCAATTCTCTTGTGAACTACACATAAAAGATTATCTTGTCCATGTTGTTTTGGAATGACATATGTTTTTCAACTGAAGAATGGTAGGAAGACATGTTGGTTTGATTGTCATCGTCGATTTCTCCCCCTTATCCATCCGTACAGAAGAAATAAAAAATTGTTTAGGTACAAAAGAGTTGTCAGAGATAATCCTCCCTCATATTTAATTGGATAACAAATTGATTACTATTATACTCAGAAACAGTTTCTCGTGGGAGTAATTTGCATGTTTCTAGAAATATCTCGGATGGTTACGAGGTCCATCATAATTGACATAATAAGAGTATGTTTTAGGAGATGCCTTATTGTAAGGTTTTCTTTTGTACCATAACCTCAATGTGATGCATATAAAGAAGAACTTTTTTGACAACATCATGAATACAATATTGAACGTCCAAGAGAAGACAAAAGACAGCAAAAAAGTCCATGTTGGACTTACCTTATATTTGCTTAAGAAGTGAGTTACATATCAAGAGCAATGAAAAGGTTTCAGTTCCCATATTTTGGTTGTCTACGACTTTGTTCAACTAGGTGGCATCATAAGTGAATTTCTCTAATGATTATGTTTCAAATCTCTCAAGTGTGTTAAACAAGTTCAAAAGTTTTCAGAAATAAAGAGTCATGATTATCATGTGTTTATGCAACAAATACTTTCATTCGCTTTTGCTGAGCTGCTTCCGACAAATGTACATGAAACACTTACATGTAAATTGATTAAAAAATATATATGTTATGATATGTTATTAATGGTTTATTTTTGTAATATACATCCATTGGATCACACGTACATTCAAGGAATTTGTAGGTTGGGAAGACGTGAGTCTTACCATCTCTGTATGATCTATTTAAGTTTACTCACCATACATTGGGCAAGACTTTTGTAGATCCTTGGTCGGAAAAGATCTACCATGACATGGATGATTGGATTGAAGAGTATGAGACGCAGCTTACCCAGCAATCTCCTGGTGAATTACCATCATATTTTCTAAAGAGGAGGCGGACAAAATTTTTGAAGAGATAATTTTTTAAATTATTTTAATCTTTGATAAATTTTTCATGAAACTTTAATTAATGTATCTTCTTTATTTTCAAGGTGACCTCTAAAAAAGGAAATGAATGTGAGAGTAGGGAGACATCGTCCTACTCTCAGAGGCAGGATCAAAAGAATTCTAAGATGCTGGCTTAAATGGCTGCGACACAGACTCCCTTGAATTCTCTTAAGAGTCTCCTCGACGCTATGGTGACTGGAAACCTGCAAATGCAGAGAGCGTTCAACATGAGATTACAGGTGCTCGGAATTCAACATGGTGGTCCTCCACCCAGTCCTACGGAGGAAGAACTGGACTTCGCGGGAATGAACTCTGCCAACAACTACTTCGGCGATGACGTCCTCTAATAGTTTTTTCATTTTGTATTAAAATTTTCAATATTTATAAAAATATATTTTAAAATATTTTAGTTTTATAATTTATAATATTGTATTATTAAATGTTTTTTTTAAAAAAAACTAAATTTCAGTGAACGATGTTTATTCATAGTAATGTTTACAAGTAATTTCAAGGAAAAACTAGTAAATTTGTCACAAAATATTACGAGGATTTAATAATCACTTCCATATAAATTTGTTGTAAATTTTACAGACAATTAACAATGAGTCATATAGACATTTCACAACGACTCTATGAAGATATTTTACGTGAATTTTACGATGAGTATCAATTATGAAGTTATGAAAAACGTATATGCTTCTTTTTATGACGAATGTTTTTCATCGTAACAATTACAAAGAAATTACGATCATCTTCCATTATGACAAGTGTTTTACATGAAACGTCAATCGTTGTTAGTTCGTCGTAATCTTCCTATTACGATGAACTAACAATGGATATCGCCGTTGTAATGCCTATGTTTTTTTTGTAGTGTTGATAATAGTTCCTTTATGTTCCTTCGCACCTCCATGGCTGCATTGCACACTCAACATAAAGTTCGAGATTCTTAAATCTCTTAAGAATCCCTTAGGCTTCACGTGTTGCGTCTAAAGATTTGCTATCTTTCTTCATGTCTTCTTGAGAAGGAAGTGTGATCCGAGCCAACAAAATGCATTTTTTATTCTCTCCATCAGGTTCTGTCTTTAGCTGTGAGTTTTGTCATTCCATAGCCACATCTTAGCTTTTATTTGACAACTTCGGCGGATGCCACTGTGATAGTTTGTGTTGCATTACTAGATGACTTGTAACACTTCCATCTTTTTAGCATAATTTCTTGTTTTGTTCTTATTGTCGGAAATATCAACTAGCTTCTTTACTTATTATACGATCTTTGACAATAAAACAACCAAAACAAATAATAATAACAAACAAAAAATACTATTAATTAAGGGCAATTTTCTTAGATAGCATTTTTTAGTTTTTGTCACAAAAATAGCCCTCAAAAAATAAAATGACCAAAATAGACTTTTTTTTTTTTTGAAATTTTGATTTTTTTTATATTTTTTTTTTGAAATTTGAAACCCTAACCCCAAACACACCCCTTAACTCTAAACCCTAAAGTCCAAATAAGTTAACCCTAGGGGTATAAATGCATATAAATGAATTTTTTTAGCTTCTAAAAAAAACATTTTGATCATTTTCTTTTTAAAAAACTATTTTTGTGACAAACAAACTAAAAAGGGCTATCTAAGGGAATTTCTCATTAATTAATCCGTTTACTCTCAAACTAAATATTAATTGAGATAGAAAGTTCTTCTCATTTTTTTGTGGCTTATTATTATTGCCATTTGTTTTTTTTTTTTAAAGGATTTCATGGATGGGATTTAATTTATGTATGACTAATGCCACTTTGAATTTTTCTCCATTTTAAGTAACAAAGATCCTAAATAGTCTCATCCCCCTCCTTGTGTATATATATAGTCAAGCATCCGTCTCATGCATTTTAGCTCCAGTCACAAATTAAAAAAGGATGGCTTTCAGAATCACTGTAAGTTCAGTTTGATTCTTCTTTATTCAAACTATTCGCTTTGAAATTTGTTTAGTACTGTTGTGAAATTGTTGATGTTTTTGGTTTTATAGAGCCAATTGCGCTCGACAGGCAAACAAATCGGTGGGTCTCGTTGCTTCGCGACCACAGTCGCTGATGGCGCCAAACAAACATATAATAAGTAAGATTTTACTGAAATATGATGCCATTGTATTTCGTTATCAATATTCCTACACATGATTATTTTGTTCGATTTCTTACAACAACAAAATAATTGCCAAAGTGTTCGTTCTAGTTTTAGAACATGATGACTTTGTAATAAAATCTCCTCCAAACTGTCGTTACATTCAAATATTTCGTATAACACATACAATGTTATTATTGTGAAAATAGGTTTTCAGTAACGGGAGAGTTTGCACCAGTGGCTATAATAGGAGGGTTTGTAGCTCTGGCAGTTGCTATGGCAGGACATAGCCTGAAGCAGCAGCTAATGCACGCTCCGGGGGTCAGTACAAGGAAGAACAGAAGAGCGGCTGTCGCGGAAGTCGATGATCCGGACAACTGTGTTTCCTCCGCAGACAAATATATCAACAAGTCTTGGCTACGGAAAGTTGGTCAAATTCAAGATAAGTCTACTGCCATCTTATCTGATCCCACCAGACCTAACCCCTTCACCACGTATGTTCAGAACCTATGTTATATGTGAATTTGGTTTGATCTTGATTTGATTTAACTTTACTAATGGACAATAAAACAAAATTTACGTTTACTTTTTTTTTTTTGACATGTGAACTCGAAAGGCCTCGAAATGCAGAGACATTGAAATCCGTTGGTGTGGCTCCAAAGGGAATCTGAAAACTTTCTACGAAGCGAATAAGATCTTTTGTTTTCAAATCAAAATGCTTTATAACTTTCTAATTTTTGTTCAGTAATATAGTGCATATAATAATCATAATCTCTTGGAGCTTGTTACAAATAAAGCTGCTTTCTCTTTACAAATTGTTGATGATGTTAAAAATTTTAGAGGAAAAGCCAAAAAGATACAGCCTTTGTAACGTACCCATGACTCTGTTTTCGATAGTCTGGACTCTATTAAGAGCATGATTTTGAGGGGTTCTTGGGTTCTTGAATTTTTTTTTTGTATAGAAAAAAAAAACAAAACAAATCAATTGCGGGTCGCCACGTGTCAGTAAGATTTGCAAACAGTGTAAGAAACTCATAAGAACCGGTTCTTAATTAACAACTTTTGAAACCAATTCTTACACTATTCATGAGATCCATCTCTTAAGAATCTCCCTAAAACCCTCTCCCCTTTTAATCATGGTCCAAGTTCCACGTTGAAGAGATTAATGATATTTGTAACGCTCATTACATAGAGCCTCGTGTTGCTGAAATTCCTTGGTAATTTCCATCCATTTTCTCATGTTAATTTGTGATTTCAACATCAATAGTTTCCTCCAAACGTTTGAGTCTTTAGATCAAATTGTGGGAATATATTTTTCATAACATAAAGTGACACAAGAAGAGTCAGTGTAAATTTATAAGTTATTTGCCAGTGAAAGGTGCACTGGCAATCATCGTACACGTGAACCATTCAATCGATCCGGTTACTCATTTTAAAGATCGTAATGTTTGATGCTTGAACGATTTTTATAAAAGATCATGCAAAGTAATAATTCATGTGGAAGCTTATGATGCCTTGGTTATCTCCGAACCGGGCCAATTTAACAATTCTGGTCTGCATGACACGCTGCGTTAAATGGAAACTCTTTTATCTTCAAACTCAACTTTACACATCGAACCTAAAACTATTATGAAATATACAGACCCTAATTACCCCTATTTTTCTCTTTTTAATTTTTACCCCAAAAAGGTTAAAACGCTACACGTCTTAAACAAGTTGGCTTTTATAACCTCTAAACTAAACCAAGCTTCGGTTTAGAGACTTAAACCCGCCTCAACCGGTCTTTACACGAGCTCGGAAACACAATTACAGAATCCACACATAACCCTCCTTTGGTATGTGTACAATCGATCTGAGTCATGGAGAACTTAAGCTTGGTCGACAAGGATTTCGATTTTGCAACCACAAAGTCTCCAGCATGGTAGTGATTCCAGCTTCCTGATCCGGTTAACTTGCATTGAGACGAAGAGTGTTGACCATCTTCGGTCCAGATTTGAAACTGAACCGGTTTAATATTCCAACCATGAATCTGTTCAGTGTTGCAAACCTTCCAACCAAACCGTTTTCCCGGTTTACCTAGCTGAAGCCTGAAGAAGACGCTGTAGGTTCCAGCTGGGAACGGGAAATCGATTTCTCCATCAACTTGGAACCACCAGATTTGCTGAAGATATGCTACCGAACCAAATCTGCAAGAATCAACATTAAGTTATAACCTTTTCGAGGAGAGAGAGAGAGAGAGGGAGAGGAATCTCACCGTGATTCATCAGACGGAAGGTGATTCCAGTATCTCCGATCATCAATTCCGGTGATCGACAATCCCTTGGCGGATATACATAAACAGAGATCACTGGTTCGTTTATCCACCCAAGCTTTCTGCAAAGAAAACATCCAACAATCGAATCGAATCAAAACATGAACTTTCTTTAAGGAAAGGAAAAGACCAAACAGAGAGAAGCTGTAATAAAAGGACGAACCTTTGTGCCTTGGTCGAAAGAATTAACACGAGAGAGAAAGTTATAGATGTCTCTTTTGCCCATCTTTTCCGGGAAACCACCGAGGATTTTCTCGAGAATCGACCTGTAATCTTGAGGAAGCTTTGATTCCCAGACGAAATCAGCCCAGGAAGCGCTATGGAAAGCTCTGTTTAGCTTCGAGAATCTGCAGATCTCGACCGGATCCAAGTTCTCGAGGATCAACGCCACACAACTTTCAGGTAAATCACCAAAACCAGGCTTTAGCAGATCTCCGCTACGAGAGGAAGAGAGAGAACCATTGGTAAAGAGAGAGAACCCAGAACCCATCCAACCTCTGGGCTATTTGCGAGGTGAATCGACGAATCAAAAACTCTTCTTGGGGCGGATCTTCAAGAAGAAAACGAAAATTTCTTATGAAAGTTCGAGACTTTCGTTGTGGGTTTTCTACTTTCTGACGAAGAAAATCAAATCGAAGAAAATGGAGAGAAGGGTTTGGTGGAAATAGAAGAAATGGTGCAACGGAAGGTGACGCTTCTGGGAGGATGATGTGTTTGTACTTATATAATGCTTCAAGTTGAGGATCTATTCAATTAAAAATTTAAAACAAATAAACTTTTTAAGTGTATAATTGATGTGTTTTTGCTCTTAAACGGAAATAATCTGTTTGGATTTTGGATATTTGTTTAATCTGTTTTGTACTTAACTTTCGACATCCAATTGTTTGTAATCTTTGAGCTGTAAGAATTAGATGTAACCATAATATTTAGGAAAAATTACTCTAATAACACTAATCTATATTTTTATTATTAGATTAGCTCTTAATATTTTTACAAGACTTTTCTATATTAAAATGTCCTTTTTTTGTTAACAAAAAATAGAATTACTAGTTTTTGCCATATTATAAAAAAATAAGTGTTTACGAAATTGATCAATAAATCTATCTTTCAAAATCTGCAATACATGATAACATATTTATTACTCCCTCCGTTTCATATTACTTGTCGTTGTAGAGAAAATTTTTCGTTTCAAAATAAGTGTCGTTTTAGAGTTTCAATGCAAAATTCATTAATAAGATTCATAGGTAATTGTGTTTTTATTTTTCTATTGGTTGAAATATGGTTAGGTATATAGGTAATTGTGTTTTTATTTTAGAAATGTACAAAATTATATATTTTCTTAATATGTGTGAATAAACCTAGAACGACAAGTAATATGAAACCGGAGGGAGTAATTTCTAGCAAATTTATTTCCACCTGCAGATTTACCACATCGGACTTAATATTGTTAAAGACTTTCTGAAAAAGTCTAAAATATATTACAATAAATTTTTTGAAGTTAGCAGATTTATTTTAGTTGGCAGCTTTTTATAGCAGATTTTTGGTTTATGATAGTAGATTCTTAATATGTGGACGACTTTCTTTTCAGATTGCTGAGTTTTATTACACTTTTTATATTTTGACAGATTTTCTATTTTGGAGATAGCAAACTTGTATTTTCTTAGTTTCTAAATAGCTAACTTTTTGAATAAGGGTATGACTGGTTGAAACATTGCGTTTACGATTATAAAAATTTACGGATATGGATGATGTAGTTTTTAGCATTATTAAGCGATTCATACGACTAGTGCTGCAATTAAATATTTTTATGTTTGCGAGATATTTATGACTGATTAATTAAAAGATATTCCAACGGTTTAATAATAAATTATTAATATTAACACATTATAACATTGTTAAAATATCAAAAACATACTAATATAATAAAATATAATAATTATTAATATAATATAATTAATAACAATCTTACATTTTTAGTTTAAATAAAAATTATAATTTCAATAAAATTTATTTTAAGATTTATGTTAGAACTTTTAAAAGAATACTTTACTTCATTTATATATGTATATATTTTATGTATATATATATTAATATTTAAAAATTATAGTGAATAGTTTTGGTTTAAAGTTTTTATAAAATAAAAATGATATTGTTAGTGAATTTAAATTATTATATATATATATACTATAATATTTTAATTTCAAAATTTAAATTTTGAAATATATATATTTTTTAAAAATTATATTTATTTTACCAACCGCAAACGACAACAAAAATCAACTTTTGATTTTATGAGGTTTTAAGCGATTTGTAGTGTTTTTGTGATTGTTACAAAATGCCAACAACTATTACCAACCGCAAAAGTTGCATTTGCGGGTGGTAACAGAGAAACCACTTACATCCTAAGTATGCTTTGTAGTGGATTTATAAGTTAATAACAAAACTAACTTCTAAGTGATAATATGGTTTTATGTATGACATGGTAGACTTTAAGGAGTTATATGTAGTGACATATTTTTTAACAAGATATATTCTGGTTTACTAGTTAAACACTAACTCCTAGTTTTAAAATTTCTGGATAACTAGCTAAAATTAACAAGTAATGAAACTGAGCCAAAAAGTCGATCATTAACTCCTAGTTTTAGCCATAACATCTTACTTTTCTCCAAATCACGGATTCCTTTTTTATGAATTACTGGATTTTCACGTTAATTCTAAAAGAAATGATAGAAATTGTTAAAAACAGTTTGTGACCAATAACTATTCGAGAAGGAAAGTTGGATGTTTCACACTGATAACAGAAGAACCAAAAAAGAACCAAAGTAATTCCAGTAAATGACAACAAAAGCTTCGAACATTTGATAAATATGGTTTACGAAGATTACATATTAGGTATTGGACATGTTAACATCAAATAGATTTATATTCTCAGCACAAATAGTTTGATGTTCAGTAAAAATTTAGAATTTTTGTCAATTGCAAAGTTTCTTGCGTCACATCAAATTAAACCAAGTTCGGCTATGCGTGGAGATCAATTATAGAGGCAATAGAAATCGATGAAATATAACACTCATGGAGAACATGTAAATCAATTTGTCGAAGACTCAAACATCGACAGAGAATGGTTTGATTATTGAGATGATTCAGATGGTGTGACATCAAATGATGAAAACTTTATAGCCTACGGATTACCTCCAGAAGTACGTAGATATACAGATGAGGAATGTGTAGACGCTAAAGATGGGTCTAGCTTTACATCTACTATGTGTATATAGTCCACACTAACACATGACTTTGCAGAAAATCCAGTAGCTTCTTCAATGTGGGCTCAACAACTTTTTCTAAAGGATCATAGTATGCTCTAGATACATATTCATTTTATATGATTCACTTCACAGTTGAGTTTCCTATATATGGATACACTTGAATCTTTGTCAGCTGTGGCTTGTATTTTTGCAAAGGTCCATCTAAAAATATTATCGGCAACTGGTCTAAAGTGACACCTAATCTACTATTTCTTTCCTTGTCCTCTGAATTAAACCATATTACAACATAATCTCTAAGTTGTGGATCTTCAGTCTTTTCCTTTTTTACTTTTTATAATTTTCTATATGTTTTTACTTGCTTTTTTGACAACCTTCTCATCTTCAAAGAAGTAGAATATGAGAGGTTGACCTTTTAATATCTTGTTTGACTTCATGATTTTTAGCTTTTTTTCTAACCACATATTGTACTGATGCATTCAATTGTGATAGTGCCTTATCTTTGACCATCCATAACTATTTGAATGTGTAAAAAACAATAACAAATTAATTTTGAATAATAAGTTACTTTAATCTGAAATAGACACACTAGTAAGTGAAGCAAATTACTAATCAAGTCATTGTTGTTGACTTCATTTTCATGGTTTACAAAATGTGCATCATATTTAAGTATAATACCTTGCATCTGCTCTATAAGTTTAATAATCTCTTTTTCTAAAGTTGAAATTTTTGCCAAGTACCAGCTCGGCTTAATCAACTCTAGCATTTACTTTTTGCGTCAATGAATGCGTCTACCACAATCAATACTTTCTTAACAACAATTATGTCCATACTTTTAATATTTACAGTCAATGTGTTCTATGCTTCTATTAGGTCATGCTGAAATTCATCATCTCCAGCTGAGTTAAAGCTGGATCTGAAAACCTGCTAGAAGATACTATAGATACAATTAAAAAATAAAGTAACTATATTCACTGTGGATGTTCTCTTTTCATTGAAAATTGATTTTTAAATTTTTTTATACATTTCATAAACGACAAAAATATCAAATTAAAAAATCAAATTATACTAATTTTAAAAATAAAATATTATTTTAAAAATAAAAATATTATTTTAAATAAAAATTTAAAAGTTTTTTCAAAAATTCTAAAAATTCTTCAAAAATCTATATAACTTTTTGCTAATCTTTTAAAGATTTACTCAAATCTCATTTTTTTTTTAAATTTGAATTCTTTCACATTTTTGATTCAATAAGTCTCATTACAAGTTTTGATTCAACAGCCTTTTATACATGACTGATCAAATAATAGAATATCAGAGATAAAATACGATGTGAAATGTAATAAAATAACAGCAATTTGACTTAAAGAAGATCAGATAAATAAACGCTAGGCTGTGGGGACGGGGGAGTAGTGATGGCCGAAAGTTGCAATTATTTGAACTTAAAATACTCCATCAATACAATTGAAACAACAATTTTTCTTTACATCTCCTTTATTTTGCTTCAGTATTACAAGAATATTATTACCATTTAATTAATCTTTAAGCATTTCATTAAATGACTCAACTCTGTCTTGCATCTAACTAATTAATTATACTCCCTCCGTTTCGCAAATAGTGTCGTTTTGAGGTTTTATTTTTGTTTCATAAAAAGTGTCGTTTTCTATTTTCAATGTAAAATTTATAAATTTTATTTTCTAATTTAATTTTCTATTGGTTGAAGTAGTGTTAGATGTATGGGAAATGATGTTTTTATATAGAAAATATGCAAAATTAAATGTTTTCTTAATCCGTGTGCAGAAACTTAAAATGACACTTATTATGAAACAGAGGAAGTAGTTGGGTTTCTATTTTTTTAACTAATAGCTAATATATGCACCAAACAATACACTTAATAATAAGATACTTCACATACAACAATATACTTAGATTTGTCATTTGTACTGATACTTCTTCATCAAATAAATCAATTATAACTGGATTTCTATTCTTTATTGAATTGTCAGTTAATATTTGCACCAAAAAAATATTTTTAATTACAAGTGGGTTGCATATCATATATCATACATTATCATATAATTTTATCAAAATTATTTACCTCTTACTTCAATGAATATGCCAGGACTAATATATATATAATCATTAAACCTAATTTATATCACTCTATTGCACACCATTGAAACTTACTTTGATGTTTTAAATTTATTAATAATGAATCAAATTTGTAACCATGAAGACCACCCTCAACCAAAATTTAAAATTATATGATTAAAAAAATATCAAAAATCAATTTTAAAATCTGTTTTACGAAAATACTGAACATTTTTTGAAAAAATTGATCCCTAGATTTAATAATATTTTTGATAACACAACTACCATTTTAAATATAATATGTTTTAAAATATATTTTATTTTGATCATATAATTTTATCACAACTACAATTTTGAAGATATTATGTTTACAATATATTTCAATTTTTACTATAACTACAGCCGAGCATATATTCGATTTAGTAATTGAATAACTAATACAGATATTTAGTGTTGATACTATTTTTATTTCAATTTGAAAATTTTAATCTTACCTTTTTATAAGTTATATCAATACTATTAAAATATAAGCATAGAGTTGGACACAATTTAATTTTAGATAAAATATTTTAAAGAACTATATTTTATATATTTTGTCCAAACTATAATATTACTATGATAATGTTTTAAACTAATAAATATCCACTAATATTACTATTAAATATATTTTAACTATGATAATGTTTTAAGCTAATAAATGTCCACTAATATCTCTTTCTTAAAAGAGTTGACTCCACAAATAAATATTTAATATTTTAAAAGTTTAAACGACCACAACTACATATTTTATATATTATTGACATGAAGTTCTTATATATTGTAAGAGTTTTTATGTAATTTATTTTCATTATTAAAATCAACTTCAGTATAAATAGGTTTATAAAAAATAAGAAGTTGATGAAAAAAAATAATAAGGAGTATTACTATGTAAGATAAGAATTATGTTAAAATTTCTATAGAACTAAATTACTCTAATATTATTAAAATATTTATATTTATTTTCTCAAAAAATACAATAATGTAATTGTATTATTTAAAATTATCTGAAAATAATCATGCGCTTTGAAAACAGATCAAAATATAATATATTTTATTAAAAAAATATAAAAAAAATATTCTAAAACTACAATCTATTTACCAAATAATGTCATTGAAGTAATTATAAACGTAATTTTAAGTATTATTTTTCTTTTTTTAATTTAATAAATTATTTCTTAATTTAATCATAAACTAAAATAACTAATTAACTACACTTTAATACCGTTAATAAACTCTATATTCATAATTATTAACATTTATAATTGTTATCAAATTAAAAAAACATAAAATATACATAAATTCAAAAAATATTTATATAATATATAAATAAAATATAAATGAATTTATAAATTTATTATTTTATGTATACTTTTATATAAACAATAATTCAATATATATTCAATATGATAAATATTGAAAAATATAAAATAGATAGCACCAGATTTTAAATAGTATATAAAACAGTTTATTATACATTACATAAAAAATTGATTTATAAAAGAATAAAAATATTTTTTTGTGAATGCATGGATCATATTCTAAAAATGTGGGTGAAATAGATAGTATATAAAATAAAGTAAAATTATTCAATATAAACTGTAAATTATTGTATTTAAAATATTATATTAAAAATATTTAATACATGTAATTATAAAAATATATATTATTACTTATATAAAATAAATATTTATTTATAAAAAAATAAAAATAAATACTCATATGGGTGAGCATGTAAAGTTCTAGTAACAATTGCAAAGAAAGCATTCAGCATTATGTTGTTTTATCAAAAAAAATCACGATTTTGAAGATTAAAGCGTTATAAACATAAATAATGAAAACAATTTTTCAGTGATAATATATGGTCTCATAAACTCATTAAGGAATGTCGAATGTTCTCCTCAGTTTAAATCTACACATATTCATTTACTTCAAAAACATTAACATAGTTCTTTTCTGATATTTTATCTCTTTTTTTCTGTCACTCAAATATTTATTTAATGTGATAAGTTATCACTCCCCTCTATAGTGATAACTCGCAAAATCATATGCAACTATTTATCTCGGCTTCAGCAGTAGATATATTAAATGATTAAACTGGCCACTGGAACTTGGAACAAAGAATAAAAGGACAAAAACGTTCCATAATGTACATAAATTATTAATACGACGAGTGAAAGACCAAAAGTAGAAAACGAGACACGTCTAAATTGTACGTGTTGAACGTGATACACTCGTCTCTGACGAGGCAAGAACGTGTTGGACCATACATATCTGATATCTCCCCCCGAAAAGATATTATTATTCTAATTATAGATTGAATTATCTAATTTCTGAATTTGTTTGGTCAAATGCCCCAAACACATTATTCAAAGTTGCTAGATTTGATAGG
Source organism: Sinapis alba (assembly GCA_012274485.2). Classification (NCBI taxonomy): domain Eukaryota; kingdom Viridiplantae; phylum Streptophyta; class Magnoliopsida; order Brassicales; family Brassicaceae; genus Sinapis; species Sinapis alba. The sequence continues at coordinate 245,636 of MU105875.1, read as the reverse complement.
GGGAAAAGAAAAATACTATTAATTTGATAAACCTGTGTTAGAATTCAGAGATTTAAAAACGTCTCTTTGTCTCAGCATGAATCGACAACAAACCAAAACATAAGTGACTTGAAGTTCAAAAAATATAACACTGCAAAAACAGAGTTGTAGAAAACAGTGTAAAGAGTTTGGAGAAGAGATTAGAGAGAAAAGGAGAAGATGGAAGCACACATAAGATTTGATCAAAAAAAAAAAGAAAGAAGCACACATAAGATTTAAGGAATTCACACTTATTAATGAAAGTCGCTACATTTCTCCAAGACTACAGTTCGAAATCCATTAGAAGGTATAACATAGCTACAAAGATACAAGTGATTCACTTATCATATCACTCATGAACTCACTCTAAAGTATCTTACTATGTTCTAATGAAAAAACCCAAAGTTATATGTTTCTCTCACTTTTCTAAGCTATTTGTGTGGCTCAATCTCTCTCTCACGTTCTCAGTTTTCCTTTATAGTGGAGACACCTTCAAACCTAATGCATAAGAAAATAAAATGGAGAGGCTCCTCCTTGTGGTCTCAAAAGTAACTTAACCCATCTTCAACTCAACATACTAACTTGAGTTAAACCTTGGATTATTTTGATCTTCATTTAAATGATCAACAAGTGTTCTTATCTTCACAAATCTCAACCTGAGAACATGTTGATCATCCCAAATAACTTGCACATACTTGAGAGAGAGAGTTTCTTCTTCTAGCTTCTTGGATTCGAGTCTCGGTTTCTGAGTACCATTACTCAGCCTTAATCCTTAGCAGCTTTAAACACCATAAACCTGCTTGGTCCTTGCTGCATTCAACATCTTGTTCAATGCACTTCAGCTGTGACAATTCATGTTGCTGAACCTGAGCCATCATAACATCTTCATGTTACTTAAGTTGTGAAAACCAGCTTTAATACAAATTTGTATTATGCCCAACTCTTCAGTGACTTCTCTTGCTATATTCAACACATGAATATATGATATAACAACTCAATAAACTCTAGTAGCAAGCTTAGAAAACGTCCTTCTTGTTACCCAACAGAAAACTCCATAAGCTTTATCACTTATGACTTCTCCAATCACACAATATCTTCCATGGCTTCTGTTCTAACCATAAGTAAGTTCCAGTGACTGGGAAAATACCAACACCATCTCTGCAAAGCGTGATTCACTTGCTAGCTTCTAGGATTTCTTCATGCGCATTGAAATCAAAATCCTTTGAATTCACATGAATCATATGCAGAAAATCAGAAACATTTAGCCTCTAGCTTGAAGTTTCTTGATTCAACTTGTAGTCAATCTCACCAACAGCTTACACTATCTGAGATTTACATTTTCAATCTGTTTAACCAAGCAATCCCAGAACAGAACCCTGCTCCACCATCTTGTTAAAACATACCACACTAGCAGCTTGAAAACCCACTACTAGCAACCTTGAATATGTCTCTTATCAGCAAAATCTTGTGACAACTCTGGGACACGTCCATACAACAGCTTACACATCAACTTTAGAACCCTTGATGTATCTTTCAAGCTGTAAAGAACAACCTGCAATACTTCTTCTTGTATGCAGCCTCCACAAAAACGAGTTTGGCCCTTGCATCATCCAGTTTACAGCCTTGAACCGACATTCTTCTTCATGAATATTCTTCACTTCACTGACCAGAAAATGACTTCTCATGAGTAGACACTTATGTAGACTCCTCATGATGTAAGTAAGACAGCTTCATGCTCATGAGGACTTGATCTCTGACCAGAAAATGACTTTCCATGACTTGATCTCTTCGAGCTGTTGTCTTTCTAATGCAGCTTGATCTCTGCATTTTCATCCTTTTAGGACTTTTTTTTCTAGGTTCTGGCACTCCATTTGAGATGAGTTGTTCATCAGACTTGATACACAACACCTTCACACATAACCATGCATTTTCTGCACTTGTCTACTTCAGTTTCTTCTATATAGAACTCACTGAAAAAATCACTTCAATTGCTTCATCTTAAACACACAGCTTTGTGTCTTCTCTCTGGAAAAACTTTCAGAAACCTGCAACCCATTTATAGAAACCTGCAATTCTGTTTCTCAAAAAAAACTGCAAACCGTTTCTGACTATTCTCATCAACACCCAGCTTCAAACCAAGTTTGTAAACAACCTTTTACCATCAGATTATAACATTTGTTGAGCTGAATGCTAGTTGATACACCATCTTCTCTTTCACCGCGGCCTCCTCTTCCCCGTGAAGGCACCTCGCAAAAGACCCTGGTCTTACTCGACAGCCTCCGTCGCAGCCACCTTCTTCCCGCGATCGTAGCCCGCGAAGTCATGGCCAGTTTCGCGGCCCTCTGTTTCCTGCGGAGATTGCCTGCGAAACACCCTGGTCTTGTGCACATTTCTTCTCTATTTGTGACTCATTTGGCTTCAAAATCCAATTAGCACTTCTCCAAACCTGAAAACATGCAAATGCAATGCAATGCAACCTAAACAAACTCTAAATACTTATAAATGATCAAAATATGAATGGAATGATGCTTAAAACTATGCAAATATACAAGATATCAACTCCCCCACACTAGTCTTTTACTTGTCCACAAGTAAACTTTCAAAAACTCAAGAAAGAGAGATATGAAGACATGAGCTTATAACTAAAAGAAATCCTTCAAAGCCATCAATGTGATATCCTTACAAAATCATACCAAATAGCAAGAGCATGACATCCTATCAAACTCTAACTTCTCAAGGCTTATCTAAACTCCTTAATCTTTACACCCACCTTCAAGACTCCACAAACAAGCCAATCAACCAGCCCTCACATTCATTAAACAATAATCATAAGTGCACTCTTGCAAATGGACAATTGGTCCTAATCATTTGGCTTGGTGAGAAAATGGTTTAAAGCTATGGTGAAATGAGAAGGTTATCAAGTTTTTTTTTATGGTGGTTTACTCTCAAGAACAAGTAGCTTAACATTATACATAATATATCTAAGAAAGAGAACAACTCATGCATACAATGCTCAATCCTCATTGTTCTACCCATTTCCTAGACATAAACGATTTCTACCCTTGTTTTCCAATGTCAAACTCCCTTTTACTCACCCAAGGACTTCAAAAATTCTCAAGATCACTCTCACTTCTAGAACTTTTTGTTTCTTTCACTTACTAGGGACTCTTTCACTTCTTTTTTTACTTAGCTCATTCCTTTCTTCTTATTCCCCACTCTTCTGAATTCTTTCTTTTTTTTTTCTTTTTTTTCTTTTAGGGGCTTTTCTTTCTTTTGATACTCATTGAGCTAATCTTTTCTTTTTCTTTGATTCCTAGTATCTTATCTTTTCTTTAGACTTTGAGTTCACTCTTTTCACTCACCTTTTCACTCCATCCTATGTGCTAGACAATCATGAGGTCCTAAAGCTAGCAAGTAATAAGGACTAAACACTGTCGTTCTCGATACTCTCAACATTATGCACATATCAAACTTTCAAAATAGACCTCACTCATCAAATTAATTGTGGCTTGAAAGGAAGGTATGGTTAAGGGTGTGGATAACCATCTAAAAGAGAGATGGCCACTTGAGCTACCAAAGACTTGTGAAAAGGGGAAGACTAACTCAAGTGTGTGTGAGGTATCCATGATCAAGCACAACAAGAGCCCATAAGCAAGATAGATTAGGTTCATTAACTCAAGTAAGATTGGAGTTGGTTTCAAGGACAAGCAAGCTTCATCAATCAAACAAGTTTCAAAAGGAGTTTTCAAGGCTCGAAGTCTACAAGTTATCAAGGGGAAGCTCAAGCTACTTAATATGATTTAGAAGGACAACACATTGAGTTCTTTGCATGAGTTCTTAAAGTTTCTACCAATGCAATGAATGCAATCTATATGCTCTGGACTCAATTATAAGGATGCAGATGTTGCAACTAAATGCTTCTTTTTGAATTTTGATTTTTTTTTTTAAATTTTTATGGATTTTCTATGCAAATAAGTATGCAATGCAATGCATGAGACTCATGAATGACAAGTAGACAAAATAGAAAATAAAGTGAGATAGTAGACTCTCCCCCAAACTTACTTCACACATTCTCTTGTGTGAGAGTAAGCTCAAGAAAGAGATCTAAGAGAAAGAAAACATGATAACTAAATATGTACAGGGTTCGGTTGAAGAAGTACCTCAAGGCTCGGTGAAACCGAGCTGTTCGTCCGTGTCAGAAGTGGGGACGAGTGGTGTTTTGTTATCTGATTCAGCACGGGGTAATTGAGGGACTGGATGCCTTTGCCGCCTTGGCATGCGCTGACGTGGTTCTCGGAGAGAAGCTCGTGGTTATTCATAGCTCCCTCATCTTTCATAGGATTATCTGTAGTGATAGGAATAGATGCTCAGGAACTCCTCAGTCTCAATGTCAAGCTCTTCAACTTCTTAGCTAAGTAGTTCACAGATTTCACCAACTTTGCAATGGTTCGATCCTGAAACTTGTTTCCCCGCTGAAGTGACCTAATCTGTTTGTGTGCTTCGCGGAGAGGACCATCAGCAAGAGCCCCACTATAAGGGGTAAAGTAGTAGCAGGAGCTGCCATAGATGGGGGTTGGTGGCTCCTCTTCAGCCTGTTCCTCCTGCTTGGAATCAGCAGCAGCCTGCTTCTTCTTACTTTTATTGATCTTCATTGGTATCTCATGAATATCTGGGTTGTACAAGGCTTCTTGGGGAGGATTGAATATGATGTTGTTTCTCTCAGCTACAGATGTGAGTTCCTGATTTGGAAGGAAGATTCTGTCAAATTCATCATCTCCCTTTCCAATTCGGTAGCAATAAACCTATGAGTTTTCCACTTTCCCATCAAGAAAACTAATGTGATTGAGGAATGACTCATCCATCAGCACATACCCAACATCAACTTTTGGGAAAGGGATATCCAATGCCTCTAAAATTGGTGTGACAAGGCCTCCTATGCTCAGCTGTGGATCCCTATCCCGCTTCGTCCATGCCCAATCTTGGTAGTGAAGTAGACGTTTCACAAAAATCCCTACAATTTCTGGGTAAAAATCTCTCCTTCCACCATGTACCAGTTTCTTGTTTGAATATATTTCACCTAAAACGTCTTTAAGGCCATTAGTAAGGAATCTCAGCTCATCCTCGACTACTCTTCCTGGATCCTTTCGGGCATACAAAGTGTGGGCCAAGATCCTTTGGACATAACGGAGGGAGGGGATTCAAATGTCAGCGCCCTTGTTCAGCTTTGTGTCGTGAACTCCCACTACAATCATATCCCATAAACTGAAAGTGTCATCCTTAACACCCCCTAACTTTGGAGAGTTTCTGTCCGGAAATCCCATGATCTCACCGATTCTCTTGAAGGACATTCAATAACCTTGCCTCCCAATTCATAATGTTATGAACCCATATCCCTCATCTTCATACGTCTCTCCTGAATAGAATGTAGCTTCAAGAGAAGCAATGAGTTGGCAGGTGGCTACTTCATATTCGGGTCTCTGCAGAGTCAATAACTGCTCCAAGCCCATGTTGCTTAGTAGAAGCCTCACATCATCGTAAAGACCCAAATGCTGTAGCGTATGAGGATCGGGGTAGGTTTTCCGCATAAATGTCATGGCTTTGATGAACCTAGCGATCTCTGAAGGTGGTGGCTTCTTCTTCTTTGGTGCCTTTGCTCTCTTTTTCTTGGGAGCTGGTTCTATGTCGCTTTCAGATTCACTAGAAGCCTCTTCTTCAATGGGATCCTCTTTCATTATTTCCTTCTTTCGACCCTTGCCTCGAGAGGCACTTGAACTTCCCTCTTCTCCACTTGTATTCATTGAGTCTTTCTTTGGCACATAAGATCGCTTTGGTGCATCAACACTTGTCTTCACAATGGTATATTCCTACAAAAAAAACTCAAAGAGGGTGTGAGTCAACAAGAAACTTGATGAGTGTTCTAAAGTTATTCAAGAGATGATCATTTAGCACAATCTTAATCACTGAATAAAGTAAGCTTCAACTAACCACAAGCAAATAATCATCATAGCTTATCTTGAATTATCTTGAGAACTTAACATGATTTCAAAATATTTATGAAATAAAAGTTGCTTAATCGTGAAAGTAATTTATTGACACTCCTACAATGCTCTCAATCTACCTTTGAACATCAATTTGAAGATTCCTCAATGTTTTCGAAAACCCCCCAATTATCAAAAACCCTAACTTCAAAAATTTGCAATGTACACAATTTCAAGTTAGAATTGACTCAGGTTTCCACATACAAACAACCTAAATGACTTCTACTATCAATAGGAACCAACCATTATCAAAAGATTTGAGCTTTAAGAAATTTCAAAATTTCATTAAACCCTAGAATTTGAAAAGCATACTGTTGATTCTATGGCAGATAATAGAGCAAATGAGTTATGGGAATGAAATAAGCACAAGAAACCTGACAATTAGTAACAATAATCACTGAATTTGGTGAAGAATTGAGAAAGTTGAGTTCTTGAGAGGTTATGGAGAAAATGGTGATGACATAGAGATTTTTGGCAATGGGAAAGGGGAAATAGGGGCTTTATTCGACCAGAGGGAGTTATGAACCGGTCAGGATCGGTTTGATCGCGATTTTGGTTCGATTTAAGTGGGAGGAGCCGGTTTACGTACCTCATCGCGGGCATTGTACCACCGCGGTGAGAGATCCTGACACGGGGCGTTCTTTCGCGCCTGTGTTTGTCGCGGCGGGCGCCCGCGAAACACCCTGGTGTTTCATCCTGTGGACTTGACGCGGGCACAAGAAAGCCGCGATGGGAAGCCGCGGTTGGTCGCCTTTCTCGAGGTGTGATGGGTAGGTTTTCGCGGGCTCGATTTGCTGCGAAATGGGATCGCGAAACACCCTATCTCGATTTTTTAAAATTCTTCTCCGCGGGTAGGGGTTGGTCGTGGTGGTCGACTGCAAAAATGGTTGATACATCGCGGACTCCCTTTTCCTGCGACGGTTGGCTGCGGTCGTCACTCTCAAAAACAACACTTTCAAAAGTGTATGAGATGGACCTGGATCATGAATCTACCATCTACAAAAAGAAACAAACATGACCAAAATAACTCAACAAAAATATGTACAGGGATAATCATGAGATTTCCTCCCAAGTGAGCTTGTTTTAAGTCTCTAGCTTGACTTCCTTTCTTTTGGTTAGACGGGAATGGGATCGGAGAGTGGAACCGAAGTTCTTTTCTCCTCTGGTGTTACTGCCATGTAGAGCTTAAATCTCTATCCATTCACTGTGAAGTCTCCACCATCTTTATCCCATAACACAATTACCCCATATGATCTAACTTCCTTGATCTTGAAAGGACCGAACCATCTTGACTTAAGCTTCCCGAGAAACAATTTCAGCCTAAAGTTGTAGAGTAGAACTTGATCTCCAGCACTGAACTCTCGTTTTAGGATTTTCTTGTCATGAAAAGCCTTGATCTTCTCCTTGTAGATTCTTGAGTTCTCAAAGGCATCAAGTCTAATCTCATCAAGCTCATTAAGTTGGAGAAGCCTCTTCTCCTTAGCACTCTTGATGTCAAAATTCAGTAATTTAACAGCCCACAATGCCTTGTACTCAAGCTCTACTGGTAGATGACAAGCTTTTCCATACACCAGGTTGAAAGGAGTAGTTCCCAAAGGTGTCTTGTAAGCTGTCCTATAAGCTCAAAGTGCATCATCTATCTTGATAGACCAATCTTTTCTTGTTGATCCAACAGTCTTCTCCAAAATAGATTTAATTTCTCTGTTGGAAATCTCAACTTGACCACTTGTTTGGAGATGGTAAAGAGTTGCAACCTTATGCTTGACACCATTCTTCTTCAGAAGACTCTCAAACAGTTTGTTAATGAAGTGAGAGCCTCCATTACTGATCACAACTCTTGGCATTCCAAACCTTGGGAAGATGATTTTCTTGAACATCTTGAGTACAACTCTAGCATCATTGGTGGGACTTTCTATAGATTCCACCCATTTGGAGACATAGTCAACAGCCACAAGAATGTATGTGTTGCCAAAGGAAGAGGGGAATGGTCTCATGAAGTCAATACTCCACACATCAAACACTTCTACCTCCAAGATTGAGTTTTAAGGCATCTCATTCCTTTTGGTGATGTTTCCCTTTCTTTGGCATGAATCACACCTTGAGACAAAGTCTTGAGTGTCTTTGAACATGTGTGGCCACCAAAATCCAGCTTGTAGCACCTTAGCAACTGTCTTGAATGTAGCAAAGTGACCTCCATAGGATGATCCATGACAATGTGTAAGGATCCCTTCAACTTCTTCTTCAGCTACTACTCTTCTATAGAGTTGATCCCTACAAAGCATGTAGAGATAAGGTTCATCCCCAAAGTATCTTCTCACATCCTTGTAGAACTTCTTCTTAACATATCCTTGGAGTCCCAAAGGTTCCTTTCCACAAGCCAAGTAGTTCACTAAATCAGCATACCAAGGACCCTTTTCATTTGTTGCCTTGACCTCTTCAAGCTTCCTACCAGTTTCACAAGCTGTTACAACTGCTCTTATGACCATGATATCCTCTTCCGGAAGTCCTTCATCAATAGGAATCCCACACTCAACTCTCATTCTTGACAAATGATCAGCTACACCATTCTCAACTCCAGGTTTGTCTTTGATCTCAAGATCAAACTCTTGTAGTAGCAAAATCCACCTCAACAATCTTGGTTTAGCATCTTTCTTGGCCAAGAGGTGTCTCAATGCTGCATGGTCAATGTAGACAATCACTTTAGACCCAACCAAGTAGCTTCTGAACTTTTCAAATGCAAACACTATAGCTAAAAGCTCATTCTCAGTTGTTGCATACTTCATTTAGACATCATCAAGAGTTTTACTTGCATAGTAGATCACATGAGTCTTCTTGTCCTTCTTCTGTCCCAAAACTGTTCCCACAACATAGTCACTAGTATCACACATGATCTCAAAAGGAAGATCCCAATCTGGTGGTTGAACAATGGGGGCACTAATGAGCTCACTTTTCAGCTTCTTGAAAGACACAATACACTCTTCATCAAAGTTGAAGGTAGCTTCCTTGCACAGCAACTTGGTCAATGGTCTAGCTATCTTCGAAAAGTTCTTGATGAATCTTCTATAGAACCCGACATGACCAAGAAAGCTTCTAATGTCCTTCACTGATTTTGGTGGAGCTAATCCAATCATCACATCAATCTTAGCCTTGTCCACCTCAATACCCTTCTCATAAATCTTGTGTCCGAGTACAATCCCTTCTTTAACCATGAAGTGACACTTCTCCCAATTTAGCACCAGGTTGGTGTCTTTACATCTCTGTAGGACCCTACAAAGATTTGACAAACAAGCAGAAAACAAAGATCCATAGACAGAGAAATCATCCATGAATACCTCCACAACATCCTCTATGAGATCCGAGAAGATTGACATCATGCACCTTTGAAAGGTAGCTGGAGCATTACATAACCCAAATAGCATCCTTCGATAGGCAAAGGTACCATAGGGGCATGTGAAAGTTGTCTTCTCTTGATCATTGGGATGCATGGGGATTTGGAAGAATCCCGAATACCCATCAAGAAAACAGTAATAAGGATGGTTTGCAAGCCTCTCTAGCATTTGATCAGTGAATGGTAATGGAAAATGATCTTTCCTAGAGGCTGAGTTAAGTTTTCGATAATCAATGCACATCCTATGTCCTGTTATAGTTCTTGTTGGTATCAGTTCATCCTTATCATTCTTAACCACAGTGATATCACCTTTCTTTGGAACTACATGCACATGAGATACCCATTTACTATCCGAGATAAGGTAAATCACACCGGCATCCAAGAGCTTAAGAATCTCTTTCTTTACAACATATTTCAAGTTGAGATTCAACCTTCTTTGTGTTCTATAAAAGTCATTGATTCATCCTCAAAATGTATCCCATGCATGCATAGAGAAGGTGATATCCCTTTGATATCATCTAGTGAGTAACTTATTGCCTTTCTAAACCTTTTAAGTTCATTCAAAAGTGTAGACAATTCAGTTGCATCAAGCTCACTACTCACAATAACAAGATATGTATCATTGGGGCCAAGAAATTCATACCTTACACCAAGGGGAAGAGGTTTAACCTCCACTTTTGGTGCCTTGAGCTCACTCCAATCCTCTTGTTTGAGGTTCTCTTGTGGATTCACTGAAGCAGCATGATAAACCACTTGTGGAAGCTCCATGAACTGGTCTTTTCTCACTTTCTCTTTGTGAGAATCCAATAATCTTGTATACTCAGCGCTATCCTTGTTCTCCACCATTTGGATCTCTCCATCAACTTTTAGAGAATGTTGTAGAGAGTCCTCAAATGCTAACTCTTCAAGAAACTCATCAGCCAAAGCATCCATCTCATCAATGTAAAACACTTGATCTTGAATAGTGGCTTCTTCATCACCTCCTTGACATCAAAGTGAAGAATGTTTCCTTTCCCAAGATGGAGATCAATCTTACCATCTCTTATATTCACCATAGCTCCAGCAGTTGCAAGGAAAGGCCTCCCAAGAATCAAAGGATCTTTAGGCTCTTCATCCATCTCAAGCACCACAAAATCAGTGGGTACTTCACATTTCCCAATCATGATGGGAAGGTCTTCTAAGATACATATAGGGAGCTTCACAGAGCGATCAACCAACACCAAAGAGATTATACACTTCTTGTATTGAGTAAACCCAAGCTTCTTAGCAATAAACAAGGGCATGAAACTGACACTTGCTCCCAAATTACAATAACACCTCTCAAAGGTCAAAGGTCCTATGGCACAAGGTAAAGTGAAGCTTCCTGGATCCTCAAGCTTCCTAGGAACAGTCAACCTCTGGATGATAGCACTACACTCATGAGTAAGAATCACTGTCCTTTCCATTTCTTTCTTCTTTTGTGCCACATCATCCTTCAAAAATTTACTATACTGAGGTACCAACATGAATGCATCAATAATAGGCATTGTGATCTGAACTTCACTCATTTGCTTCTCACATAATGCCTTATATTGCTCCAAAAACTGTCTCTTGAACCTACCAGGAAATGGAAGCTTTGGCTCATAGGGAAAAGGATTGAATGGAGTTCCTTTTGATGAAGTAACAGCTTCATCCTTGTTCTCAACGTTCCCTTTTCCTTTGGCTTCAACTATCTTATCCAAGATTTTTTCATTAGTCTTCATCAACAATCACAACTCATCTACATTGATGACCACCTCCCCACCTTGCTTCTCATTATCCTTAATGAGAATTCTAGAAGGCAACTCTCTTCCACTTTTTAGGGTGATTGCTTTCATTGTCTCCTTGGGATTTTGCTCTGATTTTCCGGGGAGAGACCCTGTTGGTCGATTGGAGGAGGAGCTAAAGGAAGCAAACTGATTTTCTAGAGCCTTGAACTTGTTGTTGAGCTCACTGTAGCTCCCATCAATCTTAGTGTGGATGTTCTTCAACTCATAGCCAATGTTCTTCTCACTCCTTGTTTGAGCATCCAATAGTTGTTTGAACATTGCTTCCACATTGGAGCCCGTGGATTGAGAATCAGAAGAACTTCCTTGAGCTTGAGTAGATTGGTTTCTTTTGGTGGAGAAACCAGGAGAATAGTTTTGATTAGCTTGGTTGTTGCACGAGCCAAGATGGGTCTTGGTTCTGGATCGACCGGATGGATGAAATGGGCGAGATATGGAGTGATGGAGGTGGTCTGGCCGGTAGATCGGAAAGATGGTGATGCTGATGAACGGTGGGAACAAGCAGGCTGGTCGTACGACACTCTCCTGGATGCTCAGTGGATGGAGGATGAACGTGCAGTGGTTGATGGATCCTGGCCAACTGGTCGTACGACACTCTTTGGCAAGAACAGTGGATGATCGATGGAGTAGAATGATGGATCGAGAGACACCACAAACTTGATGAACGAAAGTTTGATAAGTCTGGTTGCTTTGAGTTGCTTCACACACACACAAAGTCTTTAGAGAGAGTATTCTGCAAAGACAAAAACGTTTTTGTTTTATTGATATGAGATGAAAGATACAAAATCGCTTATAGGGATTTATATAGTCATCCAATGCGGGTTGTCCTTCTTGGGGTCTTGAAACAAATTACAATAATGACTGACTCGATTCTAGGACTGATCTAAAGGCTAACAAGGTGCCTGATTTATTCTGATTCGAAATTGTAAGGAAATAAAATAAAGCCACAAGGAAATAAACCATTAGTCATAAAACCGATATTTAAGACTTACCTTGTTTGGTTGATTCCTTTGACTGAAAATGCATCTAGACAACTTTATGGCTGGATTAATTTGACTTGTCTAGATGATATGGACGTGGGCTAAGGTGGGCTGATTTCCAAAACAAACAAAGAGAGGCCTTGGTTGGTTGGAAGGATGGGCCATTCTTGGGCAGCTTCCTTTGGGCTGGAAATCTCTTCTTCAACTCTTGGGCCAGATTTGTCTTGGGTAAGGCTAAGTTTTTTAAACTTGTTGGTACGGCCTTCTAAGTGGATTTGGTCGGCTGGTTGGTTGAGCAAAGTCTCCACACCTTGGTTGAACCTCTTTCTCATTTCTATGGTACCTGATCGAGTCGTTGGACCGGACCTCATGATTGGGATTTCTCTGGTTGGATCAGGGTTGGTTCCTGAGTCTACATCATTCTCTCCCTCTTGTGAAGGTTCTGACCTCAGAACTGATTCATCTGCATCATAATAAGATAGATCAGAAACGTTGAATGTAGACGAAACTTTTATATTCACCTGGAAGATCGATTTGGTATGCGTTGTCATTGATCTTCTTGATGACTTTGAATGGACCGTCTCCTCTGGGTGACAGCTTGGACTTCCTTTGAGTAGGGAACCTGTCTGATCTCATATGGAGCCAGACCCAATCGCCTGGTTCAAATGTAACCTTCTTCCTCCTTTGGTCGACGTACTTCTTGGTTTGCTCATTTCTTTTCTCCAAATTCTCAATGGCCTTTAGGTGTAGCTTCTTGACCTGCTCGGCCTTGGCCTGGCCATCATGGTTGATCATCAGGTCCTGGTCTGGAATGGTTGCCAAGTCTAGAGGCGTTTCTGGCTTGAACCCATACACAAGCTCAAAAGGAGAAAACTTAGTAGACGAGTGTGTTACTCGGTTATAAGCAAATTCAATAAATGGAAGACAATCAAGCCAATTCCTTAATTTTTTACCAACTGTGGCCCTTAAGAGGGTTGAGAGAGTGTGGTTGACAACTTCAGTTTGGCCATCTGTTTGTGGGTGACAAGTTGTTGAGAAAAGAAGCTTGGTTCCGAGCTTCCTCCAAAGTGTTTTCCAGAAGTGGCCGAGGAATTTCGGATCTCGGCCAGAGACTATGGTCCTTGGCACACCATGAAGTCTAACAACTTCCCTAAAGAACAAGTCAGCTGTTTTAGTTGCATCATTGGATTTGTTACATGGAATGAAATGCGCCATTTTAGAGAACCGATCAACCACCACAAAGATGGAATCCTTGTTCCTGATATTTGGTAATCCTAGAACAAAATCCATAGAGAGATTTACCCAAGGCATGTTAGGAATAGGTAATGGAATGAAAAGACCATGAGGGTGTAACCTGGATTTTGCCTTAAGACAAGTTATGCATTTGGCACAAAAGCGCTCGACATCTCTCCTTAGGTGCGGCCAAAAGAAGTGTTCAACCACAACTCCAAACGTCTTGTCCACTCCAAAGTGACCCATGAGGCCTCCTCCATGTGCTTCCCTTAGGATGAGCTCATGCATTGATCCTTGAGGTATGCAAAGCCTCTTGTCCCTGAAAAGAAACTCATTTTGTCGATAATAATGACCAATAGAACCTTTCTTACATTGCTCATAGGTCTTTCCAAAGTCAGGGTCGTCCCCATATTGGTCTTTGATGTGCTCAAATCCCATGACCTTGGCCTCCATTGTGGCTATGAGTGCATGCCTCCTTGATAAGGCATCAGCGATAATGTTCTCCTTATACTTGATAACATATGGGAATGTCTCCACAAACTCCAACCACCTGGCATGCCTCTTCTTTAAAGTGGTTTGGCCTCTCAAGTACTTCAGTGTCTCATGATCAGTATGTATTACAAACTCCTTGGACAGGAGGTAGTGCTGCCATGTCTCCAGTGACCTTACCAAGGCATACAATTCCTTGTCATATGTCGGATAGTTGATGGCTGCTTCATGGAGTTTCTCACTGAAGAATGCAACTGGTTTGCCCCCTTGGGTTAGGACTGCTCCAATACCTGTACCTGATGCATCACACTCAACTTCAAAAGTTTTATCAAAGTTAGGTAAAACAAGAATCGGTGCATGGGTGAGGCTGTCTTTGAGTTCTTGGAAAGCCTTGTCTTGGTCTGGTCCCCATTTGAAGGCCACGTCCTTCTTAATCACTCAGGTCAGTGGGGCTGCAATGGTGCTGAAATCCTTTACAAATCTCCTATAGAAACTTGCTAGACCATGAAAACTCCTAATATGGCCGATTGATGTCGGTGTTGGCCATTCTTGGATTGCCTTGATCTTCTCTTCGTCCACCTTAAGTCCATGTGAACTAACAACAAAGCCTAGGAAGACAACTTGATCAGTGCAAAAGGTACACTTCTTAAGGTTAGCAAATAATAGTTCCAAGCGCAAAGTATCTAGAACCTTTTCAAGATGGATAATATGATCTTCTAGACAAGTGCTGTAAACTAATATGTCATCAAAGTATACCACTACAAACTTACAGATGTAGGCCCTTATAATATGGTTCATGAGCCTCATGAAGGTGCTTGGGGCGTTGGTAAGACCAAATGGCATGACCAGCCACTCGTACAGCCCTCTCTTGGTCTTAAAAGCAGTCTTCCACTCATCACCCTCTTTCATTCTTACTTGATGGTAGCCACTCTTCAAGTCTATTTTTGAGAAGATGGTTGCACCACTGAGCTCGTCCAACATGTCATCCAGCCTGGGAATAGGGTGCCTATATTTAACAGTGATGTTGTTGATGGCTCGGCAGTCCACACACATTCTCCATGTGCCATCTTTCTTTGGTACTAATAGGACNAATTTTAATTAGTTTTTCGGAATTGATTTGATGATGTCAAATTCGACTGAATGGAGTGATCATGATCAGAATCCATATGGTCTGGGTCGATTCATTGTATTCTGATTATGGGAATCTCTTAGTGGAGAATTATCAGGAGTTTTCATGAATTTTAATTAATTTTTGGAGCATGTTTGCTTGAGGTCGTTTTTGTAGCTGAAGACTTCCCAAAGGTACTTGGTCAGTGGGGGTGGTTGGCTGAATGACTAAGTACAAAGGGGAAGGGTTCATACAGGTATAAGGAATATGTAGGAGTGGACGGGAAGCTGGACGAAGCTACCTCGCAGCTCGATCAGCTGGAAGAGGTGGAACCTCAAGTGAAGTGGTTCAGCTCAGCTAGCTGGATAAGCTAGCTAAACAGCTAAGTCAGCTGGGTCCGATGAGCTAACAAGCTCCGTGGATGTGGCAAAGGTAAGATCTAGCAATTGTTTGCTTAGATCTAGATAGAATGGTTAGGAGAATGGAACCTCGTAACTGGTATGACTTGGTTTAGGTAGGATCGACCTTTGAGCTAGCTGGTAGTTGAGTGTACTAACCATTAGCTGAGGTGATTCGACCGGACCAATATTAGATTGGAGTTAGTCCAATGGTTAAGTAGAGAATATTCCGCTGTGCATAAATTGAAAGGATCTAAGATAGGGAATGACTAAGGTAGTCTTTAACTAAAGAGCTAAGTAAACCTTCGCCTTAAGGGCAATCTATAAAAGAAAAGGTTGAAAAATTGAGAGGTTCGGTCAGTGTGTGGACCGAGCAACGTGAGGCATCGACCGCGGCCTAGACGGCCGGGTTCGGGTCTTACAACTGAGCTCGTCCAACATGTCATCCAGCCTGGGAATAGGATGCCTATATTTAACAGTGATGTTGTTGATGGCTCGGCAGTCCATACACATTCTCCATGTGCCATCTTTCTTTGGTACTAATTGGACCGGCACTGCACAAGGGCTGAGACCCTCCCTTATATATCCTTTGCTCATCAGGTCTTGAACTTGTTTTTCCAATTCTTTAGCCTCCTCCAGGTTGACTCTATAAGCTGGTCGGTTGGGTAGTGGTGCTCCTGGAACAAGATCAATCTGATGCTCTATTCCCCTTATGGGTGGTAATCCATCATGAATTTCTTTTGGAAAAATGTCTTTATACTTGTCTAGCAATTGGTGTATGGCCGTGGGTAGTTCCTGACCTTCTTGACCTGCCAACAAACCTTCCTTAAAGATCATTCGTAGCACCTGTGTGTTACATTCTAAAGATTTCAAAACAGTGCTAGGAGTAACATAAAGGTTGGTCTTACTTACCTTGGATCCTTTGTCCATGGCCTTTTGCATATCATGAACTTCCTGTGGGGTAAGTGAGGCAAGGTTGTGCTTCTTATTGTTATGGGTAAAGCTGTAGAAGTTGGTGCGGCCATTGTGTAAGGTCTTCTTATCAAACTGCCATGGTCGACCTAGTAGAAGATGGCCGGCTTGCATGGGCACCACATCGCATAGAGCCTGGTCGGCATACTTTCCAACACTGAAAGGAACAAGTACTTGCTCTCCAATCTTCAATTCAGCCATTTCAGCTTGTATGGTCGTGGGTGCTTAGTCTTCTTTAGACCTAGCTTATCAACCAAGTACTTGCTAGCTACATTAGTACATGAACCACCATCTATTATAAGACTACATACCTTGGAGTCAATTGTACATCGTGTATGGAATATGTTTTCCCGCTGGATGGCTTCTGGTTCAAACATGACACTAAGGGATCTCCTGGTCACTAGGATCTCTCCCTCATCTGGATAGTCAATGATCTCTTCATCGGTTCCAGCTAGTGCCACTTCAGCTTCATCATGAAATTCATATTCACCATCATCTTTCAGCATCATGACCCTCTGGTTTGGACAATCCCTGGCATAGTGGCCCTTCCCCTGACATTTAAAACAAGAAATGTCAGGTGATCTTTGAGTTTGAGGCTTACCTTGGTCGGATTTGACTGCCTTAGACGCTTCAGGTGGGTTCTTTTTGAACTTGTTTTCCACTTCTATGGACTTTCCTTTGTCATAACCTTTCTGAACAGGTTGAGTCCACGTGGTCCTGCTCCTGTTTGTGGCAAGAGTCTTCCTCTTGATGTGTTGTTCAGCTTGGATAGCAAAGTGCAACAAATCATTGAAGTTTACGTATGGCTGCCTCTCCACCTTTCTAGTAATCCTGTCTTGTAACCCATCTAAGAACTGAGCCATCAGTGTTGCCTCTGTTTCCTGTGTATCCAGCCTGTTCTTGAGAGCTTCAAACTCCTCAAAATACTCCTCAACAGATTTGGTACCTTGGACCAATTTTCTGAATCGTTTTTGTAAGTCTCGGCTGTAGTAGGATGGAATGTACCTTGACCTCATCTTGGTCCGCATCTCTTCCCATGTGATTACTCTCCATAACCTCCCTGCTACAGCTACTTCTATGTCCCACCAAGACAAGGCGTTGTCAGTGAGTTGAGCAGCTGCTAGAGCAACCTTCTTTGCCTCAGAATAGTTGTAGTAACCGAAAATGTATTCCATCCGCCTCTCCCATTCAATGTAAGCATCTGGGTTGACCTTTCCAGCAAAGGTAGGTGGTGATAACTTGAGTTCCTTTCCTCCCTGCCATGGAGCTTCTACATCCTGGCCGTGGCCTCTCCTCTGAGCTTGACCATGATTTCTTTGATCTCTTCGTTCATGCCTAACACCTTGTCTAGCATGATTTAGATCATTGCTTCTCTGGCTTGGTGCGTCTGAACCAGAACCTTCACTGTCAGAGAACGTGGCTTGTAGGTAGGGATGATTTTGTCCTGGTGGCCGTGGACCATTGGGGTTGTTGACCCGTTCCATACGAGCTAGCTGCTCAGTGATTGCATGCACGCTCGCCTTAAGTTGAGTACTATCTGCCATAAGTTGGGCAATTGCAGCTTGAGTCTGATCTGACTGTTGTCCTCTATCTCCCATATTGTTTCCTGAAAGAAACTTTTAAAGAACAACTAAAAAATAGGGAAGTTCTGGTCGGACCAAATTAAATCAAATGCAAAATGAAACTTAACCCAAACTGAAAGATATGACAAAAAATGGACTGAAAAATGATATAAACTAAGATGCAATATTTTTATTTGGTTTTCTGGATGCAAGGACGAATGGAAACTATATGGAATGCTACTAACACAATGTAAATGAAAATATGAAATGCAAAACTAACACTGACTTTTTTTTTGAGTTTTAGTTTAAGGAATGCAATAAACCGAGAATTATGCAAAACTTGAGATAAACTATGATGAATAATATTTTGGTTTTCCTTTCTTAAGCAGGCACGAAATGTAACAACTTAATGTGATATGAAACAATATCTAGAATAATTTTTTTTTTTTTTGAACTGATATGCAAATAAACTTATAAGAAATAACTTAATGCAGATTTTTTTGAAATGAATGCACAGAATCTAAAAATGGCAAGGGGAGCTGGACAACTTAATGAAAACACCTTAATGAATAGAATTTGAATCCTAAATGATCTGGGCGAAAATAAAATGCAGGAACTTCTTCTCTTTTATTTTTCTTTTTATGAATGCAACAAGAACACAAAAACTGTTTTTATGGGATTTTCGATTTATAAAATGGAAATGAATTCAAATGAAATATGATGCAAGGATAGATATCACCTGAGACAGGAGCTTGAGCTCTGATACCAGATGTTACACGAGCCAAGATGAATCCTGGTTCTGGATTGACCGGATGGATGAAGAGGGCGAGATATGGAGTGATGGAGGTGGTCTGGCCGGTAGTTCGGAAAGATGGTGATGTTGATGAACGGTGGGAACAAGCAGGCTGGTCGTACGACACTCTCCTGGATGCTCAGTGGCTGGAGGATGAACGTGCAGTGGTTGATGGATCCTGGCCAACTGGTCGTACGACACTCTTTGGCAAGAACAGTGGATGATCGATGGAGTAGAAGGATGGATCGAGAGACGCCACAAACTTGATGAACGAAAGTTTGATAAGTCTGGTTGCTTTGAGTTGCTTCACACACACACAAAGGGTTCAGAGAGAGTATTTTGCAAAGGCAAAACGTTTTTATTTTATTGATATGAGATGAAAGATACAAAACCGCTTATAGGGATTTATATAGTCATCCAATGCGGGTTGCCCTTCTTGGGGTCTTGAAACAAATTACAATAATGACTGACTCGATTCTGGGACTGATCTAAAGGCTAACAAGGTGCCTGATTTATTGTGATTCGAAATTGCACAGAAATAAAATAAAGCCACAAGGAAACAAACCATTAGTCATAAAACCAATATTTAAGACTTACCTTGTTTGGTTGATTCCTTTGACTGAAAATGCATCTAGACAACTTTATGGCTGGATTAATTTGACTTGTCTAGATGATATGGACGTGGGCTAAGGTGGGCTGAGTTCCAAAACAAACAAGGAGAGGCCTTGGTTGGTTGGAAGGATGGGCCATTCTTGGGCAGCTTCCTTTGGGCTGGAAATCTCTTCTTCAACTCTTGGGCCAACTTTGTCTTGGGTAAGGCTAAGTTTGTTAAACTTGTTGGTAAGGCCTTCTAAGTGGATCTGGTCGGCTGGTTGGATGAGCAAAGTCTCCACACCTTGGTTGAACCTCTTTCTCATTTCTATGGTACCTGATCGAGTCGTTGGACCGGACCTCATGATTGGGATTTCTCTGGTTGGATCAGGGTTGGTTCCTGAGTCTACATCAGAGATGCTTCACACAATCTCAAAAGACTTAGAACAATAGTTTTAAGAAAACTAGAAAACTGAATAATTCTTTCATAAAATTCAAGGGTTGATTTACAATGAAACAAAGACTGGAGCTTTATAGGCTCGACAAATACAGACTCTAACAGTCATAAAATGATAAAAGAAATAAATAAAAATCGAAATAAAAGTCTTGGATGAGAAGGCTTTGATGGCTCCTTGAAACTAGTCTTTTGGAGGTTTATGGTGAGAATCTTGGCCAAGTTAATGCAGCTGATGTTCTTCTTGTATCTGGACGATTTTAGTGGATAGGAGAGCTTCCTTGGGATCTTCTGGATGGCTTGAAAGGTTCTGAGGTCGTGCATAAACTCAAGCAAAAATAGTTGTTGGAGTTTGAATGCAAGAAGCTCCAAGTAACGTAAGGTGGAGTAAATGTGGATCCTTCTGATCCAATGCATGCTGGTGCATCCTATGAAGTCTTGGGTGTATTCTGGTTGGCTAATAATTTCTCCTGGTCGCCATAGAAAGGTTTGGGTCTGATGAGGCCATCAAATCATCATTACAACTGGAGGTTCAGCAAACTGCCCAAACCAACCATCTAGGCGATGCCAGCTACATAGGTCTAGTCCAAGGAACATATCTCGACAACCAGAAAGATTTTTGGGACGAATCCAATTTTCATGGATTCTACACTCAAGAATGATTCCAGGACAATTGGAATTTTACGAAAATAGTATCGGACCAAGAAGTTATGGGTTTTACAAATCCGGCCTTCTGCTCTGCCTCCAATGGGCCAGTTCAGCCATGTTTCGGTCCAGCCATGTCCAAGCACGAATGGAATTCGACCAAAGGAATTTCTTATGTCAAGGAGGGCCTTTTAGGAGTACAGATAAAGAAGAACCAAGCCTTATATCCAATCCAAGCAGGATCTCCACTTGGTTCATCCAATTGCTCAAAACCGGCCAAACCGACATCAGATTGTGGAAGCCTTTAACCAATTCAATTTGGTTCGACCCAAACCTTTTTATGGAGACCAGGAGATACTATTAGCCAACCAGAAGACACCCAAGACTTCATAGGATGCACCAGCACCCAGAGGATCAGGCGGATTCTCTTGCAATCCTACTTACCATATTTGGAGCAAACCGACATAAATGTCCAACAGCTCTTTATTCAAACAGGAACATGATCAGCTCCTATCCAGCCATCAAGAAGATTCCCAGGATGCTTTCTTACCCTCTCAAACCGTCCAGGTTCAAGAAGAATCAAGATCCCCATTTATTGTCAAGCAATCATCTCCAAAGGCAGCAAATCAGCCTAACGGCTAGTTTTCATTACACCATCAAAGTCTTTGCTTCCAAGTCTTTTATTTCGAAATTTATTTCTTTCCTTTGTAATTTTATGACTGTTAGAGTCTGTCTAGGTCGAGCCTATAAAGCTCCAGTCTTTGTTTCATTGTAAAAACAACCTTTGAACTTTTATGAATGAAATTACAGTTTTTCTAGTTTTCTTAAAACTATTGTTCTAAGTCTTTTGAGAGTGTGTGAAGCATCTCCTGAGCGTCCAGGCTTATCAAGGATCCCTTACATAGATCCTTGTGGTGTCTATCAATCCATTTCGTCCATCCCATCCAACTGCCAAGCTTGAGAGTGATATACATCCAGCAAGCAAAGCACCTTCTCAATCCACTTCAATCCATCTTTTGATTAGGCTGAGAGTGATACACATCCAGCATCCTGATTCCATCCTATCTATCCCTTTTATTTGTTCATTCTTACTTTTTTATTCATATTAGAAACCGCATCTAATTTTCCTTTCATTTGTTTCAGGTTCAGAACCTTTATCCCATTCATATTGCCCACCCGATCAATCCATTTGGTTGATCCATCAAGCTTCCATCATCCATCCTGCCATCCCTGATTTCCAGCCTGTATCATTTGGTATCAGAGCTCAAGCTCCTGACTCAGGTGAAATCTATCCATTCATCATTCATCATTTGCATTTGTTTTCATTTTATAAATCGAAAATCCCATAAAAACTGTTTTCTTGCATTTCTGTCTTTTGTGTTCTTGAGAAAAAAAGAAAAAGAAAGAGAAGAAGTTTCTTGCATTTGATCCACGAAATTCATTTGAATCATTGGCCTAGTTGTTTGCATTTATTCCCCCAGGCTCCCTTTACCATATTTAGATTTGCATACCATTTCAAAAAAAAAAAAAATCTGCATTCCATATTTGTTTCTTGTTTGAATCTTGCATTAAAAATAAAAATAAAAAGGCATAGCATTTTATTATTTTCGTGCATACCATATTGTTTTCATAAGTCTGTTACTTGCATTTAAAAAAAAAAAAAAGAAACATTTAGGAGCATAGTTTATATCATTTGCATATTGTTAACTTAATTGTTTGCATATTGTGAGTTAATTGTTTGCATCATAAGAAAATTAAAAAAAATCAGTATTATTTTGCATTTCCATATTTCTTTCCATTTGTGTTTACTATCATATCATATATTTTAATTTCGAGATTGCATCCAGAAAACCAAAAGAAAAATCATTTTGCATATTTTATTTCATTTTGGTTCACATTTGCATAATTCTCGGCTTAGTTTAATTTGGTTTGTTTTGCTTCATTGTTATTTTGCTAGAACAGAACTTCCCCATATTTCACTTGATCTTTGAGAGTGATTTCAGGAAGCAATGGGAGGAGAAGCACACGGCCAAACACTAGAGGTCACACTGAGCCAACAGTTTGCAGCTCTACAAAAGCTCAAAAATCAGATTGCTCGGTTGGAGAAAAGAAACAAGGCACAAGGCCAACGACCAACAAGGAGAGATCATAGATTTGGAGATGAACCAGAGGCTGTCTATGTCGAACCAAAGCCACCAGATCCTTCAAGGATCAATCAAACTCCAGCTTCTAAAACCCACAACCATCATGTTATTAATTCTCGGTTTGATTATAACTCTTTTGCTGATAAAGTTAAACTCTTTAAAGTTGACATCTTGTATATTTGCATAGTTTTAAGCATCATTTCATTCACATTTTGGTCATTTATAAGCATTTAGAGTTTGTTTAGGTTGCATTGCATTGCATTTACATGTTTTCAGGTTTGGAGAGGTGCTAATTGGATTTTGAAGCTAAATGAGTCACAAATGGGGAAGGAATGTGCACAAGATCAGGGAGTTTCACAGGCAGACACCGCAGGCAACACATGGCCGCGATCATAATATGCATTTCGCGGGCGTGCTTCGCGGGAAGACACAGCCGCGATCGAGTCATGACCAGCTCAACCAAGGTGTTTCGCGGGCACAAGCCGCAGGATCTATGGGGCCGCGAAATAAGGACGTGTTTCGCGGGTGTTCATCGCGGGGAAGAGGCAGCCGCGATTGATTCGTGTCGAGTTCAACCAGGGTGTTTCGCGGGATGCTTTCGCAGGGAATAGTTGGTCGCGGCGGAGGAGTCTATTTTGCGGTCTCCATCGCGGTGTGAAGGCAGTTGCGGCCGTTACCCGAAGCAGAACTATTTACCATTTTATCCCCCTGTTTTTGAGTTACTATAAATACTTTGAAAACCTATTTTCATAGCCAATCTTGTTTTGACCCTAAATACATTGTGTTTTGGTGAAAGATCCATCCTTTTATCATCTTTTCACCTTTTATATCTTGTGTTTATTGATTGAATCTTGATCACTAACCATGTTTAACTTCAAATCATCCATGGTTTTTGAGTTTAACATGTTCATTAGTGAGTAGTTAACATTTGGATCCATGGGTTAGGGTGATTAGGGTGATTGAGTGAAGATCTAGGGTGTTTAGTGTTAGATCATCTTGTTTTCTTGCTTATCTTCTATTTTTAATGCTAGATTAGTGTTGGCTTCTCTAATCTAGATCATTAGGCATTTCTCACCCGATAGGTGCTCGATGAAATGCTTGAACCAAGTTGATCTTGCTCTTAGCATTCTTAACCAAAGACATTTGATGTTAGGATTTCTTAGATGGTTAATAGACTAGTTCTTAATGATTGTTTTAGCTATTTCAACCAAAGACATTTGATGTTTGATTAGTTAAAGTAAATGAGCATTCATCTTGACAAAGAGCTTGTTTAGGATTGTGTCTAGACTTAAGGAAATCATTGATTAATAGCTTGTCACCCTAGGTTGAATCTTAGTCACTTGAAATCAAGTCCCTACACCCATGAGTCCTATCTATTCTTATTGAATTAAAGTTTAAGTTGAATTAATCTTGCTAGTTTCTGTTACTTGATAAAATCACTCTCTTGGTTGCACTTAGATTAAGCATGAACTTGTATTCCTATTGCATTGAGATCACTTAGAATCGGATTGACATCTTTCTATATTACTTTGATATTAGGATCCTTGAAAAGTCCTTATCAAATTTGGCGCCGTTGCTAGTTCTAAGTAGATTTTGATAGTGGGATTTGGTTGTTTGCTTGAGACTAAATTTTCATATTTGTTACTTGCTACTTACACACTCTCTTCATCTCTTTTGTGTCTCAGGTATATGAACTTGAGGAGCAGAGGACCTACTGATCTTGTTCCCCGAGTTAACGATATCAGAGCATTTGAAAGAGAAATTGCAAGAAAGCGACGAGAAGACGAGCACCGTGCACACCTACTGAGGTTGGGATTGGATATGGATCAACAACCTCACATTGACGATGATGCTCAAGCGGGCAATGGTCAGGGAGCTGACAACCCTCGCCCTAATCATCCACAGCGCCAAGCTCGCCCCATTGGCACCTATGATCAACCTCATATTCATGGGAATAGGTTGGGAATTCGAGCTCCAGCTGTGGAAAACAACAACTTTGAGATCAAGTCCAGCTTGATCAACATGATAGAGAATCACAAGTACCATGGTCTTGCTCTGGAAGATCCACTTGATCACTTGTATCAATTTGATAGATATTGTGGATTGTCAAAGACCAATGGAGTTTCTGAAGATGCTCTCAAGCTGCGGCTGTTTCCATTCTCTTTAGGAGACAAAGCTCACATATGGGAGAAGAACATTCCAAGTGACTCTATCACTACTTGGGATGACTGCAAGAAAGCCTTCCTCAACAAGTTCTTCTCTTCTTCAAGAACTGCCAAGCTGAGAAATGATATCTCTGGATTTCAACAACAAAATCTTGAAAGCTTTGGAGAAGCTTATGAGAGGTTCAGAAGCTACATCTCTCAATGTCCACATCATGGTTTCAGCTTGGAGAGTCAACTTAGCATCATCTACAGAGGTGCTTTACCCAAGTATAGAAGTAGACTTGATACTGCTAGCAATGGTTTCTTTTTGGGAAGAACTGAAAGAGATGCTTTGGAGCTGGTAGAGAACATGGCTCAAAGTGATACGGTTTCCAGTGAAGAGTATGATAGAAGCAATAGAGGCAGTGGAGGAGAAGATCAAAGCACAAAGAGAGAGTTGAAAGCTCTACAAGACAAGATTGATATGCTTCTTTTGGACAGATCCAAACAAGAGAAAGTGAACTTTGTTGGTGAAAAGAGCAAAGAGGTCACAGCTGTGGTAAATGAAGTTGAGGGTCTTGAGGGTCAAGAAGAGCTTTGCTTTGTGAATGCTAATGGCACATGGTACAAGAAGGAGCCAAACTTTCAGTACAACAATTATCAACAAAAGCCCTTCTACAACAACCAACAAGGTGGTTACCAAGCTAAGCAAAACTACCCTCCTGGTTTCTCAACCAAAGGAAACCAATCTACTCAAGCTCAAGGAAGTTCTTCTGATTCTCAATCCACAAGCTCCAATGTGGAAGCAATGTTCAAACAACTGTTGGATGCTCAAGCAAGGAGTGAGAAGAACATTGGCTATGAGTTAAAGAACATCCACACTAAGATTGATGGAAGCTATAATGAGCTCAACAACAAGTTCAAAGCTCTCGAAAATCAGTTTGCTTCGTTTAGCTCTTCCTCCAATCGAGAAACAGGGTCTCTCCCCGGAAAATCAGAGCAAAATCCTAAGGAGACAATGAAAGCAATCACCCTAAGAAGTGGTAGAGAGTTGCCATCTAGAGTTCTCATTAACGATAATGAGAAGCAAGGAGGGGAGGTGGTCATCAATGTAGATGATGATGTTGTAATTGTTGATGAGAAGACTAATGAAGAGATCTTGGATAAGATAGTTGAAGCCAAAGGAAAAGGGAAAGTTGGAGAAGAGAAGAAAGTAGAGAACAAGGATGAAGCTGCTACTTCATCAAAATGAGCTCCATTCAATCCTCCTCCCTATGAGCCAAAACTTCCATTTCCCGGTAGGTTCAAGAGACAACTTTTGGAGCAATATAAGGCATTATTTGAGAAGCAAATGAGTGAAGTTCAGATCACAATGCCTATTATTGATGCCTTCATGTTGGTACCTCAGTATAGTAAATTTTTGAAGGATGCTGTGGCACAGAAGAAGAAAGAAATGGAAGGGATGGTGATTCTTACTCATGAGTGCAGTGCTATCATCCAAAGGTTGACTGTTCCTAGAAAGCTTGAGGATCCAGGAAGCTTCACTTTACCTTGTGCCATAGGACCTTTGACCTTTGAGAGGTGTCTTTGTGATTTGGGAGCAAGTGTCAGTCTCATGCCCTTGTCTATTGCTAAAAAGCTTGGGTTTACTCAATACAAGAAGTGTAGAATCTCTTTGGTGTTGGCTGATCGCTCTGTGAAGCTCCCTATAGGTATCTTGGAAGACCTTCCCGTCATGATTGGGAACTGTGAAGTACCCACTGATTTTGTGGTGCTTGAGATGGATGAAGAGCCTAAAGATCCTTTGATGCTTGGGAGGACTTTCCTTGCAACTTCTGGAGCTATGGTGAATGTAAGAGAAGGTAAGATTGATCTCCATCTTGGGAAGGGAAACATTATTCACTTTGATGTTAAGGAGGTGATGAAGAAGCCCACTATTTTAGATCAAGTGTTTTACATTGATGAGATGGATGCTTTGGCTGATGAGTTTCTTGAAGAGTTAGCACTTGGAGACTCTCTACAACATGCTCTAACAGTTGATGGATAGATTCAAATAGTGGAGAACAAAGATAGTGCTGAGTATGCAAGGTTATTGGATTCTCACAAAGAGAAAGTGGGAATAGACCAGTTCATGGAGCTTCCACAAGTGGTTCATCATGCTGCTTCAGTGAATCCACAAGAGAACCTCAAACAAGAGGATTGGAGCGAGCTCAAGGCACCAACAGTGGAGCTCAAACCTCTTTCCCTTGGTGTAAGGTATGCATTTCTTGGTCCCAATGATACATACCCTGTCATTGTGAGTAGTGAGCTTGATGCAACTGAATTGTCTACACTTTTGAATGAACTTAAAAGGTTTAGAAAGGCAATAGGTTACTCACTAGATGATATCAAAGGGATATCACCTTCTCTATGCATGCATAGGATACATCTTGAGGATGAATCAATGACCTCTATAGAACATCAAAGAAGGTTGAATCCTAACTTGAAAGATGTTGTAAAGAAAGAGATTCTTAAACTCTTGGATGCCGGTGTGATTTATCCTATCTCGGATAGTAAATGGGTATCTCCTGTGCATGTAGTTCCAAAGAAAGGTGGTATCACTGTGGTTAGGAATGATAAGGATGAACTGATACCAACAAGAACTATAACAGGACATAGGATGTGCATTGATTATCGAAAGCTTAACTCAGCCTCTAGGAAAGATCATTTTCCATTACCATTCATTGATCAAATGCTAGAGAGGCTTGCAAACCATCCTTATTACTGTTTTCTTGATGGGTATTCGGGATTCTTCCAAATTCCCATACATCCCAATGATCAAGAGAAGACAACTTTCACATGCCCCTATGGTACTTTTGCCTATCGAAGGATGCCATTTGGGTTATGTAATGCTCCAGCTACCTTTCAAAGGTGCATGTTGTCTGTAAGACCCGAACCCGGCCGTCTAGGCCGCGGTCGATGCCTCACGTCGCTCGGTCCACACACTGACCGAACCTCTATATTTTTCAACCTTTCCTTTTATAGTTTGCCCTTAAGGCGAAGGTTTACTTAGCTCTTAGCTAAAGACTATCTTAGTCATTCTCTAGCTTAGATCCTTTCAACTTATGCACAACGGAATATTATCTACTTAACCATTGGACTAACTCCAATCTAATACTGGTCCGGTCGAATCACCTCAGCTAAAGGTTAGTACACTCAACTACCAGCTAGCTCAAAGGTCGATCCTACCTAAACCAGTCACACAAGTCCTGAGGTTCCATTCCCCTAACCATTCTACCTAGATCTAAGCAACCAGTTGCTAGATCTTACCTNTGGACTAACTCCAATCTAATACTGGTCCGGTCGAATCACCTCAGCTAAAGGTTAGTACACTCAACTACCAGCTAGCTCAAAGGTCGATCCTACCTAAACCAGTCACACAAGTCCTGAGGTTCCATTCCCCTAACCATTCTACCTAGATCTAAGCAACCAGTTGCTAGATCTTACCTTTGCCACATCCACGGAGCTTGTTATCTCATCGGACCCAGCTGACTTAGCTGTTTAGCTAGCTCATCCAGCTAGCTGAGCTGAACCACTTCACTTGAGGTTCCATTACTCTTTTCCAGCTGACCGAGCTGCGAGGTAGTTTCGCCCAGCTCCCCGTCCACTCGTACATCTTCCTTGTACCTGTATAAACCCTTCCCCTTGGTACTTAGTCATTCACCCAACCACCCTCACAGGCCAAGTACCTTTGGGAAGTCTTCAGCTACAAAAACAACCTCAAGAAAAACATGCTCCAAAAATTAATTAAAATTCATGAAAACTCCTGATAAATCACCACTAAGAGATTCCCAAAAGGGTTTCCCCAAATTCGGCCTAGATCATATAGATCTCGGCCATGATCAGTCCGGCCAAGGGCCAAGGACTATGCTCCTGAACCGGCCAAGGCCTTGGTTCAGTGCCTCCATCTTCTTAGGAGTATTCTACCCTGGAGTCAAGTCCTCTCATGGACTAATAATTCCCATCAGATCCCAAGTCATTCGACCAACCACCCCACATGACTCAGAACTGATGAGTCTTCACACTTACCTAACCGGCCATGGGACCATGTCCCAATGGAACCGATTAATCTTGCTCTTACAACCGGTGCATCCTTTGATCAATCAGATCAGACACCTTGATCCATAATTTATGGATCAGGTCGTATATCCTTTCCCATGATCAGATCACACTCGGCCTTCCTTGTACAAACACTTCGGCTCCATACTTGTGGTCCATGCCCACAAGTACTAGCCTTGCTCATCTCCTTTGCTTGCTGTTGGTTCCAAACGAATTGAACCTTGCACTCCCCATGGTTCCCCTTATACAAGGACTCCCATGTGACTCCTCAATGGTCCGGATCAATGGTTCACACCATGATCAAACTCAACACAATCCATGATCCATCATGGATCACCATCCAATGAATATCATCTAACTATCATCCCACATGGATCAGTTAGATCAGCAATGATCCGCCCCTTCTATCAGGGTCCTGGATCCTTAGTTTCCATCACAATATATGGTATTCAATGGGCGTGCCATACCTGACCTTAACCACACCACAAGAGACAGCAATATAACTAGAAAGTAACCATAAACATGTTACCTTATCAATGATGTTTGTAGATCTTGTGCCATCCCTTGTCAAGTGCGGCCTTGATCTTCCAGAGTACACCTCCATCAAGTCTTATCACATACATCCAGTATTGATAATATCCTATCAAGGGTCGCACCAAAGTACCCATCCATGGAACTCCCATGAAACCAGTTTCTGCACTTCATCCACCTTCAAGGCTGTCTTGGCCTTTGAGAGTGGAGTCCGGCCTTCTCCCTTCTCTCCTTACCATTTGCGTGTGTTACCAGGACACAGAGTAAGCCTAGGACGTGTTCATACATGATCAAAGACCACCCAAGGGTCGTGCATCACTTCCCCCTTTGTTGCCCATGAAAC
>MU105875.1:153020-214836 GCA_012274485.2 Sinapis alba | reverse complement strand
GAAAGTCCTTGGTCCTTCCAGGCAGTATGGATGGGTAATCGTATCAGCCTATCAGTATGTATGGGTCATTTTTCATGTACTGATAGGACCAGTCCAAACAGTCCTTGGTCCGTTGAGTTAAATCCTTCCATTCAGTACGGTTAAGGCTGATCATATCAGCCTATAAGTACGTATGGGTCGATTTTTCATGGCCTGATGGACCAGTCTGGACAATCCTTGGTTCTTCCAGGCAGTATGGATTGCTGATCGTATTAGCTTATCAATACGTATGGGTCATTTTTCATGTACTGATGGGACCAGTCTGGACAGTCCTTGGTCCGTTGAGTTAAATCCTTTCATTCAGTACGGATAAGGCTGATCATATCAGCCTATCGGTACGTGTGGGTCAATTTTTCATTGGCTAATTGACCAGACTGGACAGTCTTTGGTCCTTCCTGGCAGTACGGATGACTGATCGTATCAGCCTATCAGTACGTATGAATCATTTTTCATGTACTGATGGGACCATTCTGGACGGTCCATGGTCCGTTGAGGTAAATCCTTACATTCTGTACGGATAAGGCTGATCATATCAGCCTATCAGTCTGTGTTGGTCGGTTTTTCATGGCCTGATGGACCAGTCTGGAAAGTCCTTGGTCTCTCAAGGCAGTATGGATGGGTAATTCTATCAGCCTATCAGTATGTATGGGTCATTTTTCATGTACTGATGGGACCAGTCCAGACAGTCCATGGTCCGTTGAGTTAAATCTTTCCATTCAGTACGGTTAAGGCTGATCATATCAGCCTATAAGTACGTATCGGTCGATTTTTCATGGCCTGATGGACCAGTCTGGATAGTCCTTGGTCCTTCCAGGCAGTATGGATGACTTATCTTATCAGCCTATCAGTACGTATGGGTCATTTTTCATGTATTGATGGGACCAGTCTGGACAGTCCATTGTCCACTGAGTTAAATCCTTTCATTCAGTACGGATAAGGCTGATCATATCAGCCTATCGGTACGTGTGGGTCAATTTTTCATTACCTGATAGACCAATCTGGAAAGTCCTTGGTCCTTCCAGGCAATTCGGATGGCTGATCGTATATGCCTATCAGTACGTATGGGTTATTTTTCATGTACTGATGGGACCAGTCTGGACAGTCCTTGGTCCGTTGAGTTAAATCCTTCCATTCAGTACGGTTAAGGCTGATCATATCAGCCTATAAGTACGTATCGGTCAATTTTTCATGGCCTGGTGGACCTGTCTTGACAGTCTTTGGTCCTTCCAGGCAGTATGGATGACTTATCTTATCAACCTATCAGTACGTATGGGTCATTTTTCATGTATTGATGGGACCAGTCTGGACAGTCCATGGTCCACTGAGTTAAATCCTTTCATTCAGTACGGATAAGGCTGATCATATCAGCCTATCGGTACGTGTGGGTTGATTTTTCATGGCCGGAGGGAACAGTCTGGAAAGTCCTTGGTCCTTCCAGGCAGTATGGATGGATAATCGTATCAGCTTATCACTATGTATGGGTCATTTTTCATGTACTGATGGGACCCGTCTGGACAGTCCTTGGTCCGTTGAGTTAAATCCTTTCATTCAGGAAGGATAAGGCTGATCATATCAGCCTATCGGTACGTGTGGGTCACTTTTTCATTGCCTGATAGACCAGTCTGGACAGTCCTTGGTCCTTCCAGGCAATACGGATGGCTGATCGTATCAGCCAATCAGCATGTATGGGTCAGTTTTCATGTACTGATGGGACCAGTCTGGACAGTCCTTGGTCCGTTGAGTTAAATCCTTCCATTCAATACTATGAAGGCTGATCAAATAAGCCTATCAGTACGTGTGGATCGATTTTTCATGGCTTGATGCACCAGTCTGGACAGTCCTTGGTCCTTCCAAGAAGTACGGATTGCTGATCGTATAAGCTTATCACTACGTATGGGTCATTTTTCATGTACTGATGTGACCAGTCTTGACAGTCCTTGGTCCATTGAGTTAAATCCTTTCATTAAGTACGGATACGGCTGATCATATCAGCCTATCGGTACGTGTGGGTCAATTTTTCATTGCCTGATAGACAAGTCTGGACAGTCTTTGGTCCTTCCAGGCAGTACAGATGGCTGATCGTATCAGCCTATCAGTACGTATGAATCATTTTTCATGTACTGATGGGACCAGTATGGACAGTCCATGGTCCATTGAGGTAAATCCTTCCATTCAGTACGGATAAGGCTGATCATATCAGCCTATCAGTCTGTGTTGGTTGATTTTTCATCGCCTGATAGACCAGTCTGGAAAGTCCTTGGTCCTTCCAGGCAGTATGGATGGGTAATCGTATCAGCTTATCACTACATATGGGTCATTTTTCATGTACTGATGGGACCAGTCCAGACAGTCCATGGTCCGTTGAGTTAAAACCTTCCATTCAGTACGGTTAAGGCTGATTATATCAGCTTATCAGTACCTATGGGTCGATTTTTCATGGCCTGGTGGACCAGTCTGGACAGTCCTTGGTCGATCCAGGCAGTATGGATGGCTGATCGTATTAGCCTATCAGTATGTATGGGTCATTTTTCATGTATAGATTGGACCAGTCTAGACAGTCGATGGTCCGTTGAGTTAAATCCTTCCATTCAGTACGGATAAGGCTGATCATTTCAGCCTATCAGTACGTGTGGGTCAATTTTCCATGGCCTGATGGACTAGTCTTTACAGTTCTTGGTCCTTCCAGGCAGTACGGATGGCTGATTGTGTCAGCCTATCAGTACTTGTGGATCATTTTTCATGTACTGATGGTACCAGTCCAGACAGTCCATGGTTCGTTGAGCTATTTCCTTCTATTTAGTACGGCTGACGCTGTTCAGATCAGCATAACAGTACGTATGGGTTGTTTATTCAAGGTTTGATGGACCAGTTTGGACAGTCCTTGGTCCTTCCAGGCAGTACAGATGGCTGATCGTATCAGTCTATCAGTACGTATAGGTCATTTTTCATGTACTAATCGGACCAGTCCGCACAGTCCATGGTCCGTTGGGATAAATCGTTACATTTAGTACGGAAAAGGCTGATCATATCAGCCTATCAGTACGTGTGGGTCAATTTTTCATTCCCTGATAGACCATTCTAGACAGTTCTCCAGGCAATTGGGATGACTGATCGTATCAGCCTATCAGTACGTATGGGACATTTTTCATGTACCGATGGGAGCAGTATGGACAGTCCTCGGTCCGTTTAGTTAAATCCTTCCATTCAGTACGGATAAGTCTGATCATATCAGCCTATTAGTACGTGTGGGTCGATTTTTCATGGCCTGATGGACTAGTCTGGACAGTTCTTAGTCCTTCCAGGCAGTACGGATGGCTGATCGTATCAGCCTATCAGTACCTGTGGGTAATTTTTCATGTACTGATGGGACCAGTAGACAGTCCATGATCCGTTGAGCTATTTTCTTCCATTCAGTACTAAAAAGGCGTTCATATCAGCCTATCAATACATATGGGTCGTTTATTAATGATCTGATGGACCAGTCTGGACAGTCCTTGGTCTTTCCAGGTAGTATGGATGGCTGAAGGTATCAGCCTATCTGTACATATGGGTCATTTTTCATGTACTGATGGGACTAGTCTGGACAGTCCATAGTCCGTTGAGTTAAATCCTTCCATTCAATATTGTTAAGGCCGATCATATAAGCCTATCAGTACGTGTGGGTCGATTTTTCATGTCCTGTTGCACCAGTCTGGATAGTCCTTGGTCCTTCCAAGAAGTATAAATTGCTGATCATATAAGCTTATCACTACGTATGGGTCATTTTTCATGTACTGATGGGACCAGTCTGGACAGTCCTTGGTCCGTTGAGTTAAATCCTTTCCTTTAGTACGGATAAGGCTGAACACATCAGCCTATCAGTACGTGTGGGTCAATTTTTCATTGCATGATAGACCAGTCTGGACAGTCCTTGGTCCTTCCAGGCAATACGGATGGCTGATAGTATCACCCTATCAGTATGTATGGGTAATTTTTCATGTACTGATGGGACAAGTCTGGACAGTCCTTGGTCCGTTGAGTTAAATCCTTCCATTCAGTACGGATAAGTCTGATCATATCAATATATCAGTATGTGTGGGTTGATTTTTCATGGCCTGATGGACCAGTCTGGACAGTCCTTGGTTCTTCCAGGCAGTATGGATGGCTGATCGTATTAGCCTATCAGTACATATGGGTAATTTTTCATGTATAGATGGGACCAGTCTGGACAGTCGATGGTCCGTTGAGTTAAATCCTTCCATTCAGTACGGATAAGGCTGATCATATCAGTCATCAGTACGTGTTGGTCGATTTTTCATGGCCTGATGGACTAGTCTGGACAGTTCTTAGTCGTTCCAGGCAGTACGGATGGCTGATCGTATCAGCCTATCAGTACATGTGGGTCATTTTTAATGTACTGAATGGACCAGTCCAGACAGTCCATGGTCCGTTGAGCTATTTCCTTCCATTCAGTACGGAAAAGGCGTTCATATCAGCATATTAGTACGTATGGGTCGTTTATTCATGGTCTGATGGACCAGTCTATACAGTCCTTGGTCCTTCCAAACAGTACGGATGGCTGATCGTATCAGCCTATCAGTACGTATGGATCATTTTTCATGTACTGATCAGACTAGTCCGGACAGTCCATGGTCCGTTGAGTTAAATCCTTCCATTCAGTACGGAAAAGGATGATCATATAAGCCTATCGGTACGTGTGGGTCAATTTTTCAATTCCTGATAGAGCAGCCTGGACTGTCATTGGTCCTTCCAGGCAGTACGGATGGTTGATCGTTTTAGCCTATCAGTACGTATGGATCATTTTTCATGTACTGATCGGACCAGTCCGAACAGTCCATGGGCCGTTGAGCTAAATCCTTCCATTCAGTACAGAAAAGGATTATCAAATCAGCCTATCAGTTTGTGTTGGTCGATTTTTTCTGGCCTGATGGACCAGTCTGGAAAGTCCTTGGTCCTTCCAGGCAGTACGGATGGGTAATCGTATCAGCCTATCAGTACGTCTGGGTCATTTTCCATGTACTGATGGGACCAGTCCAGACAGTCCATGGTCCGTTGAGTTAAATCCTTCCATTCAGTACGGTTAAGGCTGATCGTATCAGCTTATCAGTACCTATGGGTCNCTGGCCTGATGGACCAGTCTGGAAAGTCCTTGGTCCTTCCAGGCAGTACGGATGGGTAATCGTATCAGCCTATCAGTACGTCTGGGTCATTTTCCATGTACTGATGGGACCAGTCCAGACAGTCCATGGTCCGTTGAGTTAAATCCTTCCATTCAGTACGGTTAAGGCTGATCGTATCAGCTTATCAGTACCTATGGGTCGATTTTTCATGGCCTAATGGACCAGTCTAGACGGTCCTTGGTCGATCCAGGCAGTATGGATGGCTGATTGTATTAGCCTATCAGTACGTATGGGTCATTTTTCATGTATAGATGGGACCAGTCTAGACAGTCGATGGTCCGGTGAGTTAAATCCTTCCATTCAGTACGGATAAGGCTGATCATTTAGGCCTATCAGTACGTGTGGGTCAATTTTTCATGGCCTGGTGGACTAGTCTTGACAGTTCTTGGTCCTTCCAGGCAGTACGGATGGCTGATCGTATCAGCCTATCAGTACCTGTGGGTCATTTTTTGTGTACTGATGGGACCAGTCCGGACAGTCCGTGGTCCGTAAAGTTATTTCCTTCCATTTAGTACGGATGACGCTGTTCAGATCAGCCTATCAGTACGTATGGGTCGTTTATTTATGGTCTGATGGACCAGTTTGGACAGTCCTTGGTCCTTCCAGGCAGTACGGATGGCTGATCGTATCAGCCAATTAGTACGTATGGGTCATTTTTCATGTACTGATTGGACCAGTCCGGACAGTCCATGGTCCGTTGAGCTAAATCGTTCCATTTTGTACGGAAAAGGCTGATCATATCAGCTTATCCCTACGTATGGGTCGATTTTTCATGGCCTTATGGATCAGTTTGGACAGTCAATGGGCCTTCCAGGCAGTACGGATGGCTGATCGTATCAGCCTATCAGTACGTATGGGTCATTTTTCATGTACTGATTGGACCAGTCCGGAAAGTCCATGGTCCGTTGAGTTAAATTCTTCCATCTAGTACGGTTAAGGCTGATCATATCAGCTTATCAGTACCTACAGGTCGATTTTTCATGGCCTGATGGACCAGTCTGGACAGTCCTTGGTCGACCCAGGAAGTACGGACGGCTGATCGTATCAGCCTATCAGTTTGTATGGGTCATTTTTCATTTACTGATGGGACTAGTCTGGACAGTCCATAGTCCGTTGAGTTATATCATTCCATTCATACTGTTAAGGCTGATCATATCAGCCTATCAGTCTGTGTTGGTCGATTTTTCATGGCCTGGTGGACCAGTTTGGAAAGTCCTTGGTCCTTCCAGGCAGTATGGATGGGTAATCATATCAGCCTATCAGTATGTATGGGTCATTTTTCATGTACTGATGGGACCAGTCCAGACAGTCCATGGTCCGTTGAGTTAAATCCTTCCATTCAGTATGGCTAAGGCTGATTATATCAGCTTATAAGTACGTATGGGTCAATTTTTCATTGCCTAATACACCAGTCTTGACAGTCCTTGGTCCTTCCAGGCAGTACGAATGGCTAATCGTATCAGCCTATCAGTATGTATGGGTTATTTTTCATGTACTGATCGGACCAGTCCTGACAGTCCATAGTCCGTTGAGCTAAATCCTTCCATTCAGTACGGAAAAGGCTGATCATATCAGCCTATAGGTACGTATGGGTTGATTTTTCATGGCCTTATGGACCAGTCTGGACAGTCCCTGGTCCTTCCAGGCAGTACGGATGACTGATCGTATCAGCCTATCAGTACGTATGGGTCATTTTTCATGTACTTATGGGACAATTCCGGAAATTCCATGGTCCGTTGAGTTAAATCCTTCCATTCAGTACGGTTAAGGCTGATCATATCAGCTTATCAGTACGTATAGATAATTTTTCATGTACTGATCGGACTAGTCCGAACAGTCCATGGTCCGTTGAGCTAAATCCTTCCATTCAGTACAGAAAAGAATTATCAAATCAGCCTATCAGTCTTTGTTGGTCAATTTTTCATGGCCTGATGGACCAGTCTGGAAAGTCCTTGGTCCTTCCAGGCAGTACGGATGGGTAATCGTATAAGCCTATCAGTACGTATGGGTCATTTTCCATGTACTGATGGGACTAGTCCAGATAGTCCATGGTCCGTTGAGTTAAATCCTTCCATTCAGTACGGTTAAGGCTGATCATATCAGCTTATCAATACATATGGGTCGATTATTCATGGCCTGATGGACCAGTCTGGACAGTCCTTGGTCGATCCAGGCAGTATGGATGGCTGATCATATTAGCCTATCAGTACGTATGGGTCATTTTTCATGTATAGATGGGACCAGTCTAGACAGTCGATGGTCCGTAGAGTTAAATCCTTCCATTCAGTACGGATAAGGCTGATCATTTCAGCCTATCAGTACGTGTGGGTCGATTTTTCATGGCCTGATGGACTAGTCTTGACAGGTCTTGGTCCTTCCAGGCAGTACGGATGGCTGATCGTATCATCCTATCAGTACATATGGTTCATTTTTCATGTACGGATGGGATCAGTCTGGACTGTCCATAGTCCGTTGAGTTAAATCCTTCCATTGAATACTGTTAAGGCTGATCATATAAGTCTATCAGTACGTGTGGATCAATTTTTCATGTCCTGATGCACCAGTCTGGATAGTGCTTGGTACTTCCAAGAAGTACGGATTGCTGATCGTAAAACCTTATCACTACGTATGGGTCATTTTACATGTACTGATGGGACCAGTCTGGATAGTCCTTGGTCCGCTGAGTTAAATCCTTCCATTCAGTACGGATAAGGTTGATCATATCAGCCTATCAGTACGAATGGGTCGATTTTTCATGGCTTGATGGACCAGTCTGGACAGTCCTTGGTCCTTCCAATCAGTATGGATGGCTGAAGGTATCAGCCTATCAGTACATATGGTTCATTTTTCATGTACGGATGGGACCAGTCTGGACTGTCCNTTTCATGGCTTGATGGACCAGTCTGGACAGTCCTTGGTCCTTCCAATCAGTATGGATGGCTGAAGGTATCAGCCTATCAGTACATATGGTTCATTTTTCATGTACGGATGGGACCAGTCTGGACTGTCCATAGTCCGTTGAGTTAAATCCTTCCATTCAATACTGTTAAGGCTGATCATATAAGTCTATCAGTACGTGTGGATCTATTTTTCATGGCCTGATGCACCAGTCTGGTTAGTGCTTGGTCCTTCAAAGAAGTACGGATTGCTTATCGTAAAACCTTATCACTACGTATGGTTTATATTTCATGTACTAATGGGACCAGTCTGGACAGTCCTTGGTCCGTTAAGTTAAATCCTTCCATTCAGTACGGATAAGGTTGATCATATCAGCCTATCGGTACGCGTGGGTCAATTTTCCATTGCTGATAGACCAATCTGGACAGTCAATGGTCCTTCCAGGCAATACGGATGGCTGATCGTATCAGCCTATCAGTATGTATGGTTTATTTTTTATGTACTGATGGGACCAGTCCAGAGAGTCCATGGTCCGTTGAGTTAAATCCTTCCATTCAATACGGTTAAGGCTGATCATATCAGCCTATAATTAAGTATGGGTCGATTTTTCATGGTCTGATGGACCAGTCTGGACATTCCTTGGTCCTTCCATGGAATATGGATTGCTGATCGTATCAGCCTATCAGTACGTATGGGTCATTTTTCAGGTACTGATGGACCAGTCCGGACAGTCCATGGTCCGTTGAGCTAAATCCTTCCATTCAGTACGGAAAAGGCTGATCATATCAGCCTATCTGTATGTATGGGTCGATTTTCATGGTCTTATGGACCAGTCTGGACATTCCATGGTCCTTCCAGGCAGTACGGATGGCTGATCATATCAGCCTATCAGTACGTATGGGTCATTTTTCATGTACTTATGGGACCAGTCCGGAAAGTCCATTGTCCGTTGAGTTAAATCCTTCCATTCAGTACGGTTAAGGATGATCATATCAGCTTATCAGTACGTAGGGGTCGATTTTTCATGGCCTGATGGACCAGTTTGGACAGTTCTTGGTCGATCCAGGGAGTACGGATGGCTGATCGTATCAGCCTATCAGTTTGTATGGGTCATTTTTCATGTACTAATGGGACCAGTCCTGACAGTCCATGGTCCGTTTAGTTTAATCCTTCCGTTCATTCCTGATAAGGCTGACCATATAAATCTATTAGTACGAATGATCAATTTTTCATGGCTTGATGGACCAGTCTAGACAGTCCTTGGTCCTTCCAGGCAGTACGGATGGTTGATTGTATCAGCTTATCAGTACGTATGTATGGGTCATTTTTAATGTACTAACAGGACCAGTCCAGACCGTCCATGGTCCGTTGAGTTAAATCCTTCCATTCAGTACGGATAAAGCTGATCATATCAGCCTATCAGTACGTGTGGGTCGATTTTTCATGGCTTGATGGACCAGTCTGGACAGTCCTTGGTCCTTTCAGGCAGTATGGATGGATGAAGGTATCAGCCTATCAGTACATATGGTTCATTATTCATGTACTGATGGGACCAGTCTGGACTGTCCATAGTCCGTTGAGTTAAATCCTTCCATTCAATATTGTTAAGGCTGATCATATAAGTCTATCAGTACGTGTGGATCGATTTTTCATGGAATGATACACCAGTCTGGAAAGTCCTTGGTCCTTCCAAGAAGTACGGATTGCTGATCGTAAAACCTTATCACTACGTATGGGTCATTTTTCATGTACTGATGGGACCAGTCTGGACAGTCCTTGGTCCGTTGAGTTAAATCCTTTCATTCAGTACGGATAAGGCTGATCATATCAGCCTATCAGTCTAAGTTGGTCGATTTTTCATGGCCTGATGGACCAGTCTGGAAAGTCCTTGGTCCTTCCAGGCAGTATGGATGGGTAATCATATCAGCCTATCAGTATGTATGGGTCATTTTTCATGTACTGATTGGACCAGTTCGGAAGGTCCATGGTCCGTTGAGTTAAATCCTTCTATCCAATACGGTTAAGGCTGATCATATCAGCTTATCAGTACCTATGGGTCGATTTTTCATGGCCTGATGGAACAGTCTGGACAGTCCTTGGTCGACCCAGGCAGTACGGATGGCTGATCGTATCAGCCTATCAGTTTGTATGGGTCATTTTTCAAGTACTGATGGGACCAGTCTGGAAAGTCCATATTTAGTTGAGTTAAATCATTCCATTCAATACTGTTAAGGCTGATCATATCAGCCTATAAGTACGTATGGGTCGATTTTTCATGGTCTGATGGATCAGTCTGGACAGTCCTTGGTCCTTCCAGGCAGTACGGATGGCTGATCGTATCAGCCTATCAGTACGTATGGATCATTTTTCATGTACTGATGGACCAGTCCGGACAGTCCATGGTCCATTGAGCTAAATCCTTCCATTCAGTACGGAAAAGGCTGATCATATCAGCGTATCAGTATGTATGGGTCGATTATTCATGGCCTTATGGACCAGTCTGGACAGTCCATGGTCCTTCCAGGCAGTACGGATGGCTGATCGTATTAGCCTATCAGTACGGATGGCTGATCGAATCAGCCTATCAGTATGTATGGTTTATTTTTATGTACTGATGGGACCAGTCCAGACAGTCCATGGTCCGTTGAGTTAAATCCTTCCATGCAATACGGTTAAGGCTGATCATATCAGCCTATAATTAAGTATGGGTCGATTTTTCATGGTCTGATGGACCAGTCTGGACAGTCCTTGGTCCTTCCAGGGAATACGGATGGCTGATCTTATCAGCCTATCAGTACGTATGGGTCATTTTTCAGGTACTGATGGACCAGTCCGGACAGTACATGGTCCGTTGAGCTAAATCCTTCCATTCAGTACGGAAAAGGCTGATCATATCAGCCTATCCGTATGTATGGGTCGATTTTTCATGGTCTAATGGACCAGTCTGGAGATTCCATGGTCCTTCCAGGCAGTACGGATGGCTGATCATATCAGCCTATCAGTACGTATGGGTCATTTTTCATGTACTTATGGGACCAGTCCGGAAAGTCCATTGTCCGTTGAGTTAAATCCTTCCATTCAGTACGGTTAAGGCTGATCATATCAGCTTATCAGTGCGTAGGGGTCGATTTTTCATGGCCTGATGGACCAGTCTGGACAGTCCTTGGTTGATCCAGGGAGTACGGATGGCTGATCGTATCAGCCTATCAGTTTGTATGGGTCATTTTTCATGTACTGATGGGACCAGTCCGGACAGTCCATGGTCCGTTTAGTTTAATCCTTCCGTTCATTCCTGATAAGGCTGACCATATCAGTCTATTAGTACGAATGATCAACTTTTCATGGCTTGATGGACCAGTCTAGACAGTCCATGGTCCTTCTAGGCAGTACGGATGGTTGATTGTATCAGCTTATCAGTACGTATGTTTGGGTCATTTTTAATGTACTGACGGGACCAGTCCAGACCGTCCATGGTCCGTTGAGTTAAATCCTTCCATTCAGTACGGATAAGGTTGATCATATCAGCAAATCGGTACGTGTGGGTCAGTTTTCCATTGCCTGATAGACCAGTCTGGACAGTCATTGGTCCTTCCAGGCAATACGGATGGCTGATCGTATCAGCCTATCAGTATGTATGGTTTATTTTGTATGTACTGATGGGACAAGTCCAGACAGTCCATGGTCCGTTGAGTTAAATCCTTCCATTCAATACGGTTAAGGCTGATCATATCAGCCTATAATTAAGTATGGGTCGATTTTTCATGGTCTAATGGATTAGTCTGGACAGTCCTTGGTCCTTCAAGGGTATACGGATGGCTGATCGTATGAGCCTATCAGTACGTATGGGTCTTTTTTCAGGTACTGATGGATCAGTCTGGACAGTCCATGGTCCGTTGAGCTAAATCCTTCCATTCAGTACAGAAAAGGCGGATCATATCAGCCTATCTGTATGTATGGGTTGATTTTTCATGGTCTTATGGACCAGTCTGGACATTCCATGGTCCTTCCAGGCAGTACGGATAAAGCTGATCATATCAGCCTATCAGTACGTGGGGGTCGATTTTTCATGGCTTGATGGACCAGTCTGGACAGTCCTTGGTCCTTTCAGCCAGTATGGATGGATGAAGGTATCAGCCTATCAGTACATATGGTTCATTATTCATGTACTGATGGGACCAGTCTGGACTGTCCATAGTCCGTTGAGTTAAATCCTTCCATTCAATATTGTTAAGGCTGATCATATAAGTCTATCAGTACGTGTGGATCGATTTTTCATGGAATGATGCACCAGTCTGGAAAGTCCTTGGTCCTTCCAAGAAGTACGGATTGCTGATCGTAAAACCTTATCACTACGTATGGGTCATTTTTCATGTACTGATGGGACCAGTCTGGACAGTCCTTGGTCCGTTGAGTTAAATCCTTTCATTCAGTACGGATAAGGCTGATCATATCAGCCTATCAGTCTAAGTTGGTCGATTTTTCATGGCCTGATGGACCAGTCTGGAAAGTCCTTGGTCCTTCCAGGCAGTATGGATGGTAATCATATCAGCCTATCAGTATGTATGGGTCATTTTTCATGTACTGATTGGACCAGTTCGGAAGGTCCATGGTCCGTTGAGTTAAATCCTTCTATCCAATACGGTTAAGGCTGATCATAACAGCTTATCAGTACCTATGGGTCGATTTTTCATGGCCTGATGGAACAGTCTGGACAGTCCTTGGTCGACCCAGGCAGTACGGATGGCTGATCGTATCAGCCTATCAGTTTGTATGGGTCATTTTTCATGTACTGATGGGACTAGTCTGGAAAGTCCATATTTAGTTGAGTTAAATCATTCCATTCAATACTGTTAAGGCTGATCATATCAGCCTATAAGTACGTATGGGTCGATTTTTCATGGTCTGATGGATCAGTCTGGACAGTCCTTGGTCCTTCCAGGCAGTACGGATGGCTGATCGTATCAGCCTATCAGTACGTATGGATCATTTTTCATGTACTGATGGACCAGTCCGGACAGTCCATGGTCCATTGAGCTAAATCCTTCCATTCAGTACGGAAAAGGCTGATCATATCAGCGTATCAGTATGTATGGGTCGATTATTCATGGCCTTATGGACCAGTCTGGACAGTCCATGGTCCTTCCAGGCAGTACGGATGGCTGATCGTATCAGCCTATCAGTACGTATGGGTCATTTTTCATGTACTTATGGGACCAGCCCGGAAAGTCAATTGTCCGTTGAGTTAAATCCTTCCATCCAGTACGGTTAAGGCTGATCATATCAGCTTATCAGTACGGTTAAGGCTGATCATATCAGCTTATCAGTACGTATGGGTCAATTTTTCATGGCCTGATGGACCAGTCCGGACAGTCCTTGGTCGATCCAGGTAGTAAGGATGGCTGATCGTATCAGCCTATTAGTTTGTATGGGTCATTTTTCATGTACTGATGGGACCAGTCCGGACACTCCATGGTCCGTTGAGTTTAATCTTTCCGTTCAGTACTGATAAGGCTGACCATATCAGTCTATTAGTAGGAATGATCAATTTTTCATGGCTTGATGGACCAGTCTAGACAGTCCTTGGTCCTTCCAGGCAGTACGGATGGTTGATTGTATCAATTTTTAATGTACTGATGGGACCAGTCCAGACCGTCCATAGTCTGTTGAGTTAAATCCTTCCATTCAGTCCTGATAAAGCTGATCATATCAGCCTATCAGTACGAGTGGGTCGATTTTTCATGGCTTGATGGACCAGTCTGGACAGTCCTTGGTCCTTCCAGGCAGTATGGATGGCTGAAGGTATCAGCCTATCAGTACATATGGTTCATTTTTCATGTACGGATGGGATCAGTCTGGACTGTCCATAGTCTGTTGAGTTAAATCCTTCCATTGAATACTGTTAAGGCTGATCATATAAGTCTATCAGTACGTGTGGATCGATTTTTCATGGCCTGATGCACCAGTCTGGATAGTGCTTGGTCCTTCAAAGAAGTACGGATTGCTAATCGTAAAACCTTATCACGACGTATGGGTCATTTTTCATGTACTGATGGGACCAGTCTGGACAGTCCTTGGTCCGTTGAGTTAAATCCTTCCATTCAGTACGGATAAGGTTGATCATATCAGCCTATCGGTACGTGTGGGTCAATTTTCCATTGCCTGATAGACCAGTCTGGACAGTCATATGTCCTTCCAGGCAATACGGATGGCTGATCGAATCAGCCTATCAGTATGTATTGTTTATTTTTATGTACTGATGGGACCAGTCCAGACAGTCCATGGTCCGTTGAGTTAAATCCTTCCATTCAATACGGTTAAGGCTGATCATATCAGCCTATAATTAAGTATGGGTCGATTTTTCATGGTCTGATGGACCAGTCTGGACAGTCCTTGGTCCTTCCAGGGAATACGGATGGCTGATCTTATCAGCCTATCAGTACGTATGGGTCATTTTTCAGGTACTGATGGACCAGTCCGGACAGTCCATGGTCCGTTGAGCTAAATCCTTCCATTCAGTACGGAAAAGGCTGATCATATCAGCCTATCCGTATGTATGGGTCGATTTTTCATGGTCTAATGGACCAGTCTGGAGATTCCATGGTCCTTCCAGGCAGTACGGATGGCTGATCATATCAGCCTATCAGTACATATGGGTCATTTTTCATGTACTTATGGGACCAGTCCGGAACTGTCTAGACTGGTCCCATCAGTACATGAAAAATGACACATACGTACTGATAGT
Organism: Sinapis alba; assembly: GCA_012274485.2. Classification (NCBI taxonomy): domain Eukaryota; kingdom Viridiplantae; phylum Streptophyta; class Magnoliopsida; order Brassicales; family Brassicaceae; genus Sinapis; species Sinapis alba. Next base: position 199,977 of record MU105875.1, on the reverse strand, counting down.
GTGATACGATCAGCCATCCGTACTACTTGGAAGGACCAAGGACTGGCCAGACTGATCATATCAGCCTTATCCATACTGAACGAAAGGATTTAACTCAAAGGACCATGGACTGTCCAGGCTGGTCCCATCAGTACATGAAAAAATGACCAATACTTACTGATAGGCTGATACGATCAGCTATCCGTACTGCCTGGATGGACCGGTCCATCAGGCCATGAAAAATCGAACCATACGTAGCAATAGCATATCAGCCTTATCCGCACTGAATGGAAGGATTTAACTCAACAGACCATGGACTGTCCAGACTGGTCCCATCAGTAAATGAAAAATGACACATATGTATTGTAGCCTGATACGATCAGCCATCCGTACTACCTGGAAGGACCAAGGACTGTCCAGACTGGTCCATCAGCACATGAAAAATTGACAGACGTACTGATAGGCTGATATGATCAGCCTTATCCGTACTGAATGAAAGGATTCAACTCAAACGACCATGGAACTGTCCAGACTGGCCCCATCAGTACATGAAAAATGACCCATACGTACTGATAGGCTGATACGATCAGCCATCCGTACTACCTGGATGTACAAGGATTGTCCAGACTTGTTCATCAAGCCATGAAAAATAGACCCATCCGTACTGCCTGGAAGGATAAGGGACTGTCCAGATGGTCGATCAAGCCATGAAAAATAAACCCATACGTACAGATAGGCTGATATAATCAGCCTTATCCGTACTGAATGGAAGGATATAGCTGAACGGACCATGGACTGTCCAGACTGGTCCCATCAGTACATGAAAAATAACCCATACGTAATGATAGGCTGATACGATCAGCCATCCGTACTTCCTAGATGTACAAGGATTGTCCAGACTTGTCCATCAGGCCATGAAAAATCGACCCATACGCACTGATAGGCTGATATATTCAGCCTTAATTGTACTGAATGGAAGGATTTAACTCAAGGGACCATGGACTGTCCGAACTGGTCCCATCAGTACATGAAAAATGACCCATACGTACATATAGGGTGAGACGATCAGCCATCTGTACTGCCTGGAAGGACCAAGGACTGTCCATACTGGTCCATAAGGCCATGAAAAATTGACCCATACGTACTGATAGGCTGATATGATCAGCCTTATCCGTACTAAATGGAAGGATATACCTCAACGGACCATGAACTGTCCGGACTGGTCCCATCATTACATTAAAAATGACCCATACGTACTGGTAGACTGATATGATCGGCCTTATCCGCACTGAATGGGAGGATTTAACTCAACAGCCCATGGACTGTCCAGACTGGTCCCTTCAGTTCATGACAAATTACCCATACGTACAAATAGGCTGATACGATCAGTCATCCGTACTGCATAGATGGACCAATGAATGTCGAGACTGGTCCATCAGGCGATGAAAAATCGACGCACACGTACTGATAGGCTAATATGACTAGCCTTATCCAGACTGAATGAAAGGATTTAACTAAATGGACCATGGACTGTCAAGACTGGTCCCATCAGTACTTAAAAATGACCCATACGTACTGATAGGCTGATAAGATCAGCCATCCGTACTACCTGGATGTACAAGGATTGTCTAGACAGGTCATTAGGCTATGAAAAATCGACCCATACGTACTGATAGGCTGATATAATCAGCCTTAATCGTACTGAATTGAAGGATATAATTCAACGGACCATGGACTGTCCGGACTGGTCCCATCAGTACATGAAAATGACCCATACGTACTGATAGGCGGATACGATCAGCCATCCGTACTGCCTAGAAGGACCAAGGACTGTCGATACTGGTCCATAAGCCCATGAAAAATCGACCGATATGTACTGATAGGCTGATATGATCAGCCTTATCCGTAATGAATGGAAGGATTTAACTCAACGGAATATGGACTATCCAAACTGGTCCCATCAGTACATGAAAAATGACCCATACGTACTGATAACCTGATACGATCAGCAATCCGTACTGCCTGGATGGACCAAGGACTGTCAAAACTGGTCCATCACACCATGAAAAATCAACCCATAAGTACTGATAGGTTGATATGATCGGCCTTAACCATACTGAATGGAAGGATTTAACTCAACGGACCATAGACTGTCCGGACAGGTCCCATCAATACATGAAAAATAACCTATACGTACTGATAGGCTGATACGATCTGTCATCTGTACTGCCTGGAAGGACGAAGGGCTATCCAGACTTGTCCATAAGGCCATGAAAAATTTACCCATACGTACTGGTAGGCTGATATGATCACCCTTATCCGTACTGAATAAAAGGATTTAGCTCAACAGACCATGGACTGTCGAGACTGGTCCATCAGGCCATGAAAAATTGACCCACACGTACTGATCGGCTGATATGATTAACCATCCGTACTGAATGGAAGGACCAAGGACTGTCCAAACTGATAGGCTGATATGATAAGCCCTATCCGTACTGAATGGAAGGATATACCTCAACGGATAATGGACTGTCTAGACTTGTCCCATCATTACGTACTGATAGGCTGATACGATCAGCCATCCGCACTGCCTGAAAGGAGACAGGACTGTCCAGACAGGTCCATCAGGCCCTGAAAAATCGACCCACACGTACTGATAGGCTGATATGATCAGCCTTATCCGCACTGAATGGAAGGATTTAACTCATCAAACCATGAACTGTCAAGACTGGTCCCATCAGTACATGAAAAATGACACATACGTACTAATAGGCTGATACGATCAGCCATCCGTACTACCTGGAAGGACCAAGGACTGTCCAGACTGGTCCATCAGCCCATGAAAAATTGACACACACGTACTGATAGGCTGATATGATCAGCAATCCATACTACCTGGATGTACAAGGATTGTCCAGACAGGTCCATCAGGCCATGAAAAATTGACTCATACGTACTGATAGGCTGATATAATCAGCCTTAATCGTACTGAATGGAAGGATTTAACTCAACGGACTATGGACTGTCAGGACTGGTCCCATCAGTACAGGAAAAATGACCCATACGTACTGATAGGCTGATACGATCAGCCATGCGTACTGCCTGGAAGGACCAAGGACTGTCCATACTGGACCATAAGGCCATGAAAAATCGACGTACAGATAGGCTGATAAAATCAGCCTTATCCGTACTGAATGGAACAATATACCTCAACGGACCATGAACTGTCCGGACAGGTCCCATCATTACATGAAAAATGACCCATACGTATTGATAGGCTGATACGATCAGTCATCCGTACTGCCTGGAAGAACCAAAGGACTGTCCAGATTGGTCCATCAGGCCATGAAAAATCGTACCATACGTACCGATAGGCTGATATGATAAGCCTTATCCGCAATGAATGGAAGAATTTAACTCAACAGACCATGGACTGTCCAGACTGGTCCCATCAGTACATGAAAAATGACCCATACGTACTGATAGGTTGATACGATCAGCAATCCATACTGCCTGGAAGGACCAAGGACTGTTCAGACTGCTCCATAAGGCCAAGAAAAATCGACCCATACATATTGATATGCTGTTATGATCAGCAATATCCGTACTGAATGGAAGGATATACCTCAACGGACCATGGACTGTCCATACTGGTCCCATCAGTACGTGAAAAATGACCCGTACGTACTGATAGGCTGCTACGATCAGCCATCCGTACTGNGGGACATGACACGTACTGCCTGAAAAATCCACACTCACGTACTAATATGCCAATATGATCAGCCTTATCCGTACTAAATAGAATGACTTAACTCAACGTACCAAGGACTGTCCAAACTGGCCCCATCAATACATGAAAAATGACCCATACGTACTGATAGGTTGATACGATCAGCCATCCTAACTGCCTGGATGGACAAAGGACTGTCCAGGCTGGACCATAAAGCTATGAAAAATCGACACACACGTACTAATATGCTTATATGATCAGCCTTATCCGTACTGAATGGAAGGATTTAACTCAACAGAATATGGACTGTCTAAACTGGTCCCATCAGTACATGAAAAATGAACCATACGTACTGATAACTTGATACGATCAGCAATCCGTACTGCCTGGATGGACCAAAGACTGTGCAAACTGGTCCATCACACCATGAAAAATCAACCCATAAGTACTGATAGGTTGATATGATAGGCCTTAACCATACTGAATGGAAGGATTTAACTCAACGGACCATAGACTGTCCGGACAGGTCCCATCAATATATGAAAAATAACCTATACGTACTGATAGGCTGATACGATCCGTCATCTGTACTGCTTGGAAGGATGAAGGGCTATCCAGACTTGTCCATAAGGCCATAAAAAATTTACCCATACGTACTCGTAGGCTGATATGATCACCCTTATCCGTACTGAATAAAAGGATATAGCTCATCAGACCATGGACTGTCGAGACTGGTCCATCAGGCCATGAAAAATTGACCTACACGTACTGATCGCCTGATATGATCAACCATCCGTACTGAATGGAAGGACCAAGGACTGTCCAGACTTGTCCATAAAGCCATGAAAAATCGACCCATACGTACTGATAGGCTGATATGATCAGCCCTATCCGTACTGAATGGAAGGATATACCTCAACGGATAATGGACTGTCTGGACTTGTCCCATCAGTACATGAAAAATGACCCATACGTACTGATAGGCTGATACGATCAGCCATCCGCACTGCCTGAAAGGAGACAAGACTGTCCAGACAGGTCCATCAGGCCATGAAAAATCGACCCACACGTAGTGATAGGCTGATATGATCAGCCTTATCCGCACTGAATGGAAGGATTTAACTCAACAGACCATGGACTGTCCACACTGGTCCCATCAGTACATGAAAAATGACACATACGTACTGATAGGCTGATACGATCAGCCATCCGTACTACCTGGAAGAACCAAGGACTGTCCAGACTTGTCCATCAGCCCATGAAAAATTGACACACACGTACTGATAGGCTGATATGATCAGCCTTATCCATACTGAATGAAATTATTTAACTCAAACGACCATGGAACTGTCCATACTGGTCCCATCAGTACATGAAAAATGACCCATACATACTTATAGGCTGATATAATCAGCCTTAGTCGTACTGAATGGAAGGATTTAACTAAACGGACCATGGACTGTCCGGCCTGGTCCCATCAGTAAAGGAAAAATGACCTATACGTACTGATAGGCTGATACAATCAGCCATGCGTACTGCTTGGAAGGACCAAAGACTGTCCATACTGGACCATAAGGCCATGAAAAATCGACGTATTGATAGGCTGATAAGATCAGCCTTATCCATACTGAATGGAACAATATACCTCAACGGACCATGAACTATCCGGACTGGTCCCATCATTACATGGAAAATGACCCATACGTATTGATAGGCTGATACGATCAGCCATCCGTACTGCCTGGAAGAACCAAGGACTGTCCAGATTGGTCCATCAGGCCATGAAAAATCGAACCATACGTAGCGATTGGCTGATATGATCAGCCTTACCGCAATGAATGGAAGGATTTAACTCAACGGACCAAGGACTGTCCAGACTGGTCCCATAAGTACATGAAAAATGACACATACGTACTGATAGGCTGATACGATCAGCCTTCCGTACTACCTGGAAGGACCAAGGACTGTCCAGACTGGTCCATCAGCCCATGAAAAATTGACACAGGTACTGATAGGCTGATATGATCAGCCTTATCCGTACTGAATGAAAGGATTTAACTCAAACGACCATGGAACTGTCCAGACTGGTCCTATCAGTACATGAAAAATGACCCATACGTACTGATAGGCTGATACGATCAGCCATCCATACTACCTGGATGTACAAGGATTGTCCAGACTTGTCCATCAGGCCATGAAAAATAGACCCATACGTTCTAATAGGCTGATACGATCAGCCATCCGTACTGCCTGGAAGGATAAGGGACTGTCCAGACTGGTCGATCAAGCCATGAAAAATAGACCCATACGTACAGATATGCTGATATAATCTGCCATATCCGTACTGAATGGAAGGATATAGCTCAACGGACCATGGACTGGCCAGACTGGTCCCATCAGTACATGAAAAATAACCCATACGTACTGATAGGTTGATACGATCAGCAATCCGTACTGCCTAGAAGGACCAAGGACTGTCCAGACTGCTCCATAAGGCCATGAAAAATCAACCGATACATACTGATAGGCTGATATGATCAGCCTTATCCATATTGAATGGAAGGATTTAACTCAACGGACCAAGGACTGTCTAGATTGGCCCCATCAGTACATGAAAAATGACCCATACGTACTGATAGGTTGATACGATCAGCCATCCGTACTGCCTGGATGGACAAAGGACTGTCCAGGCTGGACCATAAAGCCATGAAAAATCGACAGAATAAGGACTGTCCAAACTGGTCCCATCAGTACATGAAAAATGACCCATACGTACTGATAGGCTGATATGATCAGCCTTAACCGTACTGAATGGAAGGATTTAACTCAATGGACCACACTGTCCAGACTGGTCCCATCAATACAAGAAAAATAACCCATACATACTGATAGTCTGATACAATCAGCCATCCGTACACTTTGGAAGGACCAAGGACTGTCCAAACTGGTCCATAAGGCAATAAAAAATTGGACCATATGTATTGATAGGCTGATCTGATCAGCCTTATCCTTACTGAATGGAGGGATTTAACTCAACGGACCATGGACTGTTCAGACTGGTCCCATCAGTACATGAAAAATAGCCCATACGTACTGATAGGCTGATGCGTTTAGCCATCCGTACTGCCTGGAAGGACCAAGGACTGTCCAGACTGGTTCATCAGGCCATGAAAAGTCAACCAACACAGACTGATAGGCTGTTATGATCAGCCATATCCGTATTGAATGGAAGGATATACCTCAACGGACCATGGACTGTCCATTCTGGTCCCATCAGTACATGAAAAATGACCCATACCTACTGATAGACTGATACGATCAGCCATCCGTACTGCCAGGATGGACCAAGGACTGTCCAGGCTGGTCCATAAAGCCATGAAAAATCAACACACACGTACTCATATGCTTATATGATCAGCCTTATCCGTACTGAATGGAAGGATTTAACTCAACAGAATATGGACTGTCCAAACTAGTCCCATCAGTACATGAAAAATGACCCATACGTACTGATAGACTGATACGATCAGCCATCCGTATTGCCTGGAAGGACCAAGAACTATCCAGACTAGTCCATCAGTCCATGAAAAATTGACCCACACGTACTGATAGGCTGATATGATAAGCCTTATCCGTACTGAACGGAAGGATTTAACTCAACGGACCATGGACTGTCCAGACTGGTGCCATTAGTATATGAAATATGACCCATATGTACTGATAGGCTAATACGATCAGCCAACCATACTGCCTGGAAGGACAAGGGACTGTCCAGACTGGTCCATCAGACCATGAAAAATAGACCCACACAAACTGATAGGTTGATATGATCAGCCTTATCCATACTGAATGGAAGGAGTTAACTTAACGGAGCAAGGACTGTCTAGACAGGTCCCATCAGTACATGAAAAATGACACATACGTACTGATAAGCTTATACGATCAGCAATCCGTATTGCCTGGATGGACCAAGGACTATCAAGACTGGTCCATCAAGCCATGAAAAATCAACCCATACGTACTGATAGGCTGATATGATCTGCTTCAACCGTACTGAATGGAAGGATTTTCCTCAATAGACCATGGACTGTCCGGACTGGTTCCATCAGTAAATGAAAACTGACCCATACGTACTGATAGGCTGATACAATCAGCCATCCGTACTACCTTGAAGGACCAAGGACTGTCGAGTCTGGTCCATAAGGACATGAAAAATAAGCCCATACGTACAGATAGGCTGATATGATCAGCCTTATGAATGGAAGGATTTAGCTCAACGGACCATGGACTGTCCGGACTAGTCCCAGCCTAACATGAAAAATGACCCATACATATTGATAGGCTGATACGATCAGCCATCCGTACGGCCTGGAAGGACCAAGGACTGTCCAGACTGGTCTATCAGGCCATGAAAAATTGACCCACACGTACTGATAGGCTGATATGATCAGCCTTATCCGTACTGAATGAAAGGATTTAACTCAATGGACCATGGACTGTCCAAACTGGTCCCATCAGTACATGAAAAATGACCCATACGTACTGATAGGTTGATACGATCAGCAATCCGTACTGCCTGGAAGGACCAAGGACTGTCCAGACTGCTCCACAAGGCTATGAAAAATCAACCGATACATACTGATAGGCTGATATGATCAGTCTTAACCGTACTGAATGGAAGGATTTAACTCAACGGACCTTGGACTTTCCGGACTGGTCCCATCAGTACATGAAAAATGACCCATACCTACTGATAGGCTGATACGATCAGGCATCCGTACTACCTGGAAGGAACAAGGATTGTCCAGACTGGTCTATCAGGCCATGAAAAATCGACCCATACGTACTGATAGGCTGATATGATCAGCCTTAACTGTACTAAATGGAAGGATTTAACTCAACAGACCATGGACTGTCTAGACTGTCCAGAATGTTCCCATCAGTACATGAAAAATGACCCATACATTCTGATAGGCTGATACGATCAGCCATCCGTACTGCCTTGAAGGACCAATGGATGTCCAGACTGGTCCATCAGGAAATGAAAAATAGAACCATACGTACATATAGGCTGATACAATCAGCCATATGTACTGCCTGGAAGAACCAAGGACTTTCAAGACTGGTCCATCAGACCATGAAAAATTGACCCACACAGACTGATAGGCTGATATGATCAGATATATCCGCAATGAATGGAAGGATTTAACTCAATAGACCATGAACTGTCCAGACTGGTCCCATCAGTACATGAAAAATGACCCATACAAACTCATAGGCTGATACAATCAGCCATCCGCACTGCCTGGATCGACCAAGGACTGTCCAGACTGGTCCATCAGGCCATGAAAAATCGACCCATATGTACTTTAAAGCTGATATGATCAGCCTTAACCGTACTGAATGGAAGGATTTAACTCAACGGACAATGGACTTTCCGGACTGGTCCTATCAGTACATGAAAAATGACCCATACCTACTGATAGGCTGATATGATCAGCCATCCGTACTGCCTGGAAGGACCAAGGACTGTCCAGACTGGTCCATCAGGCCATGAAAAATCGACCCATATGTACTTTAAAGCTGACATGATCAGCCTTAACTGTACTGAATGGAAGGATTTAACTCAAGGACCATGGACTTTCCGGACTGGTCCCATCAGTACATGAAAAATGACCCATACCTACTGATAGGCTGATACGATCAGCCATCCGTACTGGCTGGACGGACCAAGGACTGTCACGACTGGTCCATAAGGCCATGAAAAATTGACCCATATGTACTGATAGGCTGATATGATCAGCCTTATCCGTACTGGATGGAATGATTTAGCTCAACGGACTATGGACTGTCAAGACTGGTCCCATCAGTATATGAAAAATGACCCATACGTCCTGTTAGGCGGATACGATCAGCCATCCGTACTGCCTAGATGAACTAAGAACTGTCCAGACTGGTCCATCAGGCCATGAAAAATCGACCCATACATACTGATAGGCATATATGATCAGCCTTATCCGTACTGAATGGAAAGATTTAGCTCAACGGACTATGGACTGTCTGGACTGGTCCCATCAGTACATGAAAAATGACCCATGCGTACTGATAGGCTGATACGATCAGCCATCCGTACTACCTGGAAGGAACAAGGACTGTCCAGACTGGTCCATCAGGCCATGAAAAATCGACCCATACGTACTGATAGGCTGATATGATCAGCCTTAACTGTACTGAATGGAAGGATTTAACTCAACAGACAATGGACTGTCCAGACTGTCCAGAATGTTCCCATCAGTACATGAAAAATGACCCATACGTTCTGATAGGCTGATACGAACAGCGATCCGTACTGCCTGGAAGGACCAAGGTCTGTCCAGACTGGTCCATCAGGAAATGAAAAATAGACCCTTACGTACATATAGGCTGATGCAATCAGCCATCTGTACTGCCTGGAAGAACCAAGGACTGTCCAGACTGGTCCATCAGACCATGAAAAATTGACCCACACAGACTGATAGGCTGATATGATTAGATTTAGCAGTACTGAATGGAAGGATTTAACTCAACGGACCATGAACTGTCCAGACTGGTCCCATCAGTACATGAAAAATGACCCATACAAACTCATAGGCTGATACAATTAGCCATCCGCACTGCCTGGATCGACCAAGGACTGTCCAGACTGGTCTATTAGGCCATGAAAAATCGACCCATATGATTAGCCTTAACCGTACTGAATGGAAGGATTTAACTCAACGGACCATGGACTTTCCGGACTGGTCCATCAGGCCATGAAAAATCGACCCATACGTACTGATAGGCTGATATGATCAGCCTTAACTGTACTGAATGGAAGGATTTAACTCAACGGACCATGGACTGTCCAGACTGTCCAGAATGTTCCCATCAGTACCTGAAAAATGACCCATACGTACTGATAGGCTGATACGATCAGCCATCCGTATTGCCATGAAGGACAAAGAACTATCCAGACTAGTCCATCAGTCCATGAAAAATTGACCCACCCGTACTGATAGGCTGATATGATAAGCCTTATCCGTACTGAACGGAAGGATTTAACTCAACGGACCATGGACTGTCCAGACTGGTCCCATCAGTACATGAAAAATGACCCATACGTACTGATAGGCTAATACGATCAGCCATCCACACTGCCTGGAAGGACCAAGGACTGTCCAGACTGTTCCATCAGACCATGAAAAATAGACCCACACATAGTGATAGACGGATATGATCAGCCTTATCCGTACTGAATGGAAGGAGTTAACTTAACAGAGCAAGGACTGTCCAGACAGGTCCCATCAATACATGAAAAATAACACATACGTACTGATAAGCTTATACTATCAGCAATCTGTACTGCCTGGATGGACCAAGGACTGTCAAGACTGGTCCATCAGGCCACGAAAAATCAAGCCATACGTACTGATAGGCTGATATGATCTGCATCAACCGTACTGAATGGAAGGATTTTCGTCAACAGACCATGGACTGTCCAGACTGGTTCCATCAGTAAATGAAAACTGACCCATACGTACTGATAGGCTGACACAATCAGCCATCCGTACTACCTGGAAGGACCAAGGACTGTCTAGTCTGGTCCATACGTACAGATAGGCTGATATGATCAGCCTTATGAATCGAATGATTTAGCTCAACGGACCATGGACTGTCCGGACTGGTCCCAGCCTTACATGAAAAATGACCCATACGTATTGATAGGCTGATACAATCAGCCATCCGTACTGCCTGGAAGGACCAAGGACTGTCCAGACTGGTCTATCAGGCCATGAAAAATTGACCCACACGTATTGATAGGCTGATATGATCAGCCCTATCCGTACTGAATGAAAGGATTTAACTCAATGGACCATGGACTGTCCAAACTGGTCCCATCAATAGATGAAAAATGACCCATACATACTGTTAGGCTGATACAATCAGTCATCCGTACTACCTATATGTACAAGGACTGTCCAGACTGGTCCATAAGGCCATAAAAGATCGCCCCATACATACTTATAGGCTGATATGATCAGCCTTAACCGTATTGAATGGAAGGATTTAACTCAACGGACAATGGACTGTCCGGACTGGTCCCATCAGTACATGAAAAATGACCCATACATATGGATAGGCTGATGCGATTAGCCATCTATACGGCCTGGAAGGACCAAGGACTCTCCAGACTGGTCCATCAGGCCATGAAAAATCGACCAACACAGAGTGATAGGCTGATATGGTCAGCTTTAACCGTACCGAATTATTGGATATCACTCAACGGGCCATGGACTGTCCAGACTGGTCCCTTCAGTACATGAAAAATGACTCATACGTAATTATAGGCTGATACGTTCAGCCATCCGTACTGCCTGGAAGGACCAAGGACTCTCCAGACTTGTCCACCAGGCCATGAAAAATCGACCCACACGTACTGATAGGACTATATAATCAGTCTTATCCGTACTGAATGGAAGGATTTAGCTCAGCGGACCATGGACTGTCCTGACTGGTCCCACCAGTACATGAAAAATGACCCAAACGTATTGATAGGCTGATACAATCAGCCATCCGTACTGCCTGGATGGACCAAGGACTGTCCAGACTGGTCCATCAGGCCATGAAAAATCGACCCATACATACTGATAAGGGGATACGATCAGCCTTATCCGTACTGAATGGAAGGATATAACTCAACGGGCCAAGGACTGTCCAGACAGCTCCCATCAGTACATGAAAAATGATCCATACGTACTGATAAACTTATACGATCAGCAATCAGTACTGCCTGGGTGGACCAAGGACTGGCCAGATTGGTCCATCCGGCCATGAAAAATCAACCCATACGTACTGATAGGCTAATATGATCAGCCTCAACCGTACTGAATGGAAGGATTTGCCTCAACAGACCATGGATTGTCCGGACTGGTTCCATCTGTAAATGATAAATGATCCATACATACTGATAGGCTGATACAATCAGCCATCCGTACTGCCTTGATGGACCAAGGACTGTCCAGACAGGTCCCATCAGTACATGTAAAATGACCCATACGTACTGGTAAGCTTATACGATCAGCAATCCGTACTGCCTGGATGGACCAAGGACTGTCTTGACTGGTCCATCAGGCAATAAAAAATCAACCCATACTTACTGATAGCATGATATGATCAGCCTCAACCGTATTGAATGGAAGGATTTGCCTCAACACACCATGGACTGTCCGGACGGGTTCCATCAGTAAATGAAAAATGACCCATACGTACTGATAGGCTGATATGATCAGCCATCCGTACTGCCTGGAAGGACCAAGGACTGTCTAGACTGGTCCATAAGGCCATGAAAAATTGGCCCATACGTACAGATAGGCTGATATGATCAGCCTTATGAATGGAGGGATTTAGCTCAATGGACCATGGACTGTCCGGACTGGTCCCATCAATACATGAAAAATGACCCATACGTACTGATAGGCTGATACGATCAGTCATCCATACTACATGTATGTACAAGGACTGTCCAGACTGGTCCATCAGGCCATGAAAGATCGACCCATACGTACTTATAGGCTGATATGATCAGCCTTAACCGTACTGAATGGAAGGATTTATGTAAGACCCGATCCTGGTCCAAAGGATCCAACTAGGACCCATGGACTTACCTATCTAATCATGTAATTTTTGTTCACTTTTAAGGTCCAATATTTCTCTATGTCTTTTTCAATCATATGAGATTCAAACATTTCGATTCCTAAGTCTATTCAGATAAGAGAAATTATATCTTTATTAATATAAAACATGTGATCCAATACATAAATTCAGTTGCACAATATGCTATCATAAGGTCATGTGTTCTTACTAACTACACTATCCCACAACCCACACATCCATCCACGGCTTAGGTCTTCATGGTCCTTGGCCTTTCCACGGTCCTGGGCTTGTCCTGAAAGCAACATCATCACAAGACACATGTATAAGTACAATCTGATACCCTAACAGTCATGTCTACATTTCATGGTTTGGTTCTCCTATTCAACGGACCGTGGACTGACCAGACTGTCCAGAATGTTCCCATCAGTACATGAAAAATGACCCATACGTTCTGATAGGCTGAACGATCAGCCATCCGTACTGCCTGGAAGGACCAAGGACTGTCCAGACTGGTCCATCAGGAAAAAAAAAATAATCCCATATGTACATATAGGCTGATACAATCAGCCATCCGTACTGACTGGATGGACCAAGGACTGTCGAGACTGGTCCATCAGGCCATGAAAAAATGACCCATACATACTGATAAGGTGATATGATCAGCCTTATCCGTACTGAATGGAAGGATATAACTCAACGGGCCAAGGACTGTCCAGACAGGTCCCATCAGTACATGAAAAATGATCCATACGTACTGATAAACTTATACGATCAGCAATCCGTACTGCCTGGGTGGACCAAGGACTGTCCAGATTGGTCAATCCGGCCATGAAAAATCAACCCATACGTACTGATATGCTGATATGATCAGCCTCAACTGTACTGAATGGAAAGATTTGCCTCAACAGACCATGGATTGTCCGGACTGGTTCCATCTGTAAATGATAAATGATCCATACGTACTGACAGGCTGATACGATCAGCCATTTGTATTGCCTTGAAGGACCAAGGACTGTCTAGACTGGTCCATAAAGCAATGAAAATTCGACCTATACGTACTGATAGGCTGATATGATCAGCCTTAACCGTACTGAATGGAAGGATTTCACTCAACGGACCATGGACTGTCCAGGCTGGTCCCATTAGTACATGAAAAATGACTCATACGTACTGCTAGGCTGATATGTTCAGCCATCCGTATTGCCTGGAAGGACCAAGTACTGTCCAGACTTGTCCATCATGCCATGAAAAATCGACCCACACGTATTGATAGTCTGATATGATCAGCCTTATCTGTACTGAATGGAAGGATTTAGCTCAACGGACCATGGACTGTCCGGACTGGTCCCATCAGTACAATAAAAATGACCCATGTGTACTGATAGGCTGATACGATCAGCCATCCGTACTGCCTTGATGGACCAAGGACTGTCTAGACAGGTCCCATCAGTACATGTAAAATGACCCATACGTACTGATAAGCTTATACGATCAGCAATCCGTACTGCCTGGATGGACCAAGGACTGTCTTGACTGGTCCATCAGGCAATAAAAAATCAACCCATACTTACTGATAGTCTGATATGATCAACCTCAACCGTATTGAATGGAAGGATTTGCCTCAACAAACCATGAACTGTCCGGACTGGTTCCATCAGTAAATGAAAAATGACCCATACGTACTGATAGGCTGATATGATCAGCCATCCGTACTGCCTGGAAGGACCAAGGACTGTCTAGACTGGTCCATAAGGCCATGAAAAATTGGCCCATACGTACAGATAGGCTGATATGATCAGCCTTATGAATGGAAGGATTTAGCTCAACGGACCATGGACTGTCCGGACTGGTCCCATCAGTACATGAAAAATTACCCATACATACTGATAGGCTGATACGATTAGCAATCCGTACTGCCTGTAAGGACCAAGGACTGTCCAAACTGGTCTATCAGGCCATGAAAAATTGACCCACACGTACTGATAGGCATATATGATCAGCCTTATACGTACTGAAAGAAGGGATTTAACTCAATGGACCATGGACTTTCCAGACTGGTCCCATAAATACATGAAAAATGACCCATACGTACTGATAGGCTGATACGATCAGTCATCCGTACTACCTGGATGTACAAGGACTGTCCAGACTGGTCCATCGGGCCATGAAAGATCGACCCATACGTACTTATAGGCTGATATTATCAGCCTTAACCGTACTGAATGGTAGGATTTATGTAAGACCCGAATCTGGTCCAAAGGACCCAACTAGGACCCGCGGACTTACCTATCTAATCATGTAATTTTTTTCACTTTTAAAGTCCAATATTTCTCTATGTCTTTTTCAATCATATGAGGTTCAAACATTTATATTCCTAAGTCTATTCAGATAAGAGATATTGTATCTTTATTAATATAAAACATGTGATCCAATACATAAATTCAGTTGCACAATATGCTATCATAAGTTCATGTGTTCTTACTAACTACACTAACCCACAACCCACACATCCATCCACGGCTTAGGTCTTCATGGTCCTTGGCCTTTCCACGGTCCTGGGCTTGTCCTGAAAGCAACATCATCACAAGACACATGTATAAGTACAATCTGATACCCTAACAGTCATGTCTACATTGCATGGTTCGGTTCTCCTATTCTATGGTCCATAACCTATCCTTTCAGTTTACAAGGCCCACGGCCACACTCAGGACACCACCCAGGATATCCTGGAAACCTACTCAACACACGGCCTGACTGATCCAATGTGGTCCAACCCTTTGTCCACACCGAACCACAATCGACCATGGCTGATTCCCAAATCTGATCATCCCAAATAAATCCCCCAAAACTAATTAAAATTCGTGACAATTCCTAATAAATCCCAACTAAGAATAATCCATAATCAGAATCTACGGAACCGGCCTCGATCCTATTGATCTCGGCCACAATCAGCCAAACCGACCATAACTGACCATACTCAAATCAATTAGGTAAAACCTAATAAAATCCATGATAATTCATGATAAATACACACTAAGAGGAATACATGGTCGGAATTCAATGAGTCCCACCGGAGTGTATAGAATCCGACCAAGACCAGTCCGGCCAAAGGCCAAGGACTATGTTCCTGGACCGGCCAAGGCCTTGGCCCAGTCACACTGAGATTGAAACGCCAACCACATAAAGAATATAGATGAAGAGAAGTTAATCAGTAAGGGATGGGAAGAAATGGGTCTGGATTCACCAAACCGACCACAGCCCACACGGCATCACACCGCAGCCATGGCAGGATGGTTCGGTCCATCCCACTCACCTTGGGCGTGCTCTATGGAGTGCTCAAGCCCTTCTCCAAGCCATGGCAGGATGGTTCGGTCCTTGCCTCTAGTACCCATCCTCAATTAATCTCCACACCACACAAGCAAACTCCTGACCGGAAATCAATCACCAACACACACAGCCAAGCCTTGATCTCTCTCTCTCTCTCTCTCTCTCTCTCTCTCTCTCTCTCTCTCTCTCTCTCTCTCTCTGTCTCTCTCTTTCTTTCTCTCTATCACGATTTAGACAGAGCTTTCCTAATGGAAAATTGTGTGAATTATGGACCCCTAGGGTCTGTATTTAAAGGCAAGAATCGACCCTTAACTGCCTGGGCGAACAGGCATGACTTGGTGGCCGAATGGGTGCAACTTGCACCATTCCCACCCCTTAGTCCTAACTGCCTCCAACCGACTCTCTCTTCCTTATCCTGTTCGAATAAAAACCCCATGGTCCTGCCCACTTCCCTGCCTACTTGTCCAAGACCCCAAACTGGTCGGACCCCCCTTGGCCAACAAGACCAGCACCATAACCGCCCATGACCCGAGCCCCTCGACCATGACCCGAACCCTTCACCAAGCTGAGGTGAGCTGGTTGCTAGCTGCCCCAGCTAAGTGAGCTGGGGGTCCAGCTAATGGAGCTGACCTAGGCTAGTGTGAGCTGTACCGAACTGTCCCGAGCTTGATCTAGCTTGCCGAGCTACTCCCATGCCTTGTCCGACTGCCTTAGAAGTCATCCAACTCGTCTTTTCTTGTCTTCATTCGATTCTGGTTAAGTCTCAGCCTACTGCTGCACTTAACCATCCGTCCCAGACATGATACACTTGTCCTTAGGTCATGTGACCTGACTGGTGCGTCTCCTCGCACCATGGCTGTGCCCGAAAGCCTTATCTAGAATCAGGGACATGACAATTTAACTCAACGGACCATAGACTGTCCGGACTGGTCCCATCTGTACATGAAAAATGACCCATACGTACTGATAGGCTGATACAATTAGCCATCCGTACTGCCTGGAAGGACCTAGGACTGTCTAGAGTGGTCCATCAGGCCATGAAAACTCGACCAACACAGACTGATAGGCTGATATGATCAGCCTTATCGGTACTGAATGGAAGGATTTACCTCAACGGACCATAGACCGTCCAGACTGTCCATACTGGTCCCATCAGTACATGAAAATGACCCATACAAACTGATATGCTGATACGATCAGCCATCGGTACTGCCTGGATGGACCAAGGACTGTGCAGACTGGTCCATCAGGCCATGAAAAATCGACCCATACGTACTGATACTCTGATATGATTAGCCTTAACCCTACTGAATGGATGGATTTAACTCAACGGACCATGTACTATTCAGACTTGTCCCATCAATACATGAAAAATGACCCATACGTACTGATAGGCTAAAACGCTCAGCCATCCGTACTGTCTTGAAGGACCAAGGAATGTCCATACATGCCCATCAGGCCATGAAAAATCGACCCACACGTAATGATAGGCTGATATGATCAGCCTTATCCGTACTGAAAGGAAGAATTTAACTCAACGGACCATGGACTGTCCAGACTGGTCCCATCAATACATGAAAAATAATCCATACATAATGATAGGCTGATACGATCAGTCATCCGTACTGCTTGGAAGGACCAAGGATTGTCCAGACTGGTCCATAAGGCGATGAAAAAAATTGTCCCATACATACTGATAGGCTGATATGATCAGCCTTATCCGTACTGAATGGAAGGATTTAACTCAACAGACCATGGACTGTCCGGACTGGTCCCATCAGTACATTAAAAATGACCCATACGTAGTGATAGGCTGATACGATCAGCCATCCGTACTGCCTGGATGGACCAAGGACTGTCCAGACTGGTCCATCAGGCCATGAAAAATTGACCCATACGTACTGATAGGCTGATATGATCAGCCTTATCCGTACTGAATGGAAGGATTTAACTCAACAGACCTGGGACTGTCCAGACTGGTCCCATCAGTACATGAAAAATTACCCATATGTACTGATAGGCTGATACCTTCAGCCATCCGTACTGCCTGGAAGGACCAAGGACTGTCCAGACTGGTCTATAAGGCCATGAAAAATTGGCCTATACGTACTGATAGGCTGATATGATCAGCCTTATCCATACTGAATGGAAAGATTTAACTTAACGGACCATGGACTGTCAGGACTGGTCCCATCACTACATGAAAAATAACCCATACAAACTGATAGGCTGATACGATCAGCCATCCATACTGCCTGGAAGGACCAACGACTATCCAGACTGGTCTATCAGGCAATGGAAAATTGACCCACACGTATCGATAGGCTGATATGATCAGCCTTATCCGTACTGAATGGAAGGATTTAACTCAATGAACCATGGACTGTTAGGACTGGTCCCATCAGTACATGAAAAATCACCAATACGTACTGATAGGCTGAGACGATCAGCCATTCGTACTACCTGGATGTACAAGGACTGTCAAGACTTGTCCATCAGGCCATGAAAAATTGGCTCATACGTACTGATAGGCTGATATGATTAGCCTTATCCGTACTGAATGGAAGGATTTAACTCGTAGAACCATGGACTGTCCAGACTGGTCCCATAAGTATATGAAAAATGACCCATACATACTGATAGGCTGATACGATCAGCCATCCGTACTGCCTGGAAGGACCAAGGACTGTCCAAACTGGTCCATCAGGCCATTAAAAATCGACCTACACGTAATGATAGGCTAATATGATCAGCCTTATCCGTACTGAATGGAAGGATTTAACTCAACGGACCAAGGACTGTCTGGACTCGTTCCATCAGTACATGAAAAATGACCCATACGTAGTGATAAGCTTATACGATCAGCAATCCGTACTTGTTGGAAGGACCAAGGACTGTCTAGACTGGTGCATCAGGCCATGAAAAATCGATCCACGCGTACTGATAGGCTTATATGATCAGCCTTAACAGTTCTGAATGGAAGGATTTAACTCAACGGACTATGGACTGTCCAAACTGGTCTCATCAATACATGAAAACTGACCCATACGTACTGATAACCTGATACGATCAGCCATCCATACTGCCTGGAACGACCAAGGACTGTCCAGACTAGTCCATAAAGCCATGAAAAATTGGCCCATACGTACTGAGAGGCTGATATGATAAGCCTTATCCGTACTGCGTGGAAGGATTTAACTCAATAGACCATGGACTGTCCGGACTGGTCCAATCAGTACATGAAAAATGACCCATACGTAGTGATAGGCTGACACCTTCATCCATCCATACTGCCTGGAAAGACCAAGGACTGTCAATACTGATCAATCAGGCGATGAAAAATCGACCCACACGTACTGATAGGCTGATATTGTAAGACCCGATCCTGGTCCAAAGGACCTAACTAGGACCTGTGACCTTACCTATCTAGTCATGTCATTTTTTTGTTCACTTTTAAGGTCCAATATTTCTTTATTAATATCAAACATGTGATCCAATACATAGATTCAGTTGCACAATAGGCTATCATAAGTTCATGTGTTCATACTAACTATACTATCCCACAACCCACCCATCCATCCACGTCTCAGGTCTTCATGGTTCCTTGGCTTGCCACGGTCCTGGTCTGATCCTGAAAGCAACACCACCACAAGACATATGTATAAGTACAATCCGATACTCTAACATATCAAGTCTACATTGCATGGTTTGGTTCTCCTATTCTATGGTCAATAACATATCCATTCAGTTCACAAGGCACACGGACACACTCAGGACATCCCCCAGGACGTCCTGGACCACTACTCAACACACGGACTGACTNTTTAACGACCTGACTTGGTGCATTCCTATGTACCATGGTCCGTCCCACGGTCCTATCGAGGATCGGGGACATGACAGACTGATCCAATGTGGTTCAATCCCTTTGTCCACACCAAACCACAATCGACCATGGCTGGTTCCCAAATCTGACCTACTCAAATAAATCCCCAAAAACTAATTAAAATTCATGAAAATTCCTAATAAATCCTAACTAAGAAGAATCCATGATCAGAGTCTACGGAACCGGCCGCGATCCTATTGATCTTGGACACAATCAGCCAGAACGGCCATAACTGACCATCGTCAAATCAATTAGGTAAAACCTATTAAAATCTATTATAATTCATGATAAATCCCCACTAAGAGTAATCCATGGTCGGAATTCAATGAATCCCACCGGGGCATACAGAATCCGACCAAGACCAGTCCGGCCAAAGGCCAAGGACTGTGTTCCTGGACCGGCCAAGGCCTTGGTGCAGTCGGACTAAGATGGAATCGCCATCCATATAAAGAATATAAAATAAGAGAAGAAAATCTGTAAGGAGATGGGAAGAAATGGGTCTGGAATCACCAAACCAACCACAACCCACACGACATCACACCAAAGCCATGGCAGGATGGTTCGGTCCATCCCACTCACCTTGGGGATGCGCTCTGGAGTGCTCAAGCCCTTCTAGAAGTCCTTATCCTTGCCTCTAGTACCCATCCTCAATCGATCTCCACTCCACACAAGCCAGCTCCTGATCGGAAATCAATCACCAACACACACAGCCAAGCCTTGATCTCTCTCTCTCTCTCTTTGTTTCTTTCTCTCTGTCACGATTTGGGCGGAGCTTTACTTAGGGAAAATCGTGTGAATTCTGGACCCCTAGGGTCTGTATTTAAAGGCAAGAATCGACCCTTAACTGCCAGGGCGAACAGGCATGACTTGGTGGCCGAATGGGTGCAACTTGCACCATTCACACCCCTTCGTCCTAACTGCCTCCAACCACCTCTCTCTCCCTTATCATGTTCGATTAAAAGCCCCATGGTCCTGTCCACTGCCCTTCCTACCTGTCCAAGATCCCAAACTGGTCGGACCCCCCTTGGTCAACCAGACCAGCCCCATAACCGCCCATGAGTCGAGCCACTTAGCCAAGACCCGAACACTCCACCACACTGAGGTGAGCTGGTTGCTAGCTACCCCAGCTGAGTGAGCTAGTGTTCCAGCTACTGGAGCTGACCTAGGCAAAAGTGAGCTACACTGAGCTGTACCAAGCTTGACCTAGCTGGTCGAGCTTCTTCCCTTCATGATCTAGCTCTTCCTTCACTCGTCCTTCTCCTATTTACTTGTCTCCAACCTTACTTGGTTAAGTCTCAGCATCCTGATGCCCTTAACCCTTTTTCTCAGCCATGATACACTTGTCTTTAGGTCACATGACCTGACTGGTGCGTCTCCTCGTACCATGGCCGAGCCCAGTGCCTTTATCTAGGTTTGGGGATGCTACCGATATGATCAGCTTTATCCGTACTGAATGGAAGGATTTAACTCAACGGACCATGGACGGTCTGGAATGGTCCCATCAGTATATTAAACATGACACATACGTACATACTGATAAGATGATACAATCAACCATCAGTACTTCCTGGAAGGACCAAGGACTGTCTAGACTGGTCCATCAAGCCATGAAAAATTGATCATTCATACTAATAGACTGATATGATCAGCCTTATCAGTACTGAATGAAAGGATTAAACTAAACGGACCATGGACTATCCGGACTGGTCCCATCAATACATGAAAAATGACCCATACAAACTGATAGGCTGATACGATCAGCCATCCGTACTGCCTGGATTGACCAAGGACTGTCCAGACTGGTCAATCAGGCCATGTAAAATCGACCCATACGTACTGATAAGCTGATATGATCAGCCTTAACCGTACTGAATGGAAGGTTTGAACTCAACGGACCATGGACTTTCTGGACTGGTCCTATCAGTACATGAAAAATGACCCATACGTACTGATAGGCTGATACGATCAGCCATCCGTACTGCCTGGAAGGACCATGGACTGTCCAGACTGGTCCATAAGGCCATGAAAAATCGACCCATACATACTGATAGGCTGATATGATCAGCCTTTTCCGTACTGAATGGAAGGATTTAGCTCAACGGACCATGGACTGTCCGGACAGGTCCGATCAGTACATGAAAAATGACCTATACGTACTGATAGGCTGATACGATCAGCCATCCGTACTTCCTGGAAGGACCAAGGACTGTCCAGACTGGTCCATCAGACCATGAATAAACGACTCGTACGTACTGATAGGCTGACATGAACAGCCTTATCCGTACTGACTGGAAGGAAATAGCTCAACAGACCATGGACTGTCCGAACTGTTCCCATCAGTACATGAAAAATGACCCACAGGTACTGATAGGCTGATACGATCAGCCATCCGTACTGCCTGGAATGACCAAGAATTGTCCAGACTAGTCCATCAGGACATGAAAAATCGACCCACACATATTGATAGGCTGATTTTATCAGCCTTATCCGTACTGAATGGAAGGATTTAACTCAACGGACCATCGACTGTCCAGACTATTCCCATCTATACATGAAAATGAACCATACGTACTGATAGGCTAATACGATCAGTCATCCATACTGCCTGGAAGGACCAAGGACTGTCCAGACTGGTCCATCAGGCCATGAAAAATCGACCCACACGTACTGATAGACTGATATGATCAGACTTATCCGTACTGAATGGAAGGATTTACCTCAACGGACCATGGACTGTCCAGACTGGTCCTATCAGTACATGAAAAATGACCCATACGTACTGATAGGCTGATACGATCATCCATCCGTACTGCCTGGAAGGATCAAGGACTGTCCAGACTGGTCCATCAGGCCATGAATATTCAACCCATACATACTGATAAGCTGATATGATCAGCATTAACCGTACTGAGTGGAAGGATTTAACTCAACGTACCATGGACTTTCCGGACTGGTCCCATCAGTACATGAAAAATGACCCATACGTATTGATAGGCTGATACGATCAGCCATCCATACTGCCTGGAAGGACCATGGACTGTCCAGACTGGTCTATCAGACGATGAATAAAGGACCCATACATACTGATAGGCAGATATGAACGCCTTTTCCGTACTGAATGAAAGGAAATAGCTCAACAGACCATGAGCTGTCCGGACTGGTCCCATCAGTACATGAAAAATCGGTCCACATGTACTGATAGACTTATATGATCACTCTTAACAGTATTGAATGGAAGGATTTAACTCAACGGACTATGGACTGTCCAGACTGGTCCCATCAGTATTTGAAAAAGGAGCAATATGTACTGCTAGGCTGATACCTTCAGCCATCCATACTGCCTGGAAGGACCAAGGACTGTCTAGACTGGTCCATCAAGCCATGAAAAATCGACCCACACGTACTTATTGGCTGATATGATAAGCTTTATCCGTACTGAATGGAAGGATTTAAGTCAACGGACAATGGACTGTCCGGACTGGTCCCATCAGTACAAGAAAAATGACCCATACAAACTAATAGGCTGATACAATCAGCCATCCGTACTGCCTGGATCGACCAAGGACTGTCCAGACTGGTCCATCTGGCCATGAAAAATCGACCCATACATACTGATAAGCTGATATGATCAGCCTTAACCGTACTGAATGGAAGGATTTAACTAAACGGACCATGGACTTTCCGGACTGGTCCCATCAGTACATGAAAAATGACCCATACGTACTGATAGGCTGATACGATCAGCCATCCGTACTGCCTGGAATGACCATGGACAGTCCAGACTGGTCCATAAGGCCATGAAAAATCGACCCACACGTAGTGATGGGCTGATATGATCAGCCTTTTCCGTACTGAATGGAAAGATTTAGCTCAACGGACCATGGACTGTCTGGACTGGTCCGATCAGTACATGAAAAATGACCCATACGTACTGATAGGCTGATACGATCAGCCATCCGTACTGCCTGGAAGGACCAAGGACTGTCCAGACTAGTCCATCAGGCCATGAAAAATTGACCCACACGTACTGATAGGCTGATACGATCAGCCATCCGTATTGCCTTGATGGACCAAGGACTGTGTAGACTGGTACATAAAGCAATGAAAAATCGACCCATACGTACTGACAGGCTGATATGATCAGCCTTAACCGTACAACATGAAAAGATTTCACTCAACGGACCATGGACTGTCCGGACTGGTCCCATCAGTACAATAAAAATGACCCATGCGTACTGATAGGCTGATACGAGCAGCTATCCGTACTGCCTTGATGGACCAAGGACTGTCCAGACAGGTCCCATCAATACATGTAAATGACCCATACATAGTGATAAGCTTATACGATCAGAATTCCATACTTCTTGGAAGGACCAAGGACTGTCTAGACTGGTCCATCAAGCCATGAAAAATCGACCCACACGTACTTGTTGGCTGATATGATCAGCTTTATCCGTACTGAATGGAAGGATTTAACTCAACGGACCATGGACGGTCTGGACTGGTCCCATCAGTACATTAAAAATGACCCATATGTACGTACTGATAAGCTGATACAATCAACCACCCATACTGCCTGGAAGGACCAAGGACTGTCTATACTGGTCCATCAAGCCATGAAAAAATTGATCATTCATACTAAAAGACTCATATGGTCAGCCTTACCAGTACTGAATGGAAGGATTAAACTCAACAGACCATGGACTGTCTGGACTGGTCCCATCAGTACATGAAAAATGACCCATACAAACTAATAGGCTGATACAATCAGCCATCCGTACTGCCTGGATCGACCAATGACTGTCCAGACTGGTCCATCAGGCCATGAAAAATCGACCTATACGTACTGATAACCTGATATGATCAGCCTTAACCTTACTGAATGGAAGGATTTAACTCAACGGACCATGGACTGTCCGGACTTGTCCGATCAGTACATGAAAAATGACCCATACATACTGATAGGCTGATACGATCAGCCATCCGTACTGCCTGGAAGGACCAAGGATTGTCTAGACTAGTTCATCAGGCCATGAAAAATTGACCCACACGTACAGATAGGCTGATACGATCAGCCATCCGTACTGCCTTGATGGACCAAGGACTGTGTAGACTGGTCCATAAAAAATGAAAATTTGACCCATA
The DNA here is from genome assembly GCA_012274485.2 of Sinapis alba. Classification (NCBI taxonomy): domain Eukaryota; kingdom Viridiplantae; phylum Streptophyta; class Magnoliopsida; order Brassicales; family Brassicaceae; genus Sinapis; species Sinapis alba. The sequence goes on along the minus strand of MU105875.1, from coordinate 174,241 downwards.
CGTACTGATAGACTGATACGATCAGCCTTAACCGTACTGAATGGAAGGATCAAGGACTGTCCAGACTTGTCCATCATGCCATGAAAAATCGACCCACACATAATGATAGTCTGATATGATCAGCCTTATCTGTACTGAATGGAAGGATTTAGCTCAACAGACCATGGGCTGTCCGGACTGGTCCCATCAGTACAATAAAAATGACCCATGCGTACTGATAGGATGATAAGATCAGCCATCCGTACTGCCTTGATGGACCAAGGACTGTCCAGACAGTTCCCATCAGTACATGTAAAATGACCCATACGTACTGATAAGCTTATATGATCAGCAATCCGTACTGCCTGGATGGTCCAAGGACTGTCCAGACTGGTCCATCAGGCCATGAAAAATAAACCCATACTTACTGATAGTCTGATATGATCAACCTCAACCGTATTGAATGGAAGGATTTGCCTCAACAGACCATGGATTGTCCAGACTGGTTCTATCAGTAAATGAAAAATGACCCATACGTACTGATAGACTGATATGATCAGCCATCCGTACTGCCTGGAAGGACCAAGGACTGTCTAGACTGGTCCATAAGGCCATGAAAAATTAGCCCATACGTACAGATAGGCTGATATGATCAGCCTTATGAATGGAAGGATTTAACTAAACGGACCATGGACTGTCCGGAATGGTCCCATCAGTACATGAAAAATGACCCATACGTACTGATAGGCTGATACGATTAGCCATCCATACTGCCTGGAAGGACCAAGGACTGTCCAGACTGGTACATCAGGCCATTAAAAAATGACAAACACAGACTGATAGGCTGATTTGATCAGCCTTATCCGTGCTGAATGTAAGGATTTACCTCAACGGACCATAGACTGTCCAGACTCGTCCCATCAGTACATGAAAAATGACCCATACGTACTGATAAGCTTATACGATCAGCAATCCATACTTCGTGAAAGGACCAAGGACTGTCCAGACTGGTCTATCAGGCCATGAAAAAACGACCAACAGAGACTGATAGGCTGATATGATTAGCCTTATCCGTACTGAAAGAAAGGATTTAACTCAACGGACCATGAACTATCCAGACTTACATCAGTACATGAAAAATGACCCATACAAACTGATAGGTTGATACGATCAGCCATCCGTACTGGCTGGATCGACCAAGGATTGTCCAGTCTGGTACATCTAGCCATGAAAAATCGACCTATACGTACTGATAAGTTGATATGATCAGCGTTAACCGTATTGAATGGGAGGATATAAATCAACGGACCATGGACTGTCCGGACTGGTCCCATCGGTACATGAAAAATGACACATACGTACTAATAAGCTGATACAATCAGCCATCCGTACTGTCTGGAAGGATCAAGGACTGTCCAGACTGGTCTATCAGGCCATGAAAATTTGACCGAGACGTACTGATAGGCTGATATGATCAGCCTTATCCGTACTGAATGAAAGGATTTAACTCAATGGACCATGGACTGTCCAGACTGGTCCCATCAATACATGAAAAATGACCCATACGTATTGATAGGCTAATACGATCAGTCATCCGTACTACCTGGATGTACAAGGACTGTCCATACTGGTCCATCAGGCCATGAAAATAGACCCATACGTACTCATACGCTGATATGATCAGCCTTAACCGTACTGAATGGAAAGATTTAACTCTACGGACCATGGACTGTCCGGACTGGTCCCATCAGTACATGAAAAATGACCCATATGTACTGATAGGCTGATACGATCAGCCAAACGTACTGCCTGGAAGGACCAAGGACTGTCCAGACTGGTCCAATTCGTACATGAAAAATGACCCATACGTACTGATAGGCTAATACGATCAGCCATCCATACTGCCTGGAAGGACCAAGGACTGTCCAGACTGGTCCGCCAGGCCATGAAAAATCGACCCACACGTACTGATAGGCTGATATGATCAGCCTTATCCGTACTGAATGGAATCATTTAACTCAACGGACCATTGACTGTCCAGACTGGTCCCATCCGTACATGAAAATAACCCATACATACTGATAGGCTGATACGATCAGCCATCCAGACTGCCTAGAAGGACCAATGACTGTCCATACTGGTCTATCAGGCCATGAAAAATTGACCCACACGTACTGATAGGCTGATATGATCAGCCTTATCCGTAGTGAATGAAAGGATTTAACTCAATGGACCATGGACTGTCCAGACTGGTCCCATCAATACATGAAAAATGACCCATACGTACTGATAGGCTGATACAACCAGTCATCTGTACTACCTGGATGTACAAGGACTGTCCAGACTGGTTCCATAAGGCCATGGAAATTCAACCCATACGTACTGATAGGCTGATATAATCAGCCTCAACCGTTCTTAATGGAAGGATTTACCTCAACAGACCATGGACTTTCCTGATTGGTCCCATCAGTTCATGAAAAATGACCCACACATACTGATAGGCTGATGCGATCAGCCATCCGTACTCCCTGGATGGACCAAGGACTGTCCAGACTGGTCAATCAGGCCATGAAAGATTGACCAACACAGATCAGCCTTATGAATGGAAGGATTTAGCTCAACAGACCATGGACTGTCCGAACTGGTCCCATCAATACATTAAAAATGACCCATACTTACTGATTGTCTGATCCGATCTGCCATCCGTACTGCCTGAAAGGACCAAGGACTGTCCAGACTGGTCTATAAAGCCATGAAAAATTGACCCACACGTACTGATAGGCGATATGATCAGCCTTATCCGTACTGAATGAAAGGATTTAACTCAATGGACGAGGGACTGTCCAGACTGGTCCCATCACTACATGAAAAATGACCCATATGTACTGATAGGCGATACGATCAGTCATCCGTACTACCTGGATGTACAAGGACTGTCCAGACTGGTCCATCAGGCCATGAAAAATCGACCCATACGTACTTATAGGCTGATATTATCAGCCCTAATCGTACTGAAGGGAAGGATTTAACTCAACGGACCATGGACTGTCCGGACTGGTCCCATCAGTACATGAAAAATGACCCATACATACTGATAGGCTGATACGATTAGCCATCCGTACTGCCTGGAAGGACCAAGGACTGTCCAGACTGGTCCATCAGGCCATAAAAAATCGACCAACACAGACTCAACCGTCTCACCCCAAACATAGGTTCCTCTCCGACTTGGTTGTAATGCGATCCTTGTCCCTCACTAGACTCGATCGTCTTTAGCCCAACCCTAGGTCAATCTCAGACTTGGTTGTAGTGTGATCCTCGCCCCTCACTGGACTTGATCTCATTCGGACTCATTTGAGTATGCCAACCCTTGTCCCTCTATGAACGGTTGCATACCAAACCTGGTCCTCAATTGCTCGGCCATCTCGGCAAGAAACATGCTGTAGGGACTTTTGGATCATGGGGCCGTCCCTGGTTCCAGTTCTATTATGAATGGGTTCGACCTATCAGGGGGAATGCCCTGTAGTGACCTAAACACGTCATATAACTCTCGGACCAGCGGTATTCCCTACGGGTCACCACCCCCTACGACCTCCTTAAGGGCGATTGTGGCCAGATAAGCTTAACAACCCTTCCTCAGCATCCTATCAACATGGATTAATGACACCACCAAGCATCCAGAGATCAGACGTATACCTTGAAACCTGATCGGAGATCCACACCCACTCTCAAACTGCACCCTCTCCCGGGGACAGTCAAGAGTGGCCCGATTCTTTCCAAGCCAGTCCATACCAAATATCACCTTGTGATTCTTTAGGTGGACTGCCACAAGATCCACAGGCATGACCCTGTCTTGGATCACCAATTGGATTTCCTGATTCACCCTAGCGAATTCATAACTTTCCCACCGGTCGGGTTCACTACCCCAGGACAGTGCCCTGTCCCCAACTGGAACTACCACAAGATCCACAGGCATGACCCTGTCTTGGATCACCACTGGGATGTCCTGAATCACCCCTAGTGAACCCATAACTTGCCCACCGGCCGCGTTCACTACCCCAGGACAATTCCCTTTTCCGAACTAGAACAACCCCTTTCCGAGCTTTCCTGGACTCACAAAACTATGTGTAGCTCCAGTACCGGAAAGTACGTGTGTTTCCACACCACCAATCATTAAGAACTTGGAAAATGTCCCATTCGATTCTCCAAAGCATCACACTTATGTGAACGCCCCATACCATTCACGAAAGTGTTTATAGTTTACCTCAAACCTTATCATACTAAGATACTTAACATCATGTTTCTAATTCCTCTTGGAATTGACCCATTCCATTCACTTAATCTTAAGGAATCCTACCTTGACTTACACAAAGTCCAAGCTGATCCATCTGATCACAAGCCCACTCATGTACTAGCCATGTAGTGTCTCCGTTAGACCAACATGTACACCGCATATGCTCACTTGTTTTGAACGGACACCACAGAATAATACTAACCCCCAAGGGAGTTCTGCAGGTTTCTTTCAACCTAAGCCCCTCTATGGTCCATGTTACTTCCCTTGTCCAGGTCGACCATACAAAGATCTTGGATTGCGTCCATCCCTCCAACCCGTCTATTACTTCTAAATAACTAGATCGGCCAACCTTCTGCTTTAGGATCTTGCCCTTGGAAAGTACATCTTGGCTAAGCTGGTTCACCTTGGAACTTCCCCGTTCACAAGCATGATACCTTAACTTACCTCAACTCTCACTTGGCTCACCCCAGTAAGGAACCATGGTCATCTTAGTTTTCAGAAATAATTTCGGTTATAGATATATAACTTTGAGCAGCGAGTTGAGCTGAATTTACAAACCAATCAGCTCCTCCACTCATCTGCCTCAAATGGATCCACACTACCTGAGAAATGCTTAGTTCCCATCCAAGCTATGTGCTCCAGCACAATCAGGTAGTCCACTTTCCGAGCTGCCTTAACTTGTGGATCGATCTCAACCACCTCAGCTACTAGCACAGCTCGACCACTGGCTGCCGGAGCAGCTGTCTGATCCACCGGTTAGTCCATCCATCGTTTGCAACAATGTTCGGATCAGACTGGTTCCCAGTATGAGAGGATTCAGCTCCCCCCTCTTGTTCTTATTTCAGCTGCGGCTCAGCTCATTCCACCCGAACCTCAGTAGGATCGAGTTGACTTAGAGGCAATCCAGAGTTATTGTTAACCTTCTCCAGCTGAGTCGGCAACAAAACTGGTGGATTAACCCCATTAGCATCCACTTGTCCAGATGTGTGGGTGAACAACCCGAGGGTTTACTTAAATATTAGCTAAGACTAGCTTAGTCGTTCCCTAGATTAGATCCTTTCAACTTATGCACAGCAGAATATTCTCTACTTAACCATTGGACTAACTCCAATCTAATACTGGTCCGGTTGAATAATCTCAGCTAATGGTTAGTACACTCAACTACCAGCTAGCTCAAAGGTCGATCCTACACTAAACCAAGTCATACCAGTCCGAGGTTCCGTTCCCCTAACCATTCTATCAGCATCTTAGCAAGTTACTAATTTATCCAAGTAATTGCTAAATCGTACCTTTGCCACATCCACGGAGCTTGTTAGCTCATCGGACCCAGCTGACTTAGCTGTTTAGCTAGCTCCTCCGCTGAGCTGAACTACTTCACTTGAGCTTCCACTTGCTCTCGTCCAGCTTATTGAGCTGCGAGGTAGCTTCGCCAAGCTCCCCGTTTACTCGTCCAGCTCTCTTATACCAGATCTTAAGTCAATCAACCAACCACCCCACATGACTCAGAACTGATGAGACTTCACACATACCTAACCGGCCATGGAACTATGTCCCACTAGAGCCGATCAGTCTTACTCATATAACCAATGCATCCTTTGATCATATAGCTCAGACACCTTGATCCATCAACCAAGTATCAGGTCTTTCTTACTAACCCAGGATCAGATCCCACACGGCCTTCCTTACACATGTACACCCAGCACTATACTAGTGGTCTACACAGCCTAGTATTGGCAGTACTCCTCTTCATGGCTCTCAGCCAATGCTTTGCACATAGCTTACCATCGCCAAGGTTGATAACTAACATTCCTCAATATACCCCCAGGTGCAATTTTAACCTCAAGCAAACCTACTCCAAAAATTAATTAAAATTCATCAAAACTCCTTATAAATACCCACTAAGATATTCCCATAATCAGAATCCAATGAATCGACCCAGTCCATATGCATTCCGATCATGATCGGTCCAACCGGTCAAAAGGTGACCTCATAAAATCAATTCCTAAAAAATAATTAAAATTCATAAATATTCATGATATATCTCCACTAAGAATAATCCATGGTCAGAATTCAATGGATCGACCCGGATCATACTGAACCTGACCATGATCAGTCAGGCCAAAGGCCAAGGACTAACTTCCTTACCAGGGACGACAATGCACTTCCAAGCACGCCTCCATCAAGAACGTATCACATACTTCTATTATTGATAATATCCAATATTGTTTTGTGCCCATCATCCCATCCATGGAATTTCTATGGAACCAGTTTCTGCACTGCATCTGCCTTCAAGGCTGTTTATGCCTTTGAAAGTGGAGTCCGGGCTTCTCCATTCTTTCCTAACCATTTGCATGTAATCACAAGATGTATAGAAATCCTAGGATGTGTTCATCCGTGATCAAACACTACCCAGGGGTCGTGCATCAGTTCCCCCTTCAATGCCCATGAAACTGCCTTTCTACACACATCTGCCTTCAAGGCTGTCTCAGCCTTTGGAAGTGGGATCCGGTCCTCTATCTTCTCTCCTGGTTATTTGCGTGTGATATAATTCTATGTATAAGACCCTGGGTGATGTCAACAATGATCAAAACCCATCAAAGGGTCGTTCATAACTTTCCCCTTGATTGCCAACAAAACAGTCTCCATGTTGCCTTCAAATGCATCTCTTGGTGTGGGATTATTCAATCCAACCATCTAAACTTTTCTCTCTGGTTTTGTTTGTGTTTTAGGGTGGATAATAATCGACTGGTTTTCCTGTCCAAGACCCGACCTAGCCCAACTGTCCAAGACCCTGTCATCACTCCCAGCTGAGATGAGCTGACTTCTAGCTGCCTCAGCTGGGTGAGATAGTCAAACAGCTCATGTGAGCTGAATTACACTGTATGGGCTACCTCCAAGCTCCACCTAGCTGGTTGAGCTTCATCCATACCTTTTCCAGCTACCGGATTACTCGTGCAACTCTTTTGAGCTTCTCTCCGTCTGATTCTGATTAAGTCTCAGCCTACTGATGCACTTAACCATCCGTTCCAGCCATGATACGCTTGTCTTTAGGTCGTGTGATCTGACTGGTGCGTCTCCTCGCACCTTATCTGAGCCCGAAGGCCCTATCTAGAATCAGGGACATGACAGATGGTATAAGCCTATCAGTACGTATGGCTCATTTTTCATGTACTGATGGGACCAGTCCGGACAGTCCATGGTCCATTGTGTTAATCCTTCCATTCAGTACGTATAAGGCTGATCATATCAGCCTATCAATACGTATTGGTCGATTTTTCATGTATACATGGACCAATCTGGATAGTCCTTGCTCCATCCAGGCAGTACGGATGGCTGATCGTATCAGCCTATCAGTACGTATGGGTCATTTTTCATGTACTGATAGGACCAGTGCGGACAGTCCATGGTCCATTAAGTTAAATCCTTCCATTCAGAATGGATAAGGATGATCATATCAGCCTATCAGTACGGATGGGTCAATTTTTCATGGCCTGATGGACCAGTCTAGACAGTCCTTGGTCCTTCCAGGCAGTACGAATGGCTGATCGTATCAGCCTATCAGTCCATATCGGTCATTTTTCATGTACTGATGGGATTAGTCAAAACAGTCCATGGTCCGTTGAGTTAAATCCTTCCATTCAGTACGGTTAAGGCTGATCATATCAGCCTATCAGTACATATGGGTCAATTTTTCATGGCCTGATGGACCACTCTGGACTGTCCTTGGTCCATCCAGGCAGTACGGATGGCTGATCGTATCAGCCTATCAGTATGTATGAGTCATTTTTAGGTAATGATGGGACCAGTCTGGACAGACCTTGGTCCGTTGAGTTAAATCCTTCCATTTAGTACGGATAAGGCTGATCATATCAGCCTATCAGTACGTGTGGGTCGACTTTTCATGGCTTGATGGACCAGTCTGGACAGTGCTTGATCCTTCCAGGCAGTACGGATGGCTGATCATATCAGCCTATCAGTACGTATGGGTCGTTTTCATGTACTGATGTGACCAGTCCGGACATTCCATTGTCCATTGAGTTAATCCTTCCATACAGTACGGATAGGCTGATCATATCAGCCTATCAGTATGTAAGGTTCATTTTTCATGTACTGATATTCCTCACTAACCCTAATGAATGCATCACTTGCCCACCGGCTGCATTAACTATGCAAGGATCCCCCCCGTTCCCAACCGGAACAAACCCCTTTTCGATCATATTTGGACTCACAAAGCTATGTGTTGCTCCAGTATCGAAAAGTACGTGTGTTTCCACACCACCAAACATTAAGTACTTAGATGACTGGGATTTCCGATTGATCACACTTTTAGAAAGCGTCCCATATCATTCTCCAAAGCATCACACTTCTGTGAACGTCCCATACCATTCACAAAAGTGTTTGTAGTATACCTCAAACCTCATCATACTAAGATACTTAACATCGTATTTCCAATTCCTCTTGGAATTGACCCATTCCATTCACTTAATCTTAAGAAATCCTACCTTAATACCAAGTCCAAACTGATCCATCTGATCACAAGCCCACTCATGTACTAGCCATGTAGCGTCTCCCTTAGACCAACATGAACACCGCATATGCTCACTTGTTTTGAACGGCCACCACGGAATAATACTAACCCCCAAGAGAGTGCTGCATGTGTCTTTCAACCTAAGCCACTCTCTGGTCCATGTTGCTTCCCTTGTCCAGGTTGACCATACAAAGATCTTGCATTGCGTCCATCGTCCATTCCGTCTATTACTTCCAAAAAACTAGATAACTAACCTTTCTGTTTTTAGGGTCTTCCCTTGGAGATTTCACCTTGGAACTTCCCCGTTCACAAGCATGAAACCCAATCTTACCTTAACTGTCACTTGGCTCACCACAGGTAAGTTTCTAAGTCATCTCAGTTTTCAGAAATAATTTCGGTTTGGAACTCAACATCTTTGAGAGCTGTCCTTAACAGGATCAAGCATGCTCCGATACCAATTTGTAAGACCCCGATCCGTCCGACTAGGCCGCCGTCGATGCCTCATGTCGCTCGGTCCACTTCCTGGCCAAGCCTCTTAATTTTTCTCAACCTTTTCTTTTTCAGTTTGCCCTTAAGGCGAGGACTAACTTAAACCTTCCTTAGTAGTTCCAAGCTTAGATCATTTCAAGTTATACGCAACGGATTATTCTCTAACTAACCATTGGACTAAAACCAATCTAACACTTGTCTGGTCGATTAACCTCAGCCTTGGTTAGTTTACTCAACTACCCACTAGCTTAAAGGTTCATTCTAAACCCAAACCAAGTCATACAAACCCGAGGTTCCATTCCCCTAACCATTTTATCTAGATCTAAGCAAACAAAGCAAACAATTGCTCGATCTTACCTTTGCCACATCCACGGAGCTTGTTAGCTCATTGTCCCAGCTGACTTAGTTGTTTAGCTAGCTCATCCAGCTAGCTGAGCTGAACCACTTCACTCGAGGTTCCATTTACTCTTTTCCAGATGACCGAGCTGTGAGGTGGCTTCACCCTGCTCCCCATCTACTCGTACAGCTCTCTTATACCTGGCCACTATCAAGAGTGGTACATTTCTGGCCACTTTCAAAAGTGCTCCAAAAATTTATTAAAATTCACTAAAACTCCTGAAAAATCCCCATTAACAGATTCCCATAATCGAAATCTAATGAATATATCCAGACCATATATATCTCGACCATGAACAGTCCGTCCAAGGCCATGAACCTCATTCCTGAACCGGCCAAGGCCATGGTTCAGTGCCTCCATGTCTTAGGAGTGAGCTCCTCTGGGGCAAAATCCTCTCATGAACTAATAATGCCCATTAGATCCCATGTAAATCAACCAACCACCCCACATGACTCAGAACTGATGAGTCTTCACACATACCTAACCGGCCATGGAACCATGTCCCAGTGAAACCGATCAGTCTTGTTGTTACAACCGGTGCATCCTTTGATCAATCAGATAAGCCACCTTGATACATCATCTAAGGATCAGGTCGTCCATCCTTCCCCATGATCAGATCACACACGTCCTTCTTGTACAAACATACCAGCTCAATACTTGTGATCCATTCCAACAAGTACTAGCCTTACTAATCTCCATTGCTTGCTGTTGGTTCCAGACAAATTGGACCTTTCACTCCACATGGTTCCCCTTATACTAGGACTCCCATGTGACTCCTCAATGGTCCGGATCAATGGTTCACACCATGATCAAACCCAACAACAATCCATGATCCATTATGGATCACTATCCAATGAATATCATCTAACTATCCTCCCACATGGATGAGTTAGATCAGCAATGATCCCCCCCTTATCTCTGGGTCCTGGATCCTTAGTTTATATCACAATATATGATCTTCAAGGAGCGTGCCATTCTTGTCCTTAACCACACCACAGGACACAGAAATATAACTAGAAAGTAATTATAAACATGTTACCTTATCAATGATGATTGTAGATCTTGTGCCATCCCTTATCATGAATGGCCATACTTCTATTGATCATGCCTCTATCAATCCTTATCATATGCTTACATTAATGATAAGATTCATTTCAAGGGTTGTGCCTCTCTTCCCATCCATGGAACTCCCATGAAACAAGTTTCTGCACTGCATCTATGATATTTGTGTGTGTTACCCAGACACAGAGGAAGCCTAGGACGTGATCATCCGTGATCTGATCAAACTCCATCAAAGGGTCGTTCACAACTTCCCCTTTGATTACCAACAAAACTGCGTCTTTACTGCCTTCACACCAATTTTGGTATTAGATTTTTTAATCCGACCATACCTCTGTTTTTATTTGTGTTTCAGGAAGTTGTAAGAAGCCTTGGAGTGACTACTCTATCCATAATGGTCGGCCTTTCCTTCCCACAAGCAATCCTTCTTGTCAGATTTACCAAATAGTCAATATGGGCCTTGTTATGGCCGATCTCTCTCTCTTTTTTCTCTTATTTCTCTGGACTTTTCTCTTTGATTCCTATGATTAAATGATGGCAATTTTCGTGCCTAACCTTTGATATTTATAGAGGAAGGCGTGGGTAATTTCCCTGGCCGAATGGGTGCCATTTGGTAGGCGAATGGGCACCTCTTGCTCCCTTCGCACCCCATTGACCATAACTGCCTCCCTTGCCATCCCTTGGCCAGTAACTGTCCCCTGGCAGATCCCCAACCAACCTACACCCAATCCCCAGCCCCTGGACCCAGCATATGTACCACCTGATCCATTGCCCCAATGGCCGGACCACACTGCCAAACACCTGACCCGACCACAGCCTGGACTGGTCCTACTGCCCAAGGCCTGAACACTCCTCCTAGCTGAGATGAGCTGACTGCTAGCTGCCTCAGTTGGGTGAGCTAGTCCACCAGCTCCAGTGAGCCAACCTACACTATGTGAGCTACCTCCAAGCTCCACCTAGCTTGTTGAGCTTCATCCGTACCTTGTCCAACTACTGGATCGCTCCTGCAACTCTTTTGAGCTAGCCTCTTCCTTTTTTTGGTTAAGTTACAACTATCTGATTCCCTTAACCACGTTTTGGGAACATCACACGCTTGACTTTAGGTCATATGACCTGACTGATGCGTCTCCTCGCACCATGATCCATCCGGACGATCCTATCCAGAATCAGGGATTCTACAGGACCAGTCTGGACAGTCCATGGACCGTTGAGTTAAATCCTTCCATTTATTACGAATAAGGCTGATCATATCAGCCTATCAGTACGTATGGTTTGATTTTTCTTGGTCTGATGGACCAGTCAGGATAATCCTTGGTCCTTCCAGGCAATACGGATGGCTGATGGTATCAGCCTATCAGTACATATGCGTTATTTTTCATGTACTGATGGGACCAGTCCGTACAGTCCATGGTTCGTTGAGTTAAATCCTTCCATTCAGTTTTGATAAGGCTGATCATATCAGCCTATCAGTATGTATGAGTTGATTTTTCATGGCCTGATGGACCAGTCTAGACATTCCTTGGTCTTTCGAGGCAGTACGGATGGCTGATCATATCAGCCTACATATACGTTTGGGTCCTTTTTCATGTATAGATAGGACTAGTTTGAACAGTCCATGGTCCGTTGAGTGAAGTCCTTCCATTCAGTTTGGTTAAGGCTGATCATATCAGCCTATCAATACATATGGGTTGATTTTTCATGGCCTGTTGGACCAGTCTGGACAGTCTCTTGGTCCTTCCAGGCAGTGTGGATGGCTGATGGTATCTGCCTATCAGTATGTATGGGTCATTTTTCATGTACTGATGGGTCCAGTCCGGACATTCCATGGTCCATTGAGTTAATCCATCCATTCAGTACGGATAAGGCTGATCTTATCAGCCTATCAGTACGTATGGGTTGATTTTTCATGGCCTCGTGGACCAGTCTGGAAAGTCCTTGGTCCATCCAGGCAGTACAAATGGCTGATCGTATCAGCCTATCAGTACGTATGGGTCACTTTCATGTACTGATGGGACCAGTCCGTTAAGTTGAATCCTTCCATTCTTTACGGATAAGGCTGATCATATAAGCCTATCAGTATGTACAAGTCAATATTTCATGGCCTGATGGATCAGTCTGTACAGTCCTTGATCCTTCCAGGCAGTACGAATGGCTGATCGTATCAGCCTATCAGTACGTATGGGTCATATTTCTTGTACTGATGGGATTAGTCCTGACAGTCCATGGTCTTTTGAATTAAATCCTTCCATTCAGTATGGTTAAGGCTGATCATATCAGCCTATCAGTACGTATGGGTCGATTTTTCATGGCCTGATGGACCACTATGGACAGTCCTTGGTCCATCCAGGCAGTACGGATGGCTGATCGATCACCCTATTAGTACGTATGGGTCATTTTTTATGTAAAGATGGCAGCAGTCTAGACATACCATGGTCTGTTGAGTTTAATCCTTCCATTAAGTACGGATAAGGTTAATCATATCAGCCTACCAGTACGTGTGGGTCAATTTTTCATGGCCTGATTGACCAGTCTTGACAGTTCTTGGACCTTCAATACAGTAAGGATGGCTGATCGTATCATCCTACTAGTACGTATGTGTCATTTTTCATGTACTGATGGGACCAGTCCGTTAAGTTAAATCTTTCGATTCAGTGAGGATAAGGCTGATCATATCAGCCTATCAGTACGTACGAGTCAATTTTTCATGGCCTGATGGACCAGTCTGGACAGTCCTTGGTCCATCTAGGCAATACGGATGGCTGATCATATCAACATACCAGTACATATTGGTCATTTTTCATGTACTGATGGGACCAGTCTGGACAGTCCATGGTACGTTGAATTAAATCTTTCCATTCAGTACGGTGAAGGCTGATCATATTATTCTATCAGTACGTATGGGTCGATTTTTCATGGCCTGATGGACCTGTCTGAACAATCCTTGTACATCCAGGTAGTACGGATGGCTGATCGTATCATCCTATCAGTACGTATAGGTCATTTTTCATGTACTGATGGGACCAGTCCGTTAAGTTAAATCCTTCCATTCAGTACGAATAAGGCTGATCATAGCAGCCTATCAGTACATGTGGGTCGATTTTTCATGGCCTCATGGAGAAGTCTAACAGTCCTTGGTCTTTCGAGGCAGTACGGATGGCTGATCGTATCATCGTACCAGTACGTATGGGTCATTTTCCATGACTAGATGTACCTAATTTCGACAGTCCATGGTCCATTGAGTGAAGTCCTTACATTCAGTTTGGATAAGGCTGATCATATCAGCCTATCAGTACATATGAGTTGATTTTTCATTCCCTGTTGGACCAGTCTGGACACTCCCTGGTCCTTCCAGGCAGTACGGATACCTGATCATATCAACCTATCAGTACGTATGAGTCATTTTTCATGTACTGATGGAACCAGTCCGGACAGTTCATGGTCTGTTGAGTTAAATCCTTCCATTCAGTACGGTTAAGGCTGATCATATCAACCTATCAGTACGTATGGGTCATTTTCCATGACTAGATGTACCTAATTTCGACAGTCCATGGTCCGTTGAGTGAAGTCCTTCCATTCAGTTTGGATAAGGCTGATCATATCAGCCTATCAGTACATATGAGTGGATTTTTCATTCCCTGTTGGACCAGTCTGGACACTCCCTGGTCCTTCCAGGCAGTACGGATACCTGATCATATCAACCTATCAGTACGTATGAGTCATTTTTCATGTACTGATGGAACCAGTCCGGACAGTCCATGGTCTGTTGAGTTAAATCCTTCCATTCAGTACGGTTAAGGCTGATCATATCAACCTATCAGTACGTATGGGTCGATTTTTCATGGCCTGATGGACCAGTCTTGACAGTCGTTGGTCCTTCCAAGCAGTATTGATGGCTGATCTTATCATCCTATCAGTACGTATGGGTCATTTTTCATGTACTGATGGGACCATTCCGGACAGTCCATGTTCTGTTGAATTAAATCCTTCCATTCAGTACGGTTAACACTGATCATATCAGCCTATCAGTACATATGAGTCGATTTTTCATGGCTTGATGGACCACTCTGGACAATCCTTGGTCCATTCTAGCGGTAGGGATTGCTGATTGTATCAGCCTATCAGTACGTATGGGTCAGTTTTCATATACTGATGGGACCAGTCTGAACAATCCTTGGTCTGTTGAGTTAAATCCTTCCATTCAGTACGGATAAGGCTGATCATATCAGCCTATTAGTACGTATGGATTAGTTTTTTATGGACTGATGGACTAGTGTGGACAGTGCTTGGTCCTTCCAGGCAGTACGGATGGCTGATAGTATCAGCCTATCTGTACGTATGGGTAATTTTTCATGTACTGATAGGACCAGTCAGGACAGTCCATGTCCATTGAATTAAATATTTCCATTCAGTACAGTGAAGGCTGATTATACCAGCCTATCAGTACGTATGGGTCAATTTTTCATGGCCTTGTTGACCAGTCTGGACTGTGCTTGGTCCATCCAGTCTTTACGGATGGCTGATCGTATTAGCTTATCATTACAAATGGGTCGTTTTTCATGTACTTATGGGACCAGTCCAGACTGTCCACGATCCATTGAGTTAAATCCTTCCTTCAGTACGCATAAGGCTGATCATATCAGCCTATCAGTACGTGTGTGTCGATTTTTCATGGCCTGAGGGACCAGTCTGGACAGTCCTTTCTCCATCCAGGCAATATGATGGCTGATCATATCATCATATCAGTATGTAATGATCATTTTTCATGTACTGATGGGACCACTATGGACAGTCCATGTTGCGTTAAATTAAATCTTTCAATTCAGTACGGTGAAGGCTGATCATCTTATCCTATCAGTTTGTATGGGTCGATTTTTCATGGCCTTGTGGACCAGTCTGGAAAGTGCTTGGTCCATCCAGTCTTTACGGATGGCTGATCGTATCAGCCTATCAGTACGTATGGGTCATTTTTCATGTAGTGATGGGACCAGTCTGTTAAGTTAAATCCTTCCATTCAGTACGGATAATGCTGATCATAGCAGCCTATCAGTACGTGTGGGTCGATTTTTCATGGCCTAATGGAGAAGTCTAGACAGTCCTTGGTCTTTCGAGGCAGTACGGATGGCTGATCGTATCATCCTACCAGTACGTATGGGTCATTTTTCATGTATTGATCTGACTAGTTTCGACAGTCCATGGTACGTTGAGTGAAGTCCTTCCATTCAGTTTGGATAAGGCTGATCATATCAGCCTATCAGTACATATGAGTTGATTTTTCATTCCCTGTTGGACCAATGTGGACACTCCCTGGTTCTTCCAGGCAGTACGGATACCTGATCATATCAACCTACCAGTACGTATGAGTCATTTTTCATGTACTGATAGAACCAGTCCGGACAGTCCTTGGTCTGTTGAGTTAAATCCTTCCATTCAGTACGGTTAAGGCTGCTCATATAATCCTATCAGTACGTATGGGTCGATTTTTAATGGCCTGATGGACCAGTATGGACAGTCCTATTTCCTTCTAAGCAGTATTGATGGCTGATCGTATCAGCCTATCAGTACGTATGGGTCATTTTTCATGTACTGATGGGACCAGTCCGGACAGTCCATGTTCTGTTGAATTAAATCCTTCCATTCAGTATGGTTAACACTAATCATATCAGCCTATCAGTAAGTTTGAGTCGATTTTTCATGGCTTGATGGACCACTCTGGACAATCCTTGGTCCATCCTAGCAGTACGGATGGCTGATCGTATCAGCCTATCAGTACGTATGGGTCGTTTTTTCATGTACTGATGGGACCAGTCTGAACAATCCATTGTCTGTTGAGTTAAATCCTTCCATTCAGTACGGATAAGGCTGATCATATCAGCCTATTAGTACGTATGGATTTATTTTTTATGGCCTGATGGACTAGTGTGGACAGTGCTTGTTCCTTCCAGGCAGTACGGATGGCTGATTGTATCAGCCTATCTGTACATATGGGTAATTTTTCATGTACTGATAGGACCAGTCAGGACAGTCCATGGTCCATTGAATTAAATCTTTCCATTCAGTACGGTGAAGGCTGATTATACCAGCCTATCAGTATGTATGGGTCAATTTTTCATTGCCTTGTGGACCAGTCTGGACTGTGCTTGGTCCATCCAGTCGTAGGGATGGCTGATCGTATCAGCCTATCATTACAAATGGGTCGTTTTTCATGTACTTATGGGACCAGTCCAGACTGTCCATTATCCATTGAGTCAAATCCTTCTATTCAGTACGGATAAGGCTGATCATATCAGCCTATCAGTACGTGTGGGTCGATTTTTCATGGCCTGATGGACCAGTCTGGACAGTCCTTTGTCCATCCAGGCAATACGGATGGCTGATCATATCAGAATATCAGTACGTATTGGTCATTTTTCATGTACTGATGGGACCAGTATGGACAGTCCATGTTGCGTTGAATTAAATCTTTCAATTCAGTACGGTGAAGGCTGATCATATCATCCTATTAGTACGTATGGGTCGATTTTTCATGGCCTTGTGGAGCAGTCTGGAAAGTTCTTGGTCCATCCAGTCTTTACGGATGGCTGATCGTATCAGCCTATCAGTACGTATGGGTCATTTTTCATGTAGTATGGGACCAGTCCGGACAGTCCATGGTCCGTTGAATTAAATCTTTCGATTCATTACGGTGAAGGCTGATTATATCAGCCTATTATGGCCTGATAGACTAGTGTGGACAGTGCTTGGTCCTTCCAGGCAGTACGGATGGTTGATGGTATCAGCCTATCTGTATATATGGGTAATTTTTCATGTACTGATGGGACCAGTCCGGACAGTCCATGGTCCGTTGAATTAAATCTTTCCATTCTTTACGGTGAAGGCTGATTATATCAGCCTATTAGTACGTATGGGTCAATTTTTCATAGCCTTGTGGACCAGTCTGGACTGTTCTTGGTTTATCCAGTCTTTACGGATTGCTGATCGTATCAGCCTATCATTACATATGGGTCGTTTTTCATGTACTGAGGGGACCATTCCAGATTGTCCATGATCCATTGATTTAAATCCTTCAATTCAGTACAGATAAGGCTGATCATATCGCCTATCTGTACGTGTGGGTCGATTTTTTGTGGCCTGATGGACTACTCTGGACAGTCCTTGTTCCTTCCAGGCAGTACGGATGGCTGATGGTATCAGCCTCTCTGTATGTATGGGTCATTTTTCATGTACTGATGGGACCAGTCCGAACAGTCCATGGTCCGTTGAGTTAATCCTTCATAGCCCATAGCTTTCATAGCCTCCAGCACATCCTTCATGGATGGCTCAGTAGCTGGGTTGGCTATTCCAGCTGTCACATTGGCCGCAGCCTCTCCACGCCCATCCTGGCGACCAGCATGTGAGTACTCACCATCATCCTCCAGCACCCTTTGCTGCCGTTCATCAGCTCCATCAGCTGGCCCCAGCTCCTGTTCCAGCTGAGTTACAGATCCATCCACACGAACCTCGGTCGGATCGAGCTGAGCATTTGGCAGTAAGGCCCCCACATTAGCCCCATCCGTTTGGATAGGCAACAGAACGGTTGGGTTAGTCCCATCCGCTTCAACTTGTCTGGACCCACCAGCTGCTTCCTTACCCTTCCGAGAAGTTTTAGACTTCCTTGTACCCTTGGGTTCAAATCAACACTCAATGTTAGTCCCATCAACATTTATATAAAAAAAACACACAATCACTAAGGCTAACACACATTCAATCAGACCTTACCATGAGACCCAGACAGATGTGTGGTGATTTACCATAACCCAAAACAATCCTAGAACCAACTCCGCTCTGATACCAACTTGTAAGACCCGATCCTGGTCCAAAGGACCCAACTAGGACCCGCAGACTCACCTATCTAGTCATGTCATTTTTTTGTTCACTTTTAAGGTCCAATATTTCTTTAAGTCATTTTCAATCATATGAGGTTCAGACATTTCGATTCCTGTCTATTCAGATAAGAGAAATTGTATCTTTATTAATATAAAACATGTAATCCAATACATAGATTCAGTTGCAGAATAGGCTATCATATGTTCATGTGTCCATACTAACTATACTATCGCACAAACCACACATCCATCCACGGCTCAGGTCTTCATGGTTCCTTGGCCTTTCTACGGTCCTGGTCTGATCCTGAAAGCAACACCACCACAAGACATATGTATAAGTACAATCCGATACCCTAACATATCAAGTCTACATTGCATGGTTTGGTTCTCCTATTCTATGGTCAATAACCTATCGATTCAGTTCACAAGGCACACGGCCACACACAGGACATCCCCCAGGACGTCGTGGACCACTACTCAACACACAGCCTGACTGATCCAATGTGGTCCAATCCCTTTGTCCACACCAAACCACAATCGACCATGGCTGGTTCCCAAATCTGACCTACACAAATAAATCCCCCAAAACTAATTAAAATTCATTAAAATTCCTAATAAATCCTAACTAAGAATAATCCATGATCAGAATATAAGGAACCAGCCTCAATCCTATTGATCTCGGCCACAATCAGCCAAAACGGGCCTAACTGACCATCCTTAAATAAATTAGGTAAAACTTATTAAAACCCATGATAATTCATGAGAAATCCCCACTAAGAGGAATCCATGGTCGTAATTCAATGAATCCTACCGGAGCATACATAATCCGACCAAGACCAGTCCGGACAAAGGCCAAGGACTATGTTCCTGGACCGGCCAAGGCCTTGGTCCAGTCACACTAATATGGAATCGCCATCCATATAAAGAATATAAAATAAGAGAAGAAAGTCAGTAAGGAGATGGGAAGAAATGGGTCTGGAATCACCAAACCAACCACAGCCCACACGGCATCACACCGAAGCCATGGCAGGATGGTTCGGTCCATCCCACTCACCTTGGGCGTGCGCTCTGGAGTGCTCAAGCCTTTATACAAGTCATTTTCATTGCCTCTAATACCCATCCTCAATCGATCTCCACTCCACACAAGCTAACTCGTGATTGGAAATCAATCACCAACACACACAGCCAAGCCTTGATCGATCTCTCTCTCTCTTTCTTTCTTTCTCTCTGTCACGATTTGGGCAGAGCTTTCCTTAGGGAAAATTTTGTGAATTGTGGACCCCTAGGGTCTGTATTTAAAGGCAAGAATCGACCCTTAACTGCCTGGGAAAACAGGCATGACTTGGTGGCCGAAAGGGTGCAACTTGCACCATTCGCACCCCTTCGTCCTAACTGCCTCCACCCGCCTCTCTCTCCCTTATCCTGTTCGATTTAAAGCCCCATGGTCCTGTCCACTGCCCTTCCTACTTGTCCAAGACCCCAAACTGGTCGGACCCCCCTTGTTCAACTAGACCAGCCCCATAACCGCCCATAAGTCGAGCCACTTAGCCAAGACCCGAACACTCCACCACACTGAGGTGAGCTGGTTGCTAGCTACCCCAGCTGAGTGATCTAGTGGTCCAGCTACTGGAGATGACCTAGGACAAAGTGAGCTACACTGAGCTGTACCAAGCTTGACCTAGCTGGTAGAGCTTCTTCCCTTCGAGATCCAGCTCTTCCTTCACTCGTCCAGCTCCTATTTACTTGTCTCCAGCCTTATCTGGTTAAGTCTCAGCATCCTGATGCCCTTAACCCTTATTCTCAGCCATGATACACTTGTCTTTAGGTCACATGACCTGACTGGTGCGTCTCCTCGTACCATGGCCGAGCCCAGTGCCGTTATCTAGGTTTGGGGATGCTACACGTACTGCCTGGAAGGACCAAGGACTGTCCAGACTAGTCCATCTCGCCATGAAAAATCTACCCACACATACTGATAGGCGTATATGATCAGCCTTATCCGTACTGAATGGAAGGATTTAACTCAACGGACCATGGACTGTCCAGACTGGCCCCATCAGTACATGAAAAATGAACCATACGTACTGATAGGCTGATACGATCAGCCATCCGTACTGCCTGGATGAACCAAGGACTGTCCAGACTGGTTCATCAGGCCATAAAAAATCGACCCATACGTACTGATAGGCTGATATGATCAGCCTTATCCGTACTAAATGGAATGATTTAACTCAACGGACCATGGACTGTCTAGACTGGTCCCAACAGTACATGAAAAATGACCCATACGTACTGATAGGCTGATAGGATCATCCATCCATACTGCCTGGATGGACCAAGGACTGTCCAGACAAGTCATTCAGGCCATGAAAAATCGACCCACAGGTACTGATAAACTGATATATCAGCCTTATCCATACTGAATGGAAGAATTTAACTCAACGGACCATGGACTGCCCAGACTTTACCCATCTGTACATGAAAAAATGACCCATACGTATTGATAGGCTGATACAATCAGCCATCCGTACTGCCTGGATGGACCAAGCACTGTCCTGACTGGTCCATCAGACCATGAAAAATCAACCCACACGTACTGATAGGCTGATATGATCA
>MU105875.1:131943-145028 GCA_012274485.2 Sinapis alba | reverse complement strand
GCCATGAAATATTGACCCATACGTACTGATAGGCTTATATGATCAGCCTTAACCATGAAAGGATAGGCTGAATGGAAGGATTTAACTCAAATAACCATGGACTGTCCAGACTGGTCCCATCAGTACATTAAAAATGACCCATATGTACTGATAGGCTGATACGATCAGCCATCCGTACTGCCTGGAAGGACCAAGGACTGTCCAGACTGGTCCCATAAGTACATGACAAATGACCCATACGTACTGATAGGCTGATATGATCAGACATCCGTACTGCCTGGAAGGACCAAGGACTGTCCAGACTGGTCCATCAGGCCATGAAAAATCGACCCATACGTACTGATATGCTGATATGATCAGCCTTAACCGTACTGAATTGAAGCATTTAACTCAACATACCCTGGACTGTCCAGACTGGTCCCATCAGTACCTAAAAAATTGACCCATACGTACTGATAGGCTGATACAATCAGCCAACCGTACTGCCTGGAAGGATCAAGGACTGTCCAGACTAGTCCATCTGGCCATGAAAAATTGACCCACACGCACTGATAGGCTGATATAATCAGTCTTATCCGTACTGAATATAAGGATTTAACTCAACAGACCATGGATTGTCCAGACTGGTCCCATAAGTACATAAAAAAAAGACCCATACGTACTGATAAGTTGATACGATCAGCCATCCGTACTGCCAGGAAGGACCAAGGACTGTCCAGACTGGTCCATCTTGCCATGAAAAATCGACCCACACATATTAATAGGCTGATATTATCAGCCTTGTCCAAACTGAATGGAAGGATTTAATTCAACGGATCATGGACTCTTTGGACTGGTCCCATTAGTACATGAAAAATGACCCATACATACTTATAGGCTGATACGATCAGCCATCCGTACTGCCTGGAAAGACTAAGGACTGTCCAGACTGGTAATTAAGGCCATGAAAAATCGACCCATACAGACTGATAGGCTTATACGATCATCCTTATCCCTATTGAATTGAAGGATTTTACTCAACGGACCATGGACTGTCCAGACTTGTCCCATCAGTACATGAAAAATGACTCATACGTACTGATAGGCTAATATGATCAGCCATCTGTACTGCCTGGAAGGACTGGCCATGAAAAATCAACCCACACGTACTAATAGGCTGATAAGATCAGCCTTGTCCGTACTGAATGGAAGGATTTAACTCAACGGACCATGGACTGTCCAGACTAGTCCAATCAGAACATGAAAAATGACCCATACGTACTGATAGGCTGATAGGATCATCCATCCGCACTGCCTGGATGGACCAAGGACTGTCCAGACTGGTCCATAGCGCAATGAAAAATCAACCCATACAGACTGATAGGCTTATATGATCAGCCATCCGTACTGCCTGGAAGGCCCAAGGACTGTCCAGACTTGTCCATCAGGTCATGAAAAATCGACCCATACGTAATGATAGGCTGATATGGTCAGCCTTATCCATACTGAATGGAACGATTTAACTCAACGGACCATGGACTGTCCGGACTTGTCCCATAAGTACATGAAAAATGACCCATACATACTGATAAGCTGACACGATCAGCCATCCATACTGCCTGGATGGACCAAGGACTGTCCAGATTGGTCCATCAGGCCATGAAAAATCGACTCATATGTACTGATAGGCTGATATGATAAGCTATATCCGTACTGAATGGAAGGATTTAACTCAACGGACCATGGACTGTCCGGACTGGTCCCATCAGTACATGAAAAATGACTGATACGTACGTACTGATAAGCTGATACAATCAGCCATTTGTACTGTATAGAAGGACCAAGGACTGTCCAGACTCGTCCACCAGGCCATGAAAAATCGACCCATACATACTGATAGGCTGATATGATCAGCCTTAACCGTACTGAATGGAAGGATTTAACTAAACGGACCATGGACTGTTCGGACTGGTCCAATCAGTATATGAAAAATGACCCATACGTACTGATAGGCTGACACGATCATCAGTCCGTACTACCTGGAAGGACCAATGACTGTCAAGGATGGTCCATCAGGCCATGAAATATTGACCCATACGTACTGATTGGCTTATATGATAAGCCTTATCCATTCTGAATGGAAGGATTTAACTCAACAGACCATGGACTGTTCAGACTGGTCCCATCAGTACTTGGAAAATCACCCATACTTACTGATAGGCTGATACGATCAACCATCCGTACTGCCTGGATGGACCAAGGACTGTCCAGACTGGTCCATTAGGGCTTGAAAAACTGACCCATATCTACTGATAGGCTGATATGATCAGCCTTAACCGTACTGAATGGAAGGATTTAACTCAATAGACCATGGACTGTCCGGAATGGTCCAATCAGTATATGAAAAATGACCCATATGAATTGATAGGCTGACACGATTATCCCTGCGTACTACCTGGAAGGACCAATGACTGTAAAGGCTGGTCCATCAGGCCATTCAAAATCGACCCATACATACTGATAGGTTGATATGATCAGCCTTATCCATATTGAATGGAAGGATTTAACTCAACGGATCATGGACTGCTCAGACTGGTCCCATCAGTACTTGAAAAATCACCCATACTTAACTCAACGAACCATGGACCATGTTTAACTCATCGGACCATGGACCATGGACTGTCCGGACTGGTCCCATCAGAACATAAAGAATGACCCATACGTACTGATAGGCTGATACGATCATCCATCCGTACTGCCTGGAAAGACCAAGGACTGTCCAGACTGGTCCATCAGGCCATCAAAAATCGACCCATACGTACTGATAGCCTGATATGGTCAGCCTTATCCATACTGAATGGAAGGAGTTAACATAACGGACCATCGAGTGTCCGGACTTGTCCCCTAAGTACATGAAAAAATGACCCATACGTACTGATAAGCTGACACAATCAGCCATCCATATTGCCTGGATGGACCAAGGACTGTCGATATTGGTCCATCAGGCCATGAAAAATCGACTCATACGTACTGATAGGCTGATATGATCAGCTTTACCCGTACTGAATGGAAGGATTTAACTCAACAGACCATGGACTGTACGGACTGGTCCCATTAGTACATGAAAAATGACCGATACGTACGTACTGATAGGCTGATACAATCAGCCATCCGTACTGTCTGGAAGGACCAAGGACTGTCCATACTCGTCCATTAGGCCATGAAAAATCGACCCATACGTACTGATAGGCTGATATGATTAACCTTAACCATACTAAATGGAAGGATTTAACTCAATGGACCATGGACTGTCCGGACTGGTCCGGTCAGTATATGAAAAATGACCCATACGTACTGATAGGCTGACACGATCATCCATCCAAACTACCTGGAAGGACCAATGACTGTCAAGGTTGGTCCATCAGGCCATGAAGAATCGACCGATACGTACTGATAGGCTGATATAATCAGCCTTATCTATACTGAATGGAAGGATTTAACTCAACGGACCATGGAGTGTCCGGACTGGTTCGATCAGTGCATGAAAAATGACTTATACGTACCGATAGGCTGATACAATCAGCCATCCGTACTGTTTGGAAGGACCAAGGACTGTCCAGACTGATCCAGCAGGCCATGAAAAATGACCCATACGTACTGATAGGCTGATATGATCAGCCTTATCCATACTGAATGGAA
Source organism: Sinapis alba (assembly GCA_012274485.2). NCBI lineage: Eukaryota > Viridiplantae > Streptophyta > Magnoliopsida > Brassicales > Brassicaceae > Sinapis > Sinapis alba. The sequence continues at coordinate 141,350 of MU105875.1, read as the reverse complement.
GGATTTAACTCAACGGACCATGGATTGTCTGAACTGGTCCGATCAGTACATGAAAAATGACTTATACGTACCGATAGGCTGATACGATCAGCCATCCGTACTGCTTGGAAGGACCAAGGACTGTCCAGACTGATCCATCAGGCCATGAAAAATTGACCCATACATAATGATAGGCTGATACTATCAGCCAAACGTCCTGCCTAAAAGGACCAAGAACTTTCCAGACTGATCCATCAGGCCATGAAAAATGACCCATACGTACTGATAGGCTGATATGATCAGCCTTATCCATACTGAATGGAAGGATTTAACTCAACGGACAATGGACTGTCTGGACTGGTCCGATCAGTACATAAAAAATGACTTATATGTACCGATAGGCTGATACGATCAGCCATCCGTACTGCTTGGAAGGACCAAGGACTGTCCAGACTGATCCATCAGGCCATGAAAAATTGACCCATACGTAATGATAGGCTGATACTATCAGCCAAACGTACTGCCTAAAAGGACCATGGACTGTCCGGACTGGTCTGATCAGTATATAAAAAATGACCCATACGTACTGATAGGTTGACACGATCATCCCTCCGAACTACCTGGAAGGACCAATGACTGTCAAGGCTGGTCATCAGGCCATGAACAATCGACCCATACGTACTGATAGGCTGATATGATCATCTTATCCATACTGAATGGAAGGATTTATCTCAACAGACCATGGACTGTCCGGACTGGTCCGATCAGTACATGAAAAATGACTTATATGTACCGATAGGCTGATACGATCAGCCATCCGTACTGCTTGGAAGGACCAAGGACTGTCCAGACTGATCCATTAGGCCATGAAAAATTGACCCATACGTAATGATAGGCTGATACTATCAGCCAAATGTCCTGCCTAAAAGGATGAAGGACTTTCCAGACTGGTCCATCAGGCCATGAAAAATTGACCCATACATACTGATAGGCTCATATTATCAGCCAAACGTCCTGCCTAAAAGGACCAACGACTGTCCAGACTGGTCCATCAGGCCATGAAAAATTGACCCATACATACTGATAGGCTGATACGATCAGCCTTCCATACTGCCTGGATGGACCAAGGACTTTCCAAACTGGCCCATCAGGCCATGAAAAATTGACCCTTACGTACTGATAGGCTGATAAGATCAGCCTTATCCGTACTAAATGAAAGGATTTAACTCAACGGACCATGGACTGTCTGGACTGGTCCATTAGGCCATGAAAAATCGACCCATATGTACTGAATGGCTAATATGATTAGCCTTAACCGTACTGAATGGAAGGATTTAACTCAATGGACCATGGACTGCCCGGACTGGTCCAATCAGTATATGAAAAATGACCCATATGTACTGATAAGCTGACACTATCAGCCATCCGTACTGCCTAGAAGGACCAAGGACTCTCCAGACTGGTCCATCAGGCCATGAAAAATAGACCCATACGTACTGATAAGCTGACACGATCAACAATCCGTACTGCATGGAAGGACCAAGGACTGTCCAGACTGGTCCATCAGGCCATGAAAAATCGACCCATACGTAGTGATAGGCTGATATGATCACCCTTATCCGTCAGAAAGGAAGGATTTAACTCAACGGACCATGGACTGTTTGGACTGGTCCCATCAGTACATGAAAAATGACCGATACGTACGTACTGATAGGCTGATACAATCAGCCATCCGTACTGTCTGGAAGGACCAAGGACTGTCCAGACTCGTCCATTAGGCCATGAAAAATCGACCCATACGTACTGATAGGCTGATATGATTAGCCTTAACCGTACTGAATGGAAGGATTTAACTCAATGGACCATGGACTGCCTGGACTGGTCCAATCAGTATATGAAAAATGACCCATACGTACTGATAACCTGACACGATCAGCCATCCGTACTGCCTAGAAGGATCAAGGACTCTCCAGACTGGTCCATCAGGCCATGAAAAATCGACCCATACGTACTGATAAGCTGACACAATCAGCCATCCGTACTGCATGGAAGGAGCAAGGATTGTCCAGACTGGTCCATCAGTCCATGAAAAATCGACCCATAGGTAGTGATAGGCCGATATGATCTGCCTTATACGTACTGAATGGAAGGATTTCACTCAACGGACCATGGACTGTCTTGACTGGTCCCATCAATACATGAAAAATGACCGATACGTACGTACTGATAGGCTGATAGAATCAGCCATCCGTACTGTCTGGAAGGACCAAGGATTGTCCAAACTCATCCATTAGGCCATGAAAAATTGACCTATATGTACTGATAGGCTGATATTATTAGCCTTAACCGTACTAAATGGAAGGAATTAACTCAATGGACCATGGACTGTCCGGACTGGTCCAATCAGTATATGAAAAATGACCCATACGTATTGATAGGCTGACACGATCGTCCATCCAAACTACCTGGAAGGACCAAGGACTGTCCAGACTGGTCCATCAGGCCATGAAAAATCGACACATACGTAGTGATAGGCTGATATTATCGGCCTTATCCGTACTGAATGGAAGGATTTAACTCAACGGACCATGGACTGTCTGGACTGGTCCCATAAGTACATGAAAAATGACCGATACGTGCGTACTGATAGGCTGATACAATCAGCCATCCGTACTGTCTGGAAGGACCAAGGACTGTCCAGACTCGTCGATTAGACCATGAAAAATTGACCCATATGTACTGATAGGCTGATATGATTAGCCTTAACCGTACTGAATGGAAGGATTTAACTCAATGGACCATGGACTACCGGGACTGGTCCAATCAGTATATGAAAAATGACCCATACGTACTGATAAGCTGACACGATCAGCCATCCGTACTGCCTAGAAGGACCAAGGACTCTCCAGACTGGTCCATCAGGCCATGAAAAATCGACCCATACGTACTGATAAGCTGACACGATCAGCCATCCGTACTGCATGGAAGGACCAAGGACTGTCCAGACTGGTCCATCAGTCCATGAAAAATCGACCCATACGTAGTGATAGGCCAATATGATCAGCCTTATCTGTACTGAATGGAAGGATTTAACTCAACGGACCATGGACTGTCTAGACTGGTCCCATCAATACATGAAAAATGACCGATACGTACGTACTGATAGGCTGATAGAATCAGCCATACGTACGTACTGATAGGCTGATAGAATCAGCCATCCGTACTGTCTGGAAGGACCAAAGGACTGTCCAAACTCATCCATTAGGCCATGAAAAATCGACCCATACGTACTGATAGGCTGATATGATTAGCCTTAACCGTACTAAATGGAAGGAATTAACTCAATGGACCATGGACTGTCCGGACTGGTCCGATCAGTATATGAAAAATGACCCATACGTACTGATAGGCTGACACGATCATCCATCCAAACTACCTGGAAGGACCAATGTCTGTTAAGGTTGGTCCATCAGGCCATGAAGAATCGACCCATACGTACTCATAGGCTTATATTATCAGCCTTATCTATACTGAATGGAAGGATTTAACTCAACGGACCATGGACTGTCTGGACTGGTCCGATCAGTACATGAAAAATGACTTATATGTACCGATAGACGGATACGATCAGCCATCCGTACTGTTTGAAAGGACCAAGGACTGTCCAGACTGATCCATCAGGCCATGAAAAATGACCAATACGTACTGATAGGCTGATATGATCAGACTTATCCATACTGAATGGAAGGATTTAACTCAACGGACCATGGACTGTCTGGACTGGTCCCGTCAGTACATGAAAAATGACTGATACGTACGTTCTAATAGGCTGATACAATCAGCCATCCATACTGTCTGGAAGGATCAAGAACTGTCCAGACTCGTCCATTAGGCTGACACGACCATCAATCCATACAACCTGGAAGGACCAATGACTGTCAACGCTGGTCCAACAGGCCATTCAAAATCGACCCGTACGTACTGATAGGCTGATATGATTAGCCTTAACCGTACTAAATGGAAGGATTTAACTCAATGGACCATGGAATGTCCGGACTGGTCCGATCAGTATATGAAAAATGACCCATACGTACTGATATGCTGACACGATCATCCATCCAAACTACCTGGAAGGAACAATGACTGTCAAGGTTGGTCTATCAGGCCATGAATAATCGACCCATACGTACTGATAGGCTGATATGATCAGCCTTATCTATACTGAATGGAAGGATTTAACTCAACGAACCATGGACTGTCCGGACTGGTCCGATCAGTACATGAAAAATGACTTATACGTACCGATAGGCTGATACAATCAGCCATCCGTACTGTCTGGAAGGACCAAGGACTGTCCAGACTCGTCCATTAGGCCATGAAAAATCGACCCATATGTACTGATAGGCTGATATGATTAGCCTTAACCGTACTGAATGGAAGGAATTAACTCAATGGACCATGGACTGTAAGACCCGATCCTGGTCCAAAGGACCCATCTAGGACCCGAAGCCTTACTTTGCTATTCATGTAATTTTTGTTCACTTTTAAGGTCCCATAATTCTCTAAGTCATTTTTCAATCATATGAGGTTCAAGTATTTCGACTCCTAAGTTTATTCAGATAAGAGAAATTGTATCCTTATTAATATAAAACTTGTGATCCAATACATAGATTCAGTTTCACAATAGGCTATCATAGTTCAAGTGTTCATACTAACTAAACTATCCCACAACCCACACATCCATCCACGGCTCAGGTCTTCATGGTTCCTTGGCCTTGCCACGGTCCTGGTCTGATCCTGAAAGCAACATCATCACAAGACATATGTATGAGTACAATCCGATAACCTAACATACCATTTCTACATTGCATGGTTCGGTTCTCCTATTCTATACACTATATCATTTCTATTAAGTTCACAAGGCACACGGCCACACCCAGGACGTTCCCCAGGACGTCCTGGACCATTGTCCAACCCATGGCCTGACTGGTTCCATGTGGACCATCCTCTTGTCCACACCAAACCACAATCGACCACAGCTGGTTCCCAAATCTTACCTATCCCAATAAATTCCCAAAAACTAAATACAATTCATGACAATTCCCTAAAAATCCCAACTAAGAGTGATCCATGATCAGGATCAAAAGAACCGGCCTTGATCCTATTGATCTCAGCCCCAACCGGCCAAATTGGCCATAATTGACCATCCATGAATCAATTAGGTAAAACCTAATAAAACCCATGATAACTCATGATAAATCCCCACTAAGAGGAATCCAAGGTCGGAATTCAATGAATCCCACCGGAGCATACAGAACCCGACCAAGACCAGTCCGGCCTAAGGCCAAGGACTGTGTTCCTGGACCGGCCAAAGCCTTGGTCCAGTCACACCAGGATGAACACGCCATTCATATAAAGAATATACAAGAAGGGGAGGAAATCAAATAAGTAAAATGGGAAGAAATGGGTCTGGAACCACCAAACCATCCACAGCCACTCAGCATCAAGCCGCGGCCATGGCAGGATGGATCGGTCCATCCCACTCACCTTGGGCGTGCGCTCTGGAGTGCTCAAGCCCTTCTCTAAATCCTTCTCCTTGCCTCTTGTTCCCATTCTCAGTCGATCTCCACTTCACACAAGCCAACTCCTGATCGGAATCCACCAACAAAACCCACACGGCCAAGCCTTGATCGATCTCTCTCTTTGTCTCTTTGTTTCTCTCTGTCTCGATTTGGGCAGAGTTTTCCTTAGGGGAAGTTGTGGCAATTCTGGACCCCTAGGGTCTGTATTTATAGGCCAGAACTGACCCCCAACTGCCTGGTCGAACAGGCATGACTTGTTGGCCGAATGGGTGCAACTTGCACCATTCGCACCCCTTCGCCACAACTGCCTCCAACCGCCCCTTCTCTCCCTTATCCTCTTCGATTGCAAGCTCAAGGGTCCTGTCCACTGATCAGCCAACTTTTCCAAGACCCCCAACTGTTCAGACCTCCCTTGGCCACCCAGGCCGGCACCATAACCGCCCCTGACCCGAGCCCCATGACCAAGACCCAAACCCTTCACCCAGCTGAGGTGAGCTGGTTGCTAGCTGCCCCAGCTGAGAGAGCTAGTGTTCCAGCTTCTGTAGCTGACCTTGTCGAGTGTGAGCTGCACCAAGCTATCCTGAGTTCGATCTAGCTGGCTGAATTAGATTCATGCCTCGTCCAACTGCCTTAGAACTCTCCCAAGCTTTCTCCTGTGCCTTCCTTCGATCCTGGTTAAGTCTCAGCCTACTGGTTAAGTTCCAGCCATGATACGCTTGTCCTTAGGTCATGTGACCTGACTGGTGCGTCTCCTCGTACCATGGCTGTGCCCGAAGGCTCTATCCAGATTCAGGGACATGACAAGTCTCCCCCACTTGAGATGGATTCGTCCTCGAATCTGACCCTAAACTTGCCTCCATGGAAAACTGGCCATACCACTCTCGGAAGTCCGCTTTCATCCTTGCTTCGGTCTCGCAAGTTACTTGTTCTTGTCCATTGCAATCCCAAACAACTTTGACCATCTGTATGGTCTTTTTCCTCATGGCTTTTTCCATCCTATCCACAATCCGAACCGGCCTTATCTCTAAGGGGAGGTTCGTGCCTAGGTCAGAAGGAAGCTCTAGAATAACTATGTCTTGATCTGAAAGACATTTCCTCAGCTGCAAGACATGGAACACATTGTGGAATGCATCCATTTCGGTTGGTAGGTTCAGCTTGTAGGCCACGACACCAACCCTCTCTATGATCCGGAATGGACCCAAGTACCTTGGATCCAGCTTCCTCCGGCCAGATACCCTCTTCCTACCCTTAAAGGTAATCATCTTCAAGTATACCATGTCGCCTACCCCAAACTCCACATGCTTTCCTCTTCTATCCGCATAGGACTTATGGCGGTCCTGTGCCTCTTTCATCTTGTCCCTTATGAACTTGATCTTCTCAGTGGTCTCCTCCACAATCTCAGGCCCTATCATGTTGCGCTCCCCCACTTGGGTCCAGCATAACGGTGTTCTGCAAGTTCGCCCATACAAGGCCTCATAGGGTGACATCCCTATGCTGGTGTGGTAGCTATTGTTATAGGCAAACTCTACCAGGGGCAGATGTCTCTCCCAAGAATCTCCCCAATCCAGGACACATGCTCTAAGCATGTCCTCTAATGTCTGGATGGTTCTTTCAGACTGACCATCTGTTTGTGGATGGTAAGACGTACTCATGTTCACTCTTGTTCCCAAGGCTTTTTGGAAAGCCTTCCAGAAATAAGAAGCAGACCGAGGGTCTCTATCTGAAACAATACTAGCCGGCACTCCATGCAGACGTACTATCTCATCCATATAAATCCTTACCAAGGGTTCCACACCATCAGTCTTCTTGATTGGTATGAAATGAGCTGATTTGGTTAAACGGTCCACCACTACCCAGACTGCATCCTTCCTGTTTCTGGTCGTGGGAAAACCAGACACAAAGTCCATGGTGATATGATCCCACTTCCATTCTGAAATGGGTAGGTTTTGAAGTAACCCACTGGGCACTTGGTGCTCCGCCTTGACAATTTGACAAGTAGGGCACTTAGCCACCCATTCGGCCACATCAGTCTTCATTCGGACCCAATGGTAATACCTCTTGATGTCCTTGTACATCTTGTTCAAGCCAGGGTGCACAGAGAACTTAGACTTATGAGACTGGCCCATAATTTCCTCCTTAAGTGCTTTCACGTTTGGAACACTGATCCTACCGTGGACCAAGATGGTCCCATCCTGTGCAACCTGGTACTCTGACTTATCATTCTGAGCAACCTTCTGAAGGTTCTCATCCAAGCCTTGTGCTTGCCTAATCCTGGTCAGTAAATCGGCCTGGTTCACTGCCTCTAAACCCAATGGTTCGTCCTTGCTTACCAAAGTGTTCAAATGTAATGACTTGACCATACTTTCTAGTACATCCGCCTCCTTCTCGGCTGACACTTCAGCCCTTCTTCTACTCAGGGCATCAGCCACTAGATTTGCCTTACCAGGATGGTAAGCAATCTCAAGATCATAGTCGGCCACAAACTCCATCCATCTTCTTTGTCTCAAATTCAACTCAGGCTGAGTGAATATGTACTTGAGACTCTTGTGGTCGGTTAAGATCTGCACCTTGGCTCCATACAGATAGGATCGCCATATCTTCAGAGCAAACACTACTGCAGCCATTTCCAGGTCGTGGGTTGGGTAGTTACCCTCATGCTTCTTTAATTGCCTAGATGCATAGGCAATGACCTTACCGTGTTGAGTTAATACACATCCCAATCCAGTGATGAAGGCATCAGTGTATACCATATACGGTTGATCAGCCTCTAGCAAAACCAAGATAGGTGCATTTGTCAACATCTCCTTCAAGGCAGAGAAGCACTTCTCACACTCATCCGATCATACAAACTTCACATCCTTACTGGTTAGTTGTGTCATGGGTTGAGCCAAACTGTCAAACCCTTTGACAAACTTCCGGTAATATCCGGCCAGGCCTAGGAAACTCATAACCTCTGTGGCATTCTTAGGCCGTGGCCATCCTTGTATGGCCCTAATCTTCTCGGGATCAACTGAGCCTCCCTGCTCCGACACAATGTGTCCAAGGAAACCATCACTCCTTTGCCAAAAACTACACTTGCTAAGTTTGGCGTAGAGTTGTTGTTCCCTCAACCGTCCCAACACAGCTCGCAGATGCCTCTCATGGTCTTCCTTATTCTTGGAGTATACTAATATATCATCTATGAAGATGATCACAAATTCATCCAAGAAGTCACGGAAGATACCATTCATCATCTTCATGAATGCTGCTGGTGCATTGGCCAATCCGAATGGCATGACCACAAACTCATATTGGCCGTACCTTGTTCGGAATGCTGTCTTTCTAATGTCATTTGGTTCAATTGGGATCTGGTGATACCCTGAAGCCAAATCAATCTTAGAAAACCACTGTGCACCCCTGAGCTGATCCAACAGCTCATCTATCCGAGCTAATGGGTACTTGTTCTTCACGGTGACTCGGTTCAGCCCTCGGTAGTCAATGCACAACCTGGAACTACCATCCTTGTTCTTCACGAAAAGAACTGGTGCTCCCCATGGCGACACACTAGGTCGTATAAAACCTTTATCCAGCAACTCTTCAAGTTGCTTCTTAAGCTCGGTCATCTCGGCAGGAGCCATTCTATAGGGACTTTTGGATAGTGGGGCCGTCCCTGGTTCCAGTTCTATTATGAATGGGTCTGATCTATCGGGGGAATGCCCTGTAAGGACCCAAGCACATCATGGAACTTGCGAACCAGCGGTATTCCCTCCGGGTCACCACCCCCTACGACCTCCTTAGTGGCGATTGTGGCCAAATAAGCCTCACAACCCTTCCTCAGCATCCTATCCACATGGATCGCTGACACCA
>MU105875.1:103693-129506 GCA_012274485.2 Sinapis alba | reverse complement strand
AGTGGTAGTCGAGTGGCTCCGGATCCTTAGCTTGGCTTCCTCGGCTAGGTTGGTCTCTAACATGGCCATCCTTTCCACCAACTCAGACACTGTGTGGAAAGTGCGGACAGAGCAGTAGGTTCGGAGCTCCACCCTAAGGCCTCTAATGAACCGACGAACCTGTACTGATTCATCCTCCAGTTCCTTACCCACATAGCGCCTGAGGCGGTTGAACTCCTCCTCGTACTCCCTAACCATCCTGCGACCCTGGACCAGGTCCAAGAACTTAGCCTCCAAACGATCCCAACCCTCAGCCGGGAAGTACTTGTGGTTGAACTCAACCACAAAGTCAGAGAAGCGTTCAATGGTACCATTGGTACGCTTGTCCAGTGCCAACCACCAGTTATGAGCATCGCCCTCTAGGAAATGGACCGCTATGTCCTTTTGGTACTCCTCCGGGCATCGGGTTGAGTTGATGTTGCGGACCAGCCTGCTTCTCCATTCATCGGCCTCCAATGGGTCAACACTTCCAGCAAAGTGTTTGGTGCCCATCTTAGCTATGTGCTCGATTAGCTTTAGGTAATCCATCCTCCTAACCGCCCTGGGTGGTGGGTCAATTTCCACCACCTCAGCCACCTGTTCCACTCGCCTACCAGCTAAGGGAACAGCTGTCGGAATGGTTCCAGCTTGACCCACAGACGAGTTCACTAGAGGAGTGAACACTTGGGCCAGAGCTATCATTTGGTTACCCATAGCTTTCAAAGCTTCCAACACATCCTTCATAGATGGATCCGTAGCTGGGTTAGCTATCCCAACTGTCACATTGCCCGCAGCCTCTACACGCCCATCCTGGCGTCCAGCATGTGAGGACTCACCCTCATCCTCCAGCTCCCTGTGCTGATCATCAACACCATCAGCTGGCCCCAGCTCCTGTTCCTGCTGAGTTCCAGCTCCATCCACCCGAACCTCGGTTGGGTTGAGCTGGGCAATTGGTAATCCGGCTCCCACATCAGCCCCATCCGGTTGGATAGGCACTTGGGCGGTTGGGTTAGCCCCATCCGCTTCAACCTGTCCAGAACCACCAGCTGCCTCCTTGCCCTTCCGAGATGTTTTAGACTTCCTTGTACCCTTGGGTTCAAATCAACACTCAAGTTAGCACATAAATATGTGAATATGCAAAACATACAATCGCTAAACTAACACACAATGAACTCAGACCTTACCATGAGACCCAGCCGGATGTGTGGTGATTTCCCATAACCCATAACAATCCTAGAATCAACTCCGCTCTGATACCAACTTGTAAGACCCGATCCTGGTCCAAAGGACCCATCTAGGACCCGAAGCCTTACTTTGCTATTCATGTAATTTTTGTTCACTTTTAAGGTCCCATAATTCTCTAAGTCATTTTTCAATCATATGAGGTTCAAGTATTTCGACTCCTAAGTCTATTCAGATAAGAGAAATTGTATCTTTATTAATATAAACCTTGTGATCCAATACATAGATTCAGTTGCACAATAGGCTATCATAAGTTCAAGTGTTCATACTAACTAAACTATCCCACAACCCACACATCCATCCACGGCTCAGGTCTTCATGGTTCCTTGGCCTTGCCACGGTCCTGGTCTGATCCTGAAAGCAACATCATCACAAGACATATGTATGAGTACAATCCGATAACCTAACATACCATTTCTACATTGCATGGTTCGGTTCTCCTATTCTATACACTATATCATATCCAGTCAGTTCACAAGGCACACGGCCACACCCAGGACGTTCCCCAGGACGTCCTGGACCATTGTCCAACCCACGGCCTGACTGGTTCCATGTGGACCATCCTCTTGTCCACACCAAACCACAATCGGCCATAGCTGGTTCCTAAATCTTACCTATCCAAATAAATTACCAAAAACTAAATACAATTCATGACAATTCCCTAAAAATCCCAACTAAGAATGATCCATGATCAGGATCCAAAGAACCGGCCTCGATCCTATTGATCTCGGCCCCAACCGGCCAAATTGGCCATAACTGACCATCCATGAATCAATTAGGTAAAACCTAATAAAACCCATGATAATTCATGATAAATCCCCACTAAGAGGAATCCATGGTCGGAATTCAATGAATCCCAGCGGAGCATACAGAACCCGACCAAGACTAGTCCAGCCTAAGGCCAAGGACTGTGTTCCTGGACCGGCCAAAGCCTTGGTCCAGTCACACAAGGATGAACACGCCATCCATATAAAGAATATACAAGAAGGGGAGGAAATAAAATAAGTAAAATGGGAAGAAATAGGTCTGGAACCACCAAACCATCCACAGCCACTCAGCATCAAGCCGCGGCCATGGCAGGATGGATCGGTCCATCCCACTCAACTTGGACGTGCGCTCTGGAGTGCTCAAGCCCTTCTCTAAATCCTTCTCCTTGCCTCTTGTTCCCATTCTCAGTCGATCTCCACTTCACACAAGCCAACTCCTGATCGGAATCCACCACCAAAACCCACACGGCCAAGCCTTGATCGATCTCTCTCTTTCTCTCTTTGTTTCTCTCTGTCTCGATTTGGGCACAGTTTTCCTTAGGGGAAATTGTGGCAATTCTGGACCCCTAGGTTCTGTATTTATAGGCCAGAACCGACCCCCAACTGCCTGGTCGAACAGGCATGACTTGTTGGCCGAATGGGTGCAACTTGCACCATTCGCACCCCTTCGCCCCAACTGCCTCCAACCGCCCCTTCTCTCCCTTATCCTATTCGATTGCAAGCTCCAGGGTCCTGTCCACTGATCAGCCAACTTGTCCAAGACCCCCAACTGGTCGGACCTCCCTTGGCCACCCAGGCCGGCACCATAACCGCCCCTGACCCGAGCCCCATGACCTAGACCCAAACCCTTCACCCAGCTGAGGTGAGCTGGTTGCTAGCTGCCCCAGCTGAGAGAGCTAGTGGTCCAGCTGCTGTAGCTGACCTGGTCGAGTGTGAGCTGCACCAAGCTATCTGAGCTCGATCTAGCTGGCTGAACTAGATCCATGCTTAGTCCAACTGCCTTAGAACTCTCCCAAGCTTTCTCCTGTGCCTTCCTTCGATCCTGGTTAAGTCTCAGCCTACTGAGGCCCTTAACCATCCGTTCCAGCCATGATACGCTTGTCCTTAGGTCATGTGACCTGACTGGTGCGTCTCCTCGTACCATGGCTGTGCCCGAAGGCTCTATCCAGATTCAGGGACATGACATGGACTGCCCGGACTGGTCCAATCAGTATTTGAAAAATGACCCATACGTACTGATAAGCTGACACGATCAGCCATCCATACTGCCTAGAAGGACCAAGGACTCTCCAGACTGGTTCATCAGGCCATGCAAAATCGACCAATACGTACTGATAAGCTGACACGATCAGCCATCCGTACTGCATGGAAGGACCAAGGACTGTCCAGACTGGTCCATCAGTCCATGAAAAATCGACCCATACGTAGTGATAGGCCGATATGATCAGCCTTATCCGTACTGAATGGAAGGATTTAACTCAACGGACCATGGACTGTCTGGAATGGTCCCATCAATACATGAAAAATGACCGATACGTACGTACTGATAGGCTGATAGAATCAGCCATCCGTACTGTCTGGAAGGACCAAGGACTGTCAAAACTCATCCATTAGGCCATGAAAAATCGACCCATATGTACTGATAGGCTGATATGATTAGCCGTAACCGTACTAAATGGAAGGAATTAACTCAATGGACCATGGACTGTCCGGACTGGTCCGATCAGTATATGAAAAATAACCCATACGTACTGATAGGCTGACACGATCATCCATCCAAACTACCTGGAAGGACCAATGACTGTCAAGGCTGGTCCATCAGGCCATGAACAATCGACCCATACGTACTGATAGGCTGATATGATAATCTTATCCATACTGAATGGAAGGATTTAACTCAACAGACCATGGACTGTCCGTCTGGTCCGATCAGTACATGAAAAATGACTTATACGTACCGATAGGCTGATACAATCAGCCATCCGTACTGTCTGGTAGGACCAAGGACTGTCTAGACTCGGTCATTAGGCTGACACGACCATCCATCCATACTACCTGGAAGGACCAATGACTGTCAAGGCTGGTCCATCAGGCCATTCAAAATCGACCCATACGTACTGATAGGCTGATATGATTAGCCTTAACCGTACTAAATGGAAGGATTTAACTCAATGGACCATGGACTGTCTGGACTGGTCCGATCAGTATATGAAAAATGACCCATACGTACTGATAGGCTGACACGATCATCCATCCAAACTACCTGGAAGGACCAATGACTGTCAATGTTGGTCCATCAGGCCATGAAGAATCGACCCATACGTACTGATAGGCTGATATGATCAGCCTTATCTATATTGAATGGAAGGATTTAGCTCAACGAACCATGGACCGTCCGGACTGGTCCGATCAGTACTTGAAAAATGACTTATACGTACCGATAGGCTGATACGATCAGCCATCTGTACTGTTTGGAAGGACCAAGGACTGTCTTGACTGATCCATCAGGCCATGAAAAATGACCCATATGTATTTATAGGCTGATATGATCATCCTTATCCATACTGAATGGAAGGATTTAACTCAACGGACCATCGACTGTCTGGACTGGTCCCGTCAGTACTAGAAAAATGACCGATGCATACGTGTTGATAGGCTGATACAATCAGCCATCCGTACTGTCTGGAAGGACCAAGGACTGTCCAGACTCGTCCATTTGGCGATGAAAAATCGACCCATATGTACTGATAGGCTGATATGATTAGCCTTAACCGTGCTGAATGGAAGGATTTAACTCAATGGACCATGGACTGTCTGGACTGGTCCAATCAGTATATGAAAAATGACCCATACGTACTGATAGGTTGACACGATCATCCGTCCAAACTACCTGGAAGGACCAATGACTGTCAAGGCTGGTCCATCAGGCCATGAACAATCGACCCATACGTACTGATAGGCTGATATGATCATCTTATCCATACTGAATGGAAGGATTTAACTCAACAGACCATGGACTGTCTGGACTGATCCGATCAGTACATGAAAAATGACTTATACGTACCGATAGGCTGATACGATCAGCCATCCGTACTGCTTGGAAGGACCAAGGACTGTCCAGACTGATCCATCAGGCCATGAAAAATTGACCCATACGTACTGATAGGCTGATACTATCATCCATCCGTACTGCCTAGAAGGACAAACGACTGTCCAGACTGGTCCATCAGGCCATGAAAAATTGACCCATACATACTGATAGGCTGATACGATCAGCCTTCCGTACTGCATAGAAGTACCAAGGACTTTCCAGACTGGTCCATCCGGCCATGAAAAATAGACCCATACTTACTGATAGGCTGATATGATAAACCTTATCCGTACTAAATGAAAGGATTTAACTCAACGGACCATGGACTGTCTGGACTGGTCCCATCAGTACATCAAAAATGACCGATACGTACGTACTGATAGGCTGATACAATCAGCCATCCGTACTGTCTGGAAGGAACAAGGACTGTCCATACTCGTCCATTAGGCCATGAAAAATCGACCCATATGTACTGATAGGCTGATATGATTAGCCTTAACCGTACTGAATGGAAGGATATAGCTCAATGGACCATGAACTGCCCGGACTGGTCCAATCAGTATATGGAAAATGACCCATACGTACTGATAGGCTGACACGATCATCCATCCAAACTACATGGAAGGACCAATGACTGTCAAGGTTGGTCCATCAGGCCATAAAGAATCGACCCATACGTACTGATAGGCTTATATGATCAGCCTTATCTATACTGAATGGAAGGATTTTGTCATGTCCCTGAATCTGGATAAGGCCTTGGACACAGCCATGGTACGAGGAGACGTAACAGTCAGGTCACATGACCTAAGGACAAGCGTATCATGGCTGGAACGGATGGTTAAGGTCCTCGGCAGGCTGAGACTTAACCAGGATCGAGGGAGGCAAAAGGAGGGAAGGTTGGAAGAGTTCTAAGGCAGCTGGACCAGGTATGGATTTAGTTCAGCCAGCCAGATCAAGCTCGGTGCAGCTCACACTCGACCAGGTCAGCTACAGCAGCTGGACCACTAGTCTAAGACAGCTCCAGTAGCTGGACCACTAGCTCACTTAGCTGGGGCAGCTAGCAACCAGCTCACCTCAGCTGGGTGAAGGGTTTGGGTCCTGGTCATGGGACTCGGGTCAGGGGCGGTTATGGTGCCGACCTGGGAGGTCAAGGGAGGTCCGACCAGTTGGGGTCTTGGACGAGTTGGCCGAGCAGTAGACAGGACCCAGGAGCTTGCCATCGAAGAGGATAAGGGAGAGATGGGGTGGTTAGAGGCGGTTGGGGCGAAGGGGTGCGAGTGGTGCAAGTTGCACCCATTCGGCCAACAAGTCGTGCCTGTTCGACCAAGCAGTTGGGGGTCGGTTCTGGCCTATAAATACAGACCCTAGGGGTCCAGATTGGACACAATTTCCTCTAAGGAAAACTCTGCCCAAATCGAGACAGAGAGAAACAAAGAGAGAGAGAGAATTCGATCAAGGCTTGGCCGTGTGAGTTTGGTAGTGGATTCCGATCAAGAGTTGGCCTGTGTGAAGTGGAGATCGACTGAGAATGGGAACAAGAGGCAAGGAGAAGGATGTAGAGAAGGGCTTGAGCACTCCAGAGCGCACGCCCAAGGTGAGTGGGATGGACCGATCCATCCTGCCATGGCCGCGGCTTGATGCTGTATGGCTGTGGGTGGTTTGGTGGTTCCAGACCCATTTCTTCCCATTTACTTATTTGATTTCCTCCCCTTCTTGTATATTCTGTATGTGGATGGTGTGATCATCTTGGCGTGACTGGACAAGGCTTTGGCCGGTCCAGGAACATAGTCCTTGGCCTTAGGCCGGACTGGTCTTGGTCGGGTTCTATATGCTCCGGTGGGATTCATTGAATTCCGACCATGGATTCCTCTTATTGGGGATCTATCATGAATTATCATGGGTTTTATTAGGTTTTACCTAATTGATTCATGGAAGGTCAGTTATGGCCAATTTGGCCGGTTGAGGCCGAGATCAATAGGATCGAGGCCAGTTCTTTGGATTCTGATGATGGATCATTCCTAATTAGGATTTTTAGGGAATTGTCATGAATTTTATTTAGTTTTTGGGATTTTATTTGGATAAGTCAGATTTGGAAGCCAGCCATGGCCGATTGTAGTTGGTGTGGACTAGGGGATGGTCCGCATGGAACCAGTCAGGCCGCGGGATGGGCGATGGTCCAGGACGTCCTGAGGAACGTCCTGGGTGTGGCTGCGTGCCTTGTGAATTAAGGGGATAGGTTGTAGAGTATATAATAGAAGAACCGAACCATGCAAGTAGAATTGATATGATAGGTTATCGGATTGTACTCATACATATGTCTTGTGATGATGTGCTTTCAGGATCAGACCAGGACCGTGGCAAGGCCAAGGAACCATGAAGACCTGAGCCGTGGATGGATGTGTGGGTTGTGGGATAGTTAGTTAGTATAAACTCTTGAACTTATGATAGCCTATTGTGCAACTGAATCTATGTATTGGATCACAAGTTTTCTTATTAATAAAGATACAATTTCTCTTATCTGAATAGGCTTAGGAATCGATGTACTTGAACCTCATATGTTTGAAAAATGACCTAGATAATTATGGAACCTTAAAAATGAACAAAATTTACATAGATAGACATAAGTAAGACTTCGTGTCCTAGTTGGGTCCTTTGGGCCAGGATCGGGTCTTACAGATTTAACTCAACGGACCATGGACTATTCGATCAGTACATGAAAAATGACTTATACGTACCGATAGGCTTATACGATCAGCCATCCATACTGTTTGGAAGGACCAAGGACTGTCCAGACTGATCCATCAGGCCATGAAAAATGACCAATACGTACTGATAGGCTGATATGATCACCCTTATCCATACTGAATGGAAGGATTTAACTCAACGGACCATGGACTGTCTGGACTGTTCTCGTCAGTACATGAAAAATGATCGATACGTAGGTACTTATAGGCTGATACAATCAGCCATCCGTACTGTCTGGAAGGACCAAGTACTGTCCAGACTCTTCCATTAGGCTGACACGACCATCCATCCATACTACCTGGAAGGACCAATGACTGTCAAAGCTGGTCCATCAGGCCATTCAAAATCGACCCATACATACTGATAGGATAATATGATCAGCCTTATCCATACTGAATGGAAGGATTTAACTCAACGGACCATGGACTGTTCATACTGGTCACATCAGTACTTGAAAAATCACCCATACGATCAGCCATCCGTACTGCCTGGATGGACCAAGGACTGTCCAGACTGGTCCATTAGGCCTTGAAAAACTGACCTGTATCTACTGATAGGCTGATATGATCATCCTTAACCGTACTGAATGGAAGGATTTAACTCAACAGACCATGGACTGTCCGGACTGGTCCCATCAGAACATCCGTACTGATAGGCTGATACTATCAGCCATCCGTACTGCCTGGAAGTACCAAGGACTTTCCAGACTGGTCCATCATGCCATGAAAAATTGACCCATACGTACTGATAGGCGGATATGATCAGCCTTAACCATACCGAATGGATGGATTTAACTCAACGGACCGTGGACTGTCCAGACTGCT
This sequence comes from Sinapis alba, assembly GCA_012274485.2. NCBI lineage: Eukaryota > Viridiplantae > Streptophyta > Magnoliopsida > Brassicales > Brassicaceae > Sinapis > Sinapis alba. Next base: position 120,819 of record MU105875.1, on the reverse strand, counting down.
CCCATTAGTACATGAAAAATGACCCATAAATACTGATAGTCTGAAAGGATCAGCCATCCTTACTGCCTGGAAGGACCAAGGACTGTCAAGACTGGTCCATCAGGCCATGAAAAATCGACCCAAACGTAATGATAGGCTGATATGATAAGCCTTGTCCATACTGAATGGAAGGATTTAACTTAACGGACCATGGACTGTTTGGACTGCTCCCATCAGTAAACAAAAAATGACCGATACGTACGTACTGATAAGATGACACGATCAGCCATCCGTACTGCCTAGAAGGACCAAGGACTGTCCATACTCGTCCATTAGGACATGAAAAATCGACCCATATGTACTGATAGGCTGATATGATTAGCCTTAACCGTACTGGTCAATTCAGTATATGAAAAATTACGTACTGATAAGCTGACACGATCAGCCATCCTTACTGCCTAGAAGGACCAAGGACTCTCCAGACTGGTCCATCAGGCCATGAAAAATCGACCCATACGTACTGATAAGCTGACACGATCAGCCATCCGTACTGCATGGAAGGACAAGGACTGTCTAGACTGGTCAATCAGGCCATGAAAAATTGACCCATACGTAGTGAAAGGCTGATATGATCAGCCTTATCCGCACTGAATGGAAGGATTTAACTGAACGGACCATGGACTATCTGGACTGGTCCCATCAATACATGAAAAATGACCGATACGTATGTACTGATAGGCTGATAGAATCAGCCATCCGTACTGTCTGGAAGGACCAAGGACTGTCCAAACTCGTCCATTAGGCCATGAAAAATCGACCCATACGTACTGATAGGCTTATATGATTAGCCTTAAAAGTACTAAATAGAAGGATTTAACTCAATGGACCATGGACTGTCCGGACTTGGCCGATCAGTATATGAAAAATGACCCATACGTACTGATAGGCTGACACGATCATCCATCCAAACTACATGGAAGGACCAATGACTGTCAAGGTTGCTCCATCAGGCCATGAAGAATCGACCCATACGTACTGATAGGCTTATATGATCAGCCTTATATATACTGAATGGAAGGATTTAACTCAACGGACCATGGACTATCTGATCAGTACATGAAAAATGACTTATACGTACCGATAGGCTTATACGATCAGCCATCCGTACTGTTTGGAAAGACCAAGGACTGTCCAGACTGATCCATGAGGCCATGAAAAATGACCAATACGTACTGATAGGCTGATATGATCACCCTTATCCATACTGAATGGAAGGATTTAACTCAACGGACCATGGACTGTCTGGACTGTTCTCGTCAGTACATGAAAAATGATCGATACGTAGGTACTTATAGGCTGATACAATCAGCCATCCGTACTGTCTGGAAGGACCAAGTATTGTCCAGACTCTTCCATTAGGCTGACACGACCATCCATCCATACTACCTGGAAGGACCAATGATTGTCAAAGCTGGTCCATCAGGCCATTCAAAATCGACCCATACATACTGATAGGATGATATGATCAGCCTTATCCATACTGAATGGAAGGATTTAACTCAACGGATCATGGACTGTTCATACTGGTCACATCAGTACTTGAAAAATCACCCATACGATCAGCCATCCGTACTGCCTGGATGGACCAAGGACTGTCCAGACTGGTCCACTAGGCCTTGAAAAACTGACCTGTATCTACTGATAGGCTGATATGATCATCCTTAACCGTACTGAATGGAAGTATTTAACTCAACAGACCATGGACTGTCCGGACTGGTCCCATCAGAACATCCGTACTGATAGGCTGATAATATCAGCCATCCGTACTGCTTGGAAGTACCAAGGACTTTCCAGACTGGTCCATCATGCCATGAAAAATTGACCCATACGTACTGATAGGCGGATATGACCAGCCTTAACCATACCGAATGGATGGATTTAACTCAACGGACCGTGGACTGTCCAGACTGCTCCCATTAGTACACGAAAAGTGACCAATAAATACTGATAGTCTGAAAGGATCAGCCATCCTTACTGCCTGGAAGGACCAAGGACTGTCCAGACTGGTCCATCAGGCCATGAAAAATCGACCCAAACGTAATGATAGGCTGATATGATAAGCCTTGTCCATACTGAATGGAAGGATTTAACTTAACGGACCATGGACTTTTTGGACTGCTCCCATCAGTAAACAAAAAATGACCCATACATACTGATAAGATGACACGATCAGCCATCCGTACTGCCTAGAAGGACCAAGGACTGTCCAGACTGGTCCATAAGGCCATGAAAAATTGACCCATACGAACTGATAGGCCGATATGATCAGCCTTATCCATACTGAATGGAATGATTTAACTCAACGGACCATGGACTGTCTGGACTGGTCCCATCAGTACATGAAAAATGACCGATACATACGTACTGATAGGATGATACAATCAGCCATCCGTACTGTCTGGAAGGACCAAGGACTGTCCAGACTGGTCCTTTAGGCCATGAAAAATCGACCCATACGTACTGATAGGCTGATATGGTTAGCCTTAATCGTACTTAATGGAAGGATTTAACTCACTGGACCATGGACTGTCCGGACTAGTCCGATCAGTATATGAAAAATGAACCATACGTACTGATAAGCTGACACGATCATCCATCCGAACTACCTGGAAGGACCAGTGACTGTCAAGGCTGGTCCATCAGACCATGAAGAATCCACCCATACGTACTGATAGGCTGATATGATCAGCCTTATCCATACTGAATGGAAGGATTTAACTTAACGGACGATGGACTGTCCGGACTGGTCCAATCAATACATGAAAAGTGACTTATACGTATCGATAGGCTGATACGATCAGCCATCCGTACTGCTTGGAAGGACCAAGGACTGTCCAGACTGATCTCGCAGGCCATGAAAAATTAACCCATACCTACTGATATGCTGATATGATCAGCCTTATCCGTACTGATAGGCTAATACTATCAGCCATCCGTACTGCTTAGATGGACCAACGACTGTCCAGACTGGTCCATCAGACCATGAAAAATCGACCCAAACGTAATGATAGGCTGATATGATAAGCCTTATCCATACTGAATGGAAGGATTTAACTCAACGGACCATGGACTGTCTGGACTGCTCCCATCAGTACACGAAAAATGACCCATACGTAGTGATAAGCTGACACGATCAGCCATCCGTACTGCCTAGAAGGACCAAGGACTGTCCAGACTGGTCCATCAGGCCATGAAAAATTGACCCATACGTACTGATAGGCTGATATGATCAGCCTTATCCGTACTGAATGGAAGGATTTAACTCAACGGACCATGGACTGTCTGGACTGGTCCCATCAATACATGAAAAATGACCGATACGTACGTACTGATAGGCTGATAGAATCAGCCATCCGTACTGTCTGGAAGGACCAAGGACTGTCCAAACTCGTCCATCAGGCCATGAAAAATCGACCCATACGTACTGATAGGCTGATACTATCAGCCATTCGTACTGCCTAGAAAGACCAATGACTGTCAAGACTAGTCCATCAGGCCATGAAAAATTGACCCATACATACTGATAGGCTTATACGATCAGCCTTCCGTACTGCCTGGAGGACCAAGGACTTTCCAGACTGGTCCATCAGGCCATGAAAAATTGACCCATACGTACTGATAGGCTGATATGATCAGCCTTATCCGTACTAAATGAAAGGATTTAACTCAACGGACCATGGACTGTCTGGACTGGTCCCATCAGTACATGAAAAATCGACCCATACGTACTGATAGGCTGATACTATCAGCCATTCGTACTGCCTAGAAGGACCAATGAATGTCAAGACTAGTCCATCAGGCCATGAAAAATTGACCCATACATACTGATAGGCTTATATGATCAGCCTTCCGTACTGCCTGGAAGGACCAAGGACTTTCCAGACTGGTCCATCAGGCCATGAAAAATTGACCCATACGTACTGATAGGCTGATATGATCAGCCTTATCCGTACTAAATGAAAGGATTTAACTCAACGGACCATGGACTATCTGGACTGGTCCCATCAGTACATGAAAAATGACCGATGACCAATGAATGGAAGGATTTAACTCAACGGACCATGGACTGTTCGGACTGGTCCGATCAATACATGAAAATGACTTATACGTACCGATAGGCTGATACGATCAGCCATCCGTACTGGTTGGAAGGACCAACGACTGTCCAGACTGATCCATCAGGCCATGAAAAATTGACCCATACCTACTGATATGCTGATATGATCACCTTATCCATACTGAATGGAAGGATTTAACTCAACGGACCAAGGACTTTCCAGACTGGTCCATCAGGCCATGAAAATTGACCCATACGTACTCATAGGCTAATACTATCAGCCATCCGTACTGCCTAGAAAGACGAACGACTGTCCAGACTGGTCCATCAGGCCATGAAAAATCGACCCAAACGTAATGATAGGCTGATATGATAAGCCTTATCCATACTGAATGGAAGGATTTAACTCAACGGACCATACGTACTGATAAGCTGACACGATCAGCCATCCGTACTGCCTATAAGGACCAAGGACTGTCCGGACTGATCCATCAGGCAATGAAAAATTGACCCATACGTACTGATAGGCCGATATGATTAGCCTTAACCGTACTCAATGGAAGGATTTAACTCAATGGACCATGGACTGCCCGGACTGGTCCAATCAGTATATGAAAAATGACCCATACGTACTGATAAGCTGACACGATCAGCCATCCGTACTGCCTAGAAGGACCAACGACTCTCTAGACTGGTCCATCAGGCCATGAATAATCGACCCATACGTACAGATAAGCTAAAAAGATCAGCCATCCATACTGCATGGAAGGACCAAGGACTGTCCAGACTGGTCCATCAGGCCATGAAAAATTGACCCATACGTAGTGATAGGCTGATATGATCAGCCTTATCCGTACTTAATGGAAGGATTTAACTCAACGGACATAGGAATTTCCAGACTGGTCCATCAGGCCATGAAAAATCGACCCATACGTACTGATAGGCTGATACTATCACCAATTCGTACTGCCTAGAAGGACCAACGACTGTCCAGACTGGTCCATCAGGCCATGAAAAATTGACCCATACGTACTGATAGGCTGATACGATCAGCCTTCCGTACTTCCTGGAAGGACCAAGGACTTTCCAAATGGGTCCATCAGGCCATGAAAAATTGACCCATACGTACTGATAGGCTGATAAGATCAGCCTTAACCGTACCGAATGGAAGGATTCAACTCAACGGACCATGGACTGTCCGGACTGCTCCAATCAGTACATGAAAAAATACCCATACATACTGATAGTCTGACACGATCAGCCATCCCTACTGCCTGGAAGGACCAAGGACTGTCTAGACTGGTCCATCACGCCATGAAAGATCGACCCATACGTACTGATAGGCTGATATGATCAGCCGTAACCTTACTGAATGGAAGGATTTAACTCAACAGACCATTGTCTGTCTGGACTGCTCCCATCAGTACATGAAATATGACCCATACTTACTGATAGGCTGATACGATCAGCCATCCGTACTACCTGGAAGGAACAAGGACTGCCAAGACTGGTCCATCAGGCCATGAAAAATCGACCCATACGTAGTGATAGGCTGATATGATCAGCCTTATCCGTACTGAATGGAGGGATTTAACTCAACGGACCATGGATTGTCTGGACTGGTCCCATCAAAAGATGAAAAATGACCGATATGTATGTACTGATAGGCTGATAGAATCAGCCATCCGTACTGTCTCGAAGGACCAAGGACTGTCCACACTCGTCCATTAGGCCATGAATAATCGACCCATACGTACTGATAGGCTGATATGATTAGCCTTAACCATACTAAATGGAAGGATTTAACTCAATGGACCATGGACTGTCCAGACTGGTCCGATCAGTATATGAAAAATTACCCATACGTACTGATAGGCTGACACGATCATCCATCCAAACTACCTGGAAGGACCAATGACTGTCAAGGTTGGTCCATCAGGCCATGAATAATCGACCCATACGTACTGATAGGCTGATATTATCAGCCTTATCTATACTAAATGGAAGGATTTAACTCAACGGACCATGGATTTTCTGGACTGGTCCGATCAGTACATGAAAAATTACTTATACGTACCGATAGGCTGATATGATCAGTCTTATCCATACCGAATGGAAGGATTTAACTCAACAGACCATGGACTGTCTGGACTGGTCCAGTCAGTACATGAAAAATGTACGATACGTACGTGTTTATAGGCTGATACAATCAGCCATCTGTACTGTCTGGAAGGACCAAGGACTGTCCAGACTCGTCCATTAGGCCATGAAAAATCGACCCATTTGTACTGATAGGCTGATATGACTAGCCTTAACCGTACTGAATGGAAGTATTTAACTCAATGGACCATGGACTATCCGGACTGGTCATATCAGTATATGAAAAATGACCCATACGTACTGATAGGTTCACACGATCATCCATCCGAACTACCTGGAAGGACCAATGACTGTCAAGAATGGTCCATTAGGCCATGAACAATCGACCCATACGTACTGATAGGCTGATATAATCATCTTATCCATACTGAATGGAAGGATTTACTCAACAGACCATGGACTGTCCGGACTGGTCCGATAAGTACATGAAAAATGACTTATACGTACCGATAGGCTGATACAATCAGCCATCCGTACTGCTTGAAAGGACAAAGGACTGTCCTGACTGATCCATCAGGCCATGAAAAATTGACCCATACGTAATGATAGGCTGATATGATCAGCCTTATCCGTACTTAATGGAAGGATTTAACTCAACGGACCAAGGACTTTCCAGACTAGTCCATCAGGCCATGAAAAATTGACCCATAGGTACTGATAGGCTGATACTATCAGCCATCCGTACTGCCTAGAAGGACCAACGACTGACCAGACTGGTCCATCAGGCCATGAAAAATTGACCCATACATACTGATAGGCTGATACGATCAGCCTTCCGTACTGCCTGAAAGGACCAAGGACTTTCCAGACTAGTCCATCTGGCCATGAGAAATTTACCCATACGTACAGATAGGCTGATACAATCAGCCATCCGTACTGCCTGGATGGAACAAGGACTGTCCAGACTGGACCATCAGGCCATGAAACATCGACCCATACGTACTGATAGGCTGATATGATCATCCTTATCCGTACTGAATGGAAGGATTTAACTCAACGGACCAAGGACTGTCCAGACTGGTCCATCAGGACATGAAATATTGACCCATACGTATTGATAGGCTGATACTATCAGCCATCCGTACTGCCTAGAAGGATCAACGACTGTCCAGACTGGTCCATCAGGTCATGAAAAATTGACCCACACGTACTGATATGCTGATATGATCAGCCTTAACCGTACTGAATGGAAGGATTTAACTCAACAGACCATGGACTGTTTGGACTGCTCCCATCAATACACAAAATATGACCCATACTTACTGATAGGCTGATACGATCAGCCATCCGTAATGCCTGGATCGACCAAGGACTGTCTAGACTGATTCATCAGGTCATGAAAAATCGACCCACACATACTGATATGATGATATGATCAGCCTTATCCGTGCTGAACGGAAGGATATAACTTAACGGACCATGGACTGTCCAGACTGGTCCCATCAGTACATGAAAAATGTCCCATACGTAGTGATAGCTTGATACGATCAGCCATCCGTACTACCTATAAGGACCAAGGACTGTCCAGACTGGTCCATCAGGCCATGAAAAGTCGACCCACATGTACTGATAGGCTGATATGATCAGCCTTATCCATACTGAATGGAAGGATTTAACTCAACAGACCATGGACTGTCCGGACTGCCCCCATCAGTACATGATAAATGACCCATACATACTGATATTCTGACACGATCAGCCATCCCTACTCCCTGGAAGGACCAAGGACTGTCCAGACTGGTCCATCAGGCCATGTAAAATCGACCCATACGTACTGATAGGCTGTTATGATCAGCCTTAACCATACTGAATGGAAGGATTTAACTCAGCAGACCATGGACTGTCTGGCTGCTCCCATCAGTACACGAAATATGACCCATACTTACTGATAGGCTAATACGATCAGCCATCCATAATGCCTGGATCGACCAAGGACTGTCCAGACTGGTCCATCAGGTCATGAAAAATCAACCCACACGTACTGAAAGGCTGATATGATCAGCCTTATCCATACTGAATGGAAGCATTTAACTCAACGGACCATGGACGGTCTGGATTGCTCCCATCAGTACACCAAAAATGACCCATACGTATGTACTGATAAGCTAACACGATCAACCATCCGTACTGCCTGGGAGAAGCAAGGACAGTCCAGACTGGTCCATCAGGCCATGAAAAATCAACCCATACATACTAATAGGCTGATATGATCAGCCTTATCCGTACTGAATGGAAGGATTTAACTCAACGGACCATGGACTGTCCCGACTGGTCCGATCAGTATATGAAAAATAACCCATACATACTGATAGGCTGACACGATCATCCATCCGAACTACCTGGAAGGTCCAATGACTGTCATGGCTGGTCCATCAGGCCATGAACAATCGAGCCATACGTACTGATAGGCTGATAAGATCAGCTTATCCATACTGAATAGAAGGATTTAACTAAACGGACCATGGACTGTCCGGACTAGTCCGATCAGTACATGAAAAATGACTTATACGTACTGATAGGCTGATACGATCAGCCATCCGTACTTCTTGGAAAGACCAAGGACTGTCCAGACTTATCAATCAGGCATGAAATATTGACCGATACGTACTGAGAGGCTTATATGATCAGCCTTATCCGTACTGAATGGAAGGATTTAACTCAACGGACCAAGGACTGTCCAGACTGGTCCATCAGGCCATGAAAATTCGACCCATACGTACTGATAGGCTGATAATATCAGCCGTCCGTACTGCCTAGTAGGACCAACGACTATCCAAACTGGTCCATCAGGCCATGAAAAATTAACCCATACGTACCGATAGGCTGATACGATCAGCCTTCCGTACTGCTTAGAAGGACCAAGGACTTTCCAGACTGGTTCACCAGGCCATTAAAATTGACCTATACGTACTTATAGGCTGATCATATCAGCCTTAACCGTACCGAATGGAAGGATTTAACTTAACAGACCATGGACTGTCCGGACTGCTCCCATCAGTACATGAAAAATGACCCATACCTACTGATAGTCTGACACGATCAGTCATCCCTACTGCCTGGAAAGACCAAGAACTGTCCAGACTGGTCCATAAGGCCATGAATAATCGACCCACACGTATTGTTAGGCTGATATGATCAACCTTAACCGTACTGAATGGAAGGATTTAACTCAACAGACCATGGACTGTCTGGACTGCTCCCATCAGTACACGAAATATGACCCATACTTACTTATAGGCTGATACGATCAGCCATCCGTAATGCCTGGATCGACCAAGGACTGTCCAGACTGGTCCATCAGGTCATGAAAAATCGACCCACACGTACTGATATGCTGATATGATCAGCCTTGTCCGTACTGAATGGAAGGATATGTCTCAACGGACTATGGACTGTACAGACTGGTCCCATCAGTACATGAAAAATGACACATACATACTGATAGGCTGATACGATAAGCCATCCGTACTGCCTGGAAGGACCAAGGACTGTGCAAACTGGTCCCATGAGGCCATCAAAAATTGACCCATACGTACTGATAGGCTGATATGATCAGCCTTATCTGTACTGAATGGAAGGATTTAACTCAGCGGACCAAGGACTGTCCAGACTGGTCCATCAGGCCATGAAAAATCGACCCATACGTACTGATAGGCTGATACTATCAGCCATCCGTACTGCCTAGAAGGATCAATGATTGTCCAGACTGGTCCATCAGGCCATAAAAAATCGACAAACACAGACTGATAGGCTGATATGATCAGCCTTATCCGTACTGAATGGTAGGATTTACCTCAACGGACCATGGACAGTCCAGACGGTCCAGACTGGTACCATCAGTACATGAAAAATGACCCATACGTATTGATAGGCTGATACAATCAGCCATCCGTACTGCCTGGATGGACCAAGGACTGTCCAGACTGGACCATCAGGCCATGAAAAATCGACCCATAAGTACTGATAGGCTGATATGATCAGCCTTAACCGTACTGAATGGAAGGATTTAACTCAACGGACCAAGGACTTTCCAGACTGGTCCATCAGGCCATGAAAAATTGACCCATACGTATTGATAGGTTGATACTATCAGCCATCCGTACTGCCTAGAAGGATCAACGACTGTCCAGACTGGTCCATCAGGCAATGAAAAATTGACCCATACGTACTGATAGGCTGATACGATTAGCCATCCGTAATGCCTGGATCGACCAATGACTGTCCAGACTGGTCCATCAGGTCATGAAAAATCGACCCACACGTACTGATATGCTGATATGATCAGCCTTAACCGTACTGAATGGAAGGATTTAACTCAACAGACCATGGACTGTTTGGACTGCTCCCATCAGTACACAAAATATGTCCCATACTTACTGATAGGTTGATATGATCAGCCATCCGTAATGCCTGGATCGACCAAGGACTGTCTAGACTGGTTCATCAGGGCATGAAAAATCGACCCACACATACTGATATGATGATATGATCAGCCTTATCCGTGCTGAATGGAAAGATATAACTCAACGGACCATGGACTGTTCAGACTGGTCCCATCAGTACATGAAAAATGACCCATACGTAGTGATAGGCTGATACGATCAGCCATCCCTACTGCCTATAAGGACCAAGGACTGTCCAGACTGGTCCATCGGGCCATGAAAAGTCGACCCACACGTACTGATAGGCTGATATGATCAGCCTTATCTATACTGAATGGAAGGATTTAACTCAACGGACCATGGACTGTCCGGACTGCCCCCATCAGTACATGAAAAATGACCCATACATACTGATAGTCTGACACGATCAGCCATCCCTACTCCCTGGAAGGACCAAGGACTGTCCAGACTGGTCCATCAGGCCATGAAAAATCGACCCATACGTACTGATAGGCTGATATGATCAGCCTTAACCGTACTGAATGGAAGGATTTAACTTAACAAACCATGGACTGTCTAGCTGCTCCCATCAGTACACGAAATATGACCCATACTTACTGATAGGCTGATACGATCAGCCATCCATAATGCCTGGATCGACCAAGGACTGTCCAGACTGGTCCATCAGGTCATGAAAAATCGCCCCACACGTACTGATATGCTGATATGATCATCCTTAACTGTACTGAATGGAAGGATTTAACTCAACAAACCATGGAATGTTTTGACTGCTCCCATCAGTACACGAAATATGACCCATACTTACTGATAGGCTGATACGATCAGCCATCCGTAATGCCTGGATCGACCAAGGATTGTCCAGACTGGTCCATCAGGTCATGAAAAGTTGACCCACACATACTGATATGCTGATATGATCAGCCTTATCCGTACTGAATGGAAGGATATAACTCAACGGACCATGGACTGTCTAGACTGGTCCCATCAGTACATGAAAAATGATCGATACGTACTGATAAGCTGACACGATCAGCCATCCGTACTGCCTGGAAGGACCAAGGACTGTCCAGACTGGTCCATCAGGCCATGAAAAATTGACCCATACGTACTGATAGGCTGGTATGATCAGCCTTATCAGTACTGAATGGAAGGATTTAACTCAAAGAACCATGGACTGTCTGGACTGGTCCCATCAGTACATGAAAAATGACCGATACGTAAGTACTGAAAGGCTGATACAATCAGCCATCCGTACTGTCTTGAAGGACGAAGGACTGTCCAGACTCCTCCATTAGGCCATGAAAAATCGACCCATATGTACTGATAGACTGATATGATCAGCCTTATCCACATTGAATGGAAGGATTTAACTCAACGGACCATGGACTGTACGGACTGGTCCGATCAGTACAAGAAAAATGACTTATACGTACCGATAGGCTGATAGGATCAGCCATCCGTACTGCTTGGAAGGACCAAGGACTGTCCAGACTGATCCATCAGGCCATGAAAAATTGACCCATACGTACTGATAGGCTGATATGATCAGCCTTATCTGTACTGAATGGAAGGATTTAACTCAGCGGACCAAGGACTGTCCAGACTGGTCCATCAGGCCATGAAAAATCGACCCATACGTACTGACAGGCTGATACTATCAGCCATCCGTACTGCCTAGAAGGATCAACGACTATCCAGATTGGTCCATCAGGCCATGAAAAATTGACCCATACGTACTGATAGGCTGATATGATCAGCCTTCCGTACTGCCTGAAAGGACCAAGGACTTTCTAGACTGGTCCATCAGGCCATGAAAAATTGACCCATACTTACTGATAGGCTGATATGATCAGCCTTAACCGTACCGAATGGAAGGATTTAACTTAACGGACCATGGATTGTCCGGACTGCCCCTATTAGTAGATGAAAAATGACCCATACATACTGATAGTCTGACACAATCAGCCATCCCTACTGCCTGGAAGGACCAAGGACTGTCCAGACTGGTCCATCAGGCCATGAAAAATCGACCCATACGTACTGATAGGCTGATATGATCAGCCTTAACCGTACTGAATGGAAGGATTTAACTCAACAGAACATGGACTGTCTGGACTGCTCCCATCAGTATACGAAATATGACCCATACTTACTGATAGGCTGATACGATCAGCCATCGATACTGCCTGGAAGGACCAAGGACTGTCCAGGCTGGTCATCCAGGCCATGAAAAATTGACCCACACGTACTGATAAGCTGATATGATCAACCTTATCCATACTCAATGGAAGGATATAACTCAACGGCCCATGGACTGTCCAGAATGGTCCCATCAGTACATGAAAAATGACCCATACTTACTGATAGGCTGATACGATCAGCCATCGGTACTGCCTGGAAGGACCAAGGACCGTCCAGACTGTTCATCCAGGCCATGAAAAATTGACCCACACGTACTGATAGGCTGATAGGATCAACCTTATCCGTACTAAATGGAAGGATTTAACTCAACGGACCATGGACTGTCCGGACTGCCCCCATCAGTACATGAAAAATGACCCATACATACTGATAGTCTGACACGATCAGCCATCCCTACTCCCTGGAAGGACCAAGGACTGTCCAGACTGGTCCATCAGGCCATGAAAAATCGACCCATACGTACTGATAGGCTGATATGATCAGCCTTAACCGTACTGAATGGAAGGATTTAACTCAACAAACCATGGACTGTCTGGCTGCTCCCATCAGTACACGAAATATGACCCATACTTACTGATAGGCTGATACGATCAGCCATCCATAATGCCTGGATCGACCAAGGACTGTCCAGACTGGTCCATCAGGTCATGAAAAATTGCCCCACACGTACTGATATGCTGATATGATCATCCTTAACTGTACTGAATGGAAGGATTTAACTCAACAAACCATGGAATGTTTTGACTGCTCCCATCAGTACACGAAATATGACCCATACTTACTGATAGGCTGATACGATCAGCCATCCGTAATGCCTGGATCGACCAAGGATTGTCCAGACTGGTCCATCAGGTCATGAAAACTTGACCCACACATACTGATATGCTGATAAGATCAGCCTTATCCGTACTGAATGGAAGGATATAACTCAACGGACCATGGACTGTCTAGACTGGTCCCATCAGTACATGAAAAATGACCGATACGTACTGATAAGCTGACACGATCAGCCATCCGTACTGCCTGGAAGGACCAAGGACTGTCCAGACTGGTCCATCAGGCCATGAAAAATCGACCCATACGTACTGATAGGCTGGTATGATCAGCCTTATCAGTACTGAATGGAAGGATTTAACTCAAAGAACCATGGACTGTCTGGACTGGTCCCATACGTACTGTCGGACCTCCCTTGACCTCCCAGGTCGGCACCATAACCACCCCTGACCCGAGTCCCATGACCAGGACCCAAACTCTTCACCCAGCTGAGGTGAGCTGGTTGCTAGCTGCCCCAGCTAAGTGAGCTAGTGGTCCAGCTACTGGAGCTGTCTTAGACTAGTGGTCCAGCTGCTGTAGCTGACCTGGTCGAGTGTGAGCTGTACCGAGCTTGATCTGGCTGGCTGAACTAAATCCATACCTGGTCCAGCTGCCTTAGAACTCTTCCAACCTTCCCTCCTTTTGCCTCCCTCGATCCTGGTTAAGTCTCAGCCTGCCGAGGCCCTTAACCATCCGTTCCAGCCATGATACGCTTGTCCTTAGGTCATGTGACCTGACTGGTACGTCTCCTCGTACCATGCCTGTGTCCAAGGCCTTATCCAGATTCAGGGACATGACAAGTCTCCCCCACTTGCGATGGATTCGTCCTCGAATCTGACCCTAATCCTGTACCCAATGCAAACTGAGCATACCACTCTTTGAAGTATGTTTTCATCCTTTTTTCCGTCTCCCATGTCACTTGCTCCTGTCCATTGCAATCCCAAACAACTTTGACCATCTGTATGGTCTTTCTTCTCATGGCTTTTTCCATCCTATCCACAATTCGAACCGGCCTTATCTCTAAGGTGAGGTTCGTGCCTAAGTCAGATGGAAGCTCTGGAATCACTATGTCTTGATCTGAAAGACATTTCCTCAGCTGAGAGACATGGAACACATTATGGAATGCATCCATTTCAGATGGTAGGTTCAGTTTGTAGGCCACATCACCAACCCTTTCTATGATCCGGAATGGACCTAAGTACCTTGGATCCAGCTTCCTCCGGCCAGATACTCTCTTCCTACCCTTAAAGGTAATCATCTTTAAGTACACCATGTCGCCGACCCCAAACTCCACATGCTTCCTTCTTCTATCTGCATAGGACTTTTGGCGGTCCTGTGCCTCTTTCATCCTATCCCTTATGAACTTAATCTTCTCGGTGGTCTCCTCCACAATCTCAGGTCCTATCATGCTGCGCTCCCCCACTTGGGTCCAGCATAACGGTGTTCGGCAAGGTCGCCCATACAAGGCCTCATAGGGTGACATCCCTATGCTGGTGTGGTAGCTATTGTTGTAGGCAAACTCTACCAGGGGTAGATGTTTCTCCCAAGAATCTCCCCAATCCAGGGCACATGCCCTAAGCATGTCCTCTAGTGTCTGGATGGTCCTCTCAGATTGACCATCTGTTTGTGGATGATAAGATGTACTCATATTCACTCTTGTTCCCAAGGCTTTTTGGAAAGCCTTCCAGAAATAAGAAGCAAACCGAGGGTCTTTGTCAGAAACAATACTAGCCGTTACTCCATGCAAACGTAATATTTCATCCATATAAATCCTCATCAATGGTTCCACACCATCAGTCTTCTTGATTGATATGAAATGTGCTGATTTAGTTAGACGATCCACCACCACCCAGACCGCATCCTTCCTGTTCCTGGTCGTGGGAAAACCAGACACAAAGTCCATGGTGATATGATCCCACTTCCATTCTGGAATGGGTAAGTTCTGAAGTTACCCACTGGGCACTTGGTGCTCGGCCTTGACCAATTGACAGGTAGGGCACTTAGCCACCCATTCAGCCACATCCGTCTTCATTCGGACCCAGTGGTAGTACCTCTTGATATCCTTGTACATCTTGTTCAAGCCAGGGTGCACAGAGAACTTAGATTTATGGGATTGGCCCATAATCTCCTCCTTAAGTGTCCTTACGTTTGGAACACTGATCCTACCGTGGACCAAAATGGCCCCATCCTGTGCGACTTGGTACTCTGACTTATCATTCAGTGCCAGGTTCTGAAGGTTCTCATCCAAGCCTTGTGCTTGCCTAATCCTGGTCAGTAGATCGGCCTGGTCCACTGCCTCTAAACCCAATGGTTCGTCCTCGGTTACCAAAGTGTTCAAATGTAATGACCTGACCATACCTTCCAGTACCTCCGCCTCCTTCTCGGCTGATACTTCAGCCCTTCTTCTACTCAGGGCATCAGCCACTAGATTTTCCTTACCCGGATGGTAGGCAATCTCAAGATCATAGTCGGCCACAAACTCCATCCATCTTCGCTGTCTCAAATTCAATTCAGGCTGAGTGAATATGTACTTAAGACTCTTGTGGTCGGTTAAGATCTGCACCTTGGCTCCATACAGATAGGCTCGCCATATCTTCAGAGCAAACACTACCGCAGCCATTTCCAGTTCGTGGGTCGGGTAGTTACTCTCATGCTTCTTTAATTGCCTAGATGCATAGGCAATGACCTTACCGTGTTGAGTCAACACACATCCCAATCCAGTGATGGAGGCATCTGTGTATACCATATACGGTTGGTCAGCCTCTGGCAAAACCAGGATAGGTGCATTCGTCAACATCTCCTTTAAGGCAGAGAAGCACTTCTCACACTCGTCCGACCATACAAACTTCACATCCTTACCGGTTAGTTGTGTCATGGGCTGAGCCAAACTGGCAAATCCTTTGACAAACTTCCGGTAATACCCGGCCAAGCCTAGGAAGCTCCTGACCTCTGTGGCGTTCTTAGGCCGCGGCCATCCTTGTATGGCCCTGATCTTCTCGGGGTCAACTGAGACTCCTTGATCCGACACAATGTGTCCCAGGAAACCAACACTCCTTTGCCAAAAGCTGCACTTGCTTAGTTTGGCATAGAGTTGTTGTTCCCTCAACCGTCCCAGCACAGTCCGTAGATGCCTTTCATGGTCTTCCTTATTCTTGGAGTATACCAATATATCATTTATGAAAATGATTACAAATTCATCCAAGAAGTCACGGAAGATACCATTCATCATCTTCATGAATGCTGCTGGTGCATTGGTCAATCCAAATGGC
The DNA here is from genome assembly GCA_012274485.2 of Sinapis alba. Taxonomy (NCBI): domain Eukaryota; kingdom Viridiplantae; phylum Streptophyta; class Magnoliopsida; order Brassicales; family Brassicaceae; genus Sinapis; species Sinapis alba. Next base: position 103,876 of record MU105875.1, on the reverse strand, counting down.
ATGACCACAAACTCATAGTGGCCGTACCTAGTTCGGAATGCCGTCTTTCTAATGTCATTTGGTTCAATTGGGATCTGGTGATACCCTGAAGCCAAATCAATCTTAGAAAACCACTGTGCACCCCTGAGCTGATCCAACAGCTCATCTATCCGAGGTAATGGGTACTTGTTCTTCACAGTGACC
>MU105875.1:65874-102912 GCA_012274485.2 Sinapis alba | reverse complement strand
CCCCCAACTGCCTGGTCGAACAGGCACGACTTGTTGGCCGAATGGGTGCAACTTGCACCACTCGCACCCCTTCGCCCCAACCGCCTCTAACCGCCCCATCTCTCCCTTATCCTCTTCGATGGCAAGCTCCTGGGTCCTGTCTACTGCTCGGCCAACTCGTCCAAGACCCCAACTGGTCGGACCTCCCTTGACCTCCCAGGTCGGCACCATAACCGCCCCTGACCCGAGTCCCATGACCAGGACCCAAACCCTTCACCCAGCTGAGGTGAGCTGGTTGCTAGCTGCCCCAGCTAAGTGAGCTAGTGGTCCAGCTACTGGAGCTGTCTTAGACTAGTGGTCCAGCTGCTGTAGCTGACCTGGTCAAGTGTGAGCTGTACCGAGCTTGATCTGGCTGGCTGAACTAAATCCATACCTGGTCCAGCTGCCTTAGAACTCTTCCAACCTTCCCTCCTTTTGCCTCCCTCGATCCTGGTTAAGTCTCAGCCTGCCGAGGCCCTTAACCATCCGTTCCAGCCATGATACGCTTGTCCTTGGGTCATGTGACCTGACTGGTACGTCTCCTCTTACCATGGCTGTGTCCAAGGCATTATCCAGATTCAGGGACATGACATGACCCATATGTACTGATAGGCTGATACATTCAGCCTTATCCGTACTGAATGGAAGGATTTAACTCAACAGACAATGGACTGTCCGGACTGGTCCCATAAGTACATGAAAAATGACCCATACGTATTGATAAGCTGAGATGATCGGCCATCCGTAATGCCTGGATGGACCAAGGACTGTCCACATTGGGCCATCAGGCCATGAAAAATCGACCCATACGTACTGATAGGCTGATATGATCAGCCTTATCCGTACTGGTTGGAAGGATTTAACTCAACAGACCATGCTGTCTGGACAGCTCCCATCTGTAAACGAAAAATGACCCATACGTACTGATAAGCTGAAACGATCAGCCATCCGTACTGCCTGGAAGGACCAAGGACTGTCTAGACTGCTCCATCAGGCCATGAAAATCAACCCATACGTACTGATAGGCAGATATGATCAGCCTTATCCGTACTGAATGGAAGGATTTAACTCAACGGACCATTGACTGTTCAGACTGGTCCCATCAGTACTTGAAAAATGGCCCATACTTACTCATAGGCTGATACTATCAGCCATCCGTACTGCCTGGAAGGACGAAGGACTGTCCAGACTGGTCCATCAGGCCATGAAAAATTGAACAGCCTTATCCGTACTGAATGGTAGGATATACCTCAACCGACCATGGAATGTCCAAAGTAGTCCCATCAGTACATAAAAAATGACCCATACGTACATACTGATTAGCTGATACAATCAACAATCCAGACTGCCTAGAAGGACCAAGGACTATCTAGACTGGTCCATCAGGCCATGAAAAATTGACCACTCGTATTGATAGACTGATAGGATCCGCCTTATCAGTATTGACTGGAAGGACTTAACTCAATGGACTATGAACTGTCTGGACTTGTCCCATCAGTACATGAAAAATGACCCATACGTACTGATAGGCTGATACGATCAGCCATCCATACTGCCTGGAAGGACCAAGGACTTTCCAGACTGGTCGATAAGGCCATAAAAAATCATCCCATACGTACTGATATGTTGATATGATCAGCCTTAACCGTACTGATTGGAAGGATTAACTTAATGGACCATGGACTGTCCGGACTGGTCCCATCAGTACATGAAAAATGACCCATACGTACTGATAGGTTGATAAGATTAGTTATCCGTACTGCCTGGAAGGACCAAGGATTGTTCAGACTTGTCCATCATGCCATGAATAATCGACCCATACATACAGATATGCTGATAGGATCAGCCTTAACCATACTGAATGGAAGGATTTAACTGAACAGACAATGGACTGTATGGACTGCTCCCATCAATACACGAAAAATGACCCATACTTACTGATAGGCTGATACGATCAGCCATCCGTAATGCCTAGATTAACAAAGGACTGTCCAGACTGGTCCATTAGGTCATGAAAAATCGACCCACACGTACTGATAGGCTGATATGATCAGCCATCCATACTGCCTGGAAGGACCAAGGACTGTCCAGACTGGTCCATAAGGCCCTGAAAAATCAACCCATACGTACTGATATGTTCATCCTTAACCTTACTGAATGGAAGGATTTAACTTAATGGACCATGGACTGTCCGGACTGGTCCCATAAGTACATGAAAAATGACCCATACGTACTGATAGGCTGATACAATCAGCCATCCATACTGCCTGGAAGGACCAAGGACTGTCCAGACTGGTCCATCAGGCCATGAATAATCGACCTATACATACTGATAGGCTGATATGATCAGCCTTATCTGTACTGAATGGAAGGATTTAACTCAACGGACTATGGACTGTCCGGACTGGTCCCATCAGTACACGAAAAATGACTGATACGTACGTACTAATAGGCTGATACAATCAGCCATCCGTACTGCCTGGATGGACCAACGACTGTCCAGACTGGTCCATTAGGCCTTGAAAAACTGACCCATATCTACTAATAGGCTGATATGATTATCCTTAACCGTACTGAATGTAATGATTTAACTCAACAGACCATGGACTGTCCAAACTGGTCCCATCAGTACATGAAAAATGACCCATACGAATGTACTGATTAGCTGATACAATCAACCATCCGTATTGCCTAGAAGGACCAAGGACAATGTAGACTGGTCCATCTGGCCATGAAAAATTGACCACTCGTACTGATAGGCTGATATGATCAGCCTTATCAGTACTGAATAAAAGGATTTAACTCAATGGACTATGGACTGTCTAGACTGGTCCCATCAGTACATGTAAAATGACCCATACGTACTGCTAGACTGATACGATCAGCCATCCATACTGCCTGGAAGGACCAAGGACTTTCCAGATTGGTCTATAAGGCCATGAAAAATCAACCCATACGTACTTCTATGCTGATATGATCAGCCTTAACCGTACTGAATGGAAGGATTTAACTTAATGGACCATGGACTGTCCGGACTGGTCCCATCAGTACATTAAAAATGACCCATACGTACTGATAGGCTGATACGATCAGCCATCCGTACTGCCTGGAAGGACAAAGGACTGTCTAGACTGGTCCATCAGGCCATGAATAATCGACCCATACGTACTGATAGGCTGAGAGGATCAGCCTTAACCATACTGAATGGAAGGCTTTAACTCAACAGACCATGGACTGTATGGACTGCTCCCATCAGTACACGAAAAATGATACATACTTACTGATAGGTTGATACGATCAGCCATCCGTAATGCCTGGATTAACCAAGGATTGTCCAGGCTGGTCCATCAGGTCATGAAAAATCAACCCACACGTACTGATAGGCTGATATGATCAGCCACCATACTGCCTGTAAGGACCAAGGACTGGCAAGACTGGTCCATAAGGCCAAGAAAAATCAACCCATACGTACTGATATGCTGATATGATCAGGCTTAACCTTACTGAATGGAAGGATTTAACTTAATGGACCATGGACTGTCCGGACCGGTCCCATCAGTACATGAAAAATGACCCATACGTACTGATAGGCTGAACGATCAGCCATCCGTACTGCCTGAAGGACCAAGGACTGTCCAGGCTGGTCCATCAGGCCATGAATAATCGACCCATACGTACTGATAGGCTGATATGATCAGCCTTATCTGTACTGAATGAAAGAATTTAACTTAATGGACCATGGACTGTCCGGACTGGTCCCATCAGTACATGAAAAATGACTGGTACGTACGTACTGATAAGCTGATATGATCAGCCATCCATACTGCCAGGATGGACCAACGACTGTCCAGACTAGTCCATTAGGCCTTGAAAAATTGACCCATACGTACTGATAGGCTGATATGATAAGCCTTATCTGTACTGAATGGAAGGATTTAACTCAACGGACCATGGACTGTCCGGACTGGTCCCATGAGTACATGAAAAATGACTGATACGTACGTACTGATAGGCTGATATGATCAGCCATCCGTACTGCCAGGATGTACCAACGACTGTCCAGACTAGTCCATTAGGCCTTCAAAAATTGACCCATATCTACTGATAGGCTGATATGATCATCCTTAACCGTACTGAATGGAAGGATTTAACTCAACAGACCATGGACTGTCCGGACTGGTCCCATCATAACATGAAGAATCGACCCACACGTACTGATAGGCTGATAAGATCAGCCATCCATACTGCTTGGAAGAACCAAGGACTGTCCAGACTGGTCCATAAGGCCATGAAAAATCAACCCATACGTACTGATATGCTGATATGATCAGCCTTAACCGTACTGAATGGAAGGATTTAACTTAATGGACCATGGACTGTCCGGACTGGTCCCATCAGTACATGAAAAATGACCCATACGTACTGATAGGCTGATACGATCAGCCATCTGTACTGCCAAGAAGGACAAAGGACTGTCCAGACTGGTCCATCAGGCCATGAATAATCGACCCATACGTACTGATCGTATCAGCCTTAACCATACTGAATGGAAGGATTTAACTCAACAGACCATGGACTGTACGAACTACTCCCATCAGTACACGAAAAATAATACATACTTACTTATAGGCTGATACGATCAGCCTTATCCGTACTAAATGGAAGGATTTAACTAAACAGACCATGGACTGTCCGGACTGGTCCCATAAGTACATGAAAAATGACCCATACGTACTGATAAGCTAAGACGATCAGCCATCCATACTGCCTGTAAGGACCAAGGAATTTCCAGACTGGTCCATAAGGCCATGAAAAATCAACCCATACGTACTGATATGTTGATATGATCAGCCTTAACCGTACTGAATGGAAGGATTTAACTTAATGGACCATGGACTGTCTGGGCTGGTCCCATCACTACATGAAAAATGACCCATACAAACTTATAGGCTGATAAGATTAGCTATCCGTACTGTCTGGAAGGATTAAGGACTGTCCTGACTGGTCCATCAAGCCATGAATAATCGACCCATAGGTACCGATAGGCTGATAGGATCAGCCTTAACCATACTGAATGGAAGGATTTAACTCAACAGACAATGGACTGTATGGACTGCTCCCATGAGTACACGAAAAATGACCCATACTTACTGATAGGCTGATACGATCAGCCATCCGTAATGCCTAGATTAACCAAGGACTGTCCAGACTGGTCCATCAGGTCATGAAGAATCGACCCACACGTACTGATAGACTGATATGATCAGCCATCCATACTGCCTGGAAGGACCAAGGACTGTCCAGACTGGTCCATAAGGCCATGAAAAATCAACCCATACGTACTTATATGATCAGCCTTAACCTTACTGAATGGAAGTATTTAACTTAATGGACCATGGACAGTCCGGACTGGTCCCATCAGTACATGAAAAATGACCCATACGTACTGATAGGCTGATACGATAAGCCATCCGTACTGCCTGGAAGGACCAAGGACTGTCCAGACTGGTCCATCAGGCCATGAATAATCGACCTATACATACTGATAGGCTGATATGATCAGCCTTATCTATACTGAATGGAAGGATTTAACTCAACAGACTATGGACTCTCCGGACTGGTCCAATCAGTACACGAAAAATGACTGATACGTACGTACTAATAGGCTGATATGATCAGCCATCCGTACTGCCTGGATGGACCAACGACTGTCCAGACTGGTCCATTAGGCCTTCAAAAATTGACCCATATCTACTAATAGGCTGATATGATCATCCTTAACCGTACTGAATGGAAGGATTTAACTCAACAGACCATGGATTGTCCAAACTGGTCCCGTCAGTACATGAAAAATGACCCATACGAACGTACTTATTAGCTGATACAATCAACCATCCGTACTGCCTAGAAGGACCAAGGACTATCTAGACTGGTCCATCTGGCCATGAACAATTGACCACTCGTACTGATAGATTGATATGATCAGCCTTATTAGTACTGAATAAAAGGATTTAACTCAATGGACTATGGACTGTCAGGACTGGTTCCATCAGTACATGAAAAATGACCCATACGTACTGATAGACTGATACGATCAGCCATCCATACTGCCTGGAAGGACCAAGGACTTTCCAGATTGGTCCATAAGGCCATGAAAAATCAACCCATACGTACTGATATGCTGATATGATCAGCCTTAACCGTACTGAAAGGAAGGATTTAACTTAATGGACCATGGACTGTCCGGACTGGCCCCATCAGTACATGAAAAATGACCCATACGTACTGATAGGCTGATACGATCAGCCATCCGTACTGCCTGGAAGGACAAAGGACTGTCCAGAATGGTCCATCATGCCATAAATAATCGACCCATACGTACTGATAGGATCAGCCTTAACCATACTGAATGGAAGGAATTAACTCAACAGACCATGGACTGTATGGACTGCTCCCATCAGTACACGAAAAATAATACATACTTACAGATAGGCTGATACGATCAGCCATCCGTAATGCCTGGATTAACCAAGGATTGTCCAGGCTGTTCCATCAGGTCATGAAAAATCAATTCACACGTACTGATAGGCTGATATGATCAGCCACCATACTGCCTGGAAGGACCAAGGACTGGCAAGACTGGTCCATAAGGCCATGAAATATCAGCCCATACGTACTGATATGCTGATATGATCAGCCTTAACCTTACTGAATGGAAGGATTTAACTTAATGGACCATGGACTGTCCGGACTGGTCCCATCAGTACATGAAAAATGACCCATACGTAGTGATTGGCTGAACGATCAGCCATCCTCACTGCCTGAAGGACCAAGGACTGTCCAGACTGGTCCATCAGGCCATGAATAATCGACCCATACGTACTGATAGGCTGATATGATCAGCCTTATCTGTACTGAATGGACGGATTTAACTCAACGGACCATGGACTGTCCAGACTGGTCCCATCAGTACATGAAAAATGAACGATACGTACATACTGATAGGCTGATATGATCAGCCATCCGTACTGCCAGGATGGACCAACGACTGTCCAGACTAGTCCATTAGGCCTTGAAAAATTGACCCATATCTACTGATAGGCTGATATGATCATCCTTAACCGTACTGAATGGAAGGATTTAACTCAACAGACCATGGACTGTCTGGACTGGTTCCATCATAACATAAAGGATGACCCATATGTACTGATAGGCTGATAATATTAGCCATCCGTACTGCCTGGAAAGACCAAGGACATCTCAGATTGGTGCAGCAGGCCATGAAAAATCGACCCACACGTACTGATAGGCTGATATGATCAGCCTTATCCGTACTGGTTGGAAGGGTTTAACTCAACGGACCATGCTGTCTGGACTGCTCCAATCTGTACACGAAAAATGACCCATACGTACTGATAAGCTGAATCGATCAGCCATCCGTACTGCCTGGAAGGACCAAGGACTTTCTAGACTGCTCCATCAGGCCATGAAAAATCAACCCATACGTACTGATAGGCTGATATGATCAGCCTTATCCGTACTGAATGGAAGGATTTAACTCAACGGACCATGGACTGTTCAGACTGGTCCCATCAGTACTTGAAAAATGGCCCATACTTACTGATAGGCTGATACTATCAGCCATCCGTACTGCCTGGAAGGACGAAGGACTGTCAAGACTGAACCATCAGGCCGTGAAAAATCGACCCACGTACTGATAGGCTGATATGATCAGCCTTATCCGTACAGAATGGTAGGATATACCTCAACCGACCATGGAATGTCCAAAGTGGTCCCATCAGTACATGAAAAATGACCCATACGTACGTACTGATTAGCTGATACAATCACCAATCCGGACTGCCTAGAAGGACCAAGGACTATCTAGACTGGTCCATCAGGCCATGAAAAATTGACCACTCGTACTTATAGACTGATATGATCAGCGTTATCAGTACTGAATGGAAGGATTTAACTCAATGGACTATGGACTGTCTGGACTGGTCCCATCAGTACATGAAAAATGACCCATACATACTGATAGGCTGATAAGATTAGCTATCCGTACTGCCTGGAAGGACTAAGGACTGTCCAGACTGGTCCATCAGGCCATGAATAATCGACCCATACGTACAGATAGGTTGATAGGATCAGCCTTAACCATACTGAATGAAAGGATTTAACTCAACAGACAAAGGACTGTATGGACTGCTCCCATCAGTACACGAAAAATATCCCATACTTACTGATAGGCTGATGCGATCAGCCATCCGTGATGCCTAGATTAACCAAGGACTGTCCAGACTGGTCCATCAGGTCATGAAAAATCGACCCACACGTACTGAGAGGCTGATATGATCAGCCATCCATACTGCCTGGAAGGACCAAGGACTGTCCAGACTGGTCCATAAGGCCATTAAAAATCAACCCATACGTACTGATATGATCAGCCTTAACCTTACTGAATGGAAGGATTTAACTTAATGGACCATGGACTGTCCGGACTGGTCCCATCAGTACATGAAAAATGACCCATACGTACTGATAGGCTGATACTATCAGCCATCCGTACTGCCTGGAAGGACCAAGGACTGTCCAGACTGGTCCATCAGGCCATGAATAATCGACCCATACGTACGTACTGATAGGCTGATACGGTCAGCCATCCGTACTGCCTGGATGGACCAACGACTGTCCAGACTGGTCCATTAGGCCTTGAAAAATTGACCCATATCTACTGATAGCCTGATATGATCATCCTTAACCGTATTGAATAGAAGGATTTAACTCAAAAGACCATGGACTGTCCGGACTGGTCCCATCATAACATAAAGGATGACCCATATGTATTGATAGGCTGTTAAGATTAGTCATCCGTACTGCCTGGAAAGACCAAGGACTGTCCAGACTGGTCCACCAGGCCATGAAAAATCGACCCATATGTACTGATAGGCTAATATGATCAGCCTTATCCGTACTGAATGGAAGGATTTAACTCAACAGACCATGGACTGTCCGGACTGGTCCCATAAGTACATGAAAAATGACCCATACGTACTGATAAGCTGAGACGATCAGCCATCCGTAATGCCTGGATGGACCAAGGACTGTACAGATTGGTCCATCAGGCCATGAAAAATCGACCCATACGTACTGATAGGCTGATATGATCAGCTTTATCCGTACAGGTTGGAAGGATTTAACTCAACGGACCATGCTGTCTGGACTGCTCCCATCCGTACAGGAAAAATGACCCATACGTACTGATAAGCTGAAACGATCAGCCATCCGTACTGCCTGGAAGGACCAAGAACTGTCTAGACTGCTCCATCAGGCTCCATCAGGCCATGAAAAATCGACCCATACGTTTTGATAGGCTGATATTATCAGCCTTATCCATACTGAATGGAAGGATTTAACTCAACGGACCATGGACTATCTAGAATCGTCCATCAGGATATGATCAGCCTTATCAGTACTGAATGGAAGGATTTAACTCAACATACTATGGACTGTCTAGACTGGTCCCATCAGTACATGAAAAATGACCCATACGTATTATAGGCTGATACGATCAGCCATCCATACTGCCTGGAAGGACCAAGGACTGTCCAGACTGGTCCATTAGGCCATGAAAAATCAACCCATACGTACTGATATGCTGATATGATCAGCCTTAACCGTACTGAATGGAAGGATTTAACTAAATGGACCATGGACTGTCCGGACTGGTCCCATCAATCCATGAAAAATGACCAATACGTACTGATAGGCTGATAAGATCAGCCATCCGTACTGCCTGGAAGGACCAAGGACTGTCCAGGCTGGTCCATCGGGCCATTAATAACCGACCCATACGTACTGATAGGCTGATATGAGCAGCCTTAACCGTACTGAATGGAAGGATTTAACTCAACAGACCATGGACTGTATGGACTGCTCCCATCAGTACCTGAAAAATGACTCATACTTACTGATAGGCAGATACGATCAACTATCCGTAATTCCTGGATTAGCGAAGGACTGTCCAGACTGGTCCATCAGGTCATGAAAAATCGACCCACATGTACTGATAGGCTGATATGATCAGCCTTATCCGTACTCAATGGAAGGATATAACTCAACGGACCATGGATTGTCAAGACTGGTCCTATCAGTACATAAAAAATGACCCTTACGTACGTACTGATAAGCTGATACAATAAACCATTCGTACTGCCTAGAAGGACCAAGGATTATCTAGACTGGTCCATCAGGCCATGAAAAATTGACCACTCGTACTGATAGACTGATATGATCAGCCTTATCAGTAGTGAATGGAAGGATTTAACTCAACGGACCATGGACTTTCCAGAGTGGTCCCATCAATACATGAAAAATGACCCATACGTACTGATAGGCTGATACGATCAGTCATCTATACTACATGTATGTACAAGGACTGTCCAGACTGGTCCATCAGGCCATGAAAGATCGACCCATACGTACTTATAGGCTGATACGATCAGTCATCCATACTACATGTATGTACAAGGACTGTCCAGACTGGTCCATCAGGCCATGAAAGATCGACCCATACGTACTTATAGGCTGATATGATCAGCCTTAACCGTACTGAATTGAAGGATTTATGTAAGACCCGATCCTGGTCCAAAGGACCCAACTAGGACCCACAGACTTACCTATCTAATCATGTAATTTTTGTTCACTTTTAAGGTCCAATATTTCTCTATGTCTTTTTCAATCATATGAGGTTCAAACATTTCTATTCCTAAGTCTATTCAGATAAGAGAAATTGTATCTTTATTAATGTAAAACATGTGATCCAATACATAAATTCAGTTGCACAATATGCTATCATAAGTTCATGTGTTCTTACTAACTACACTATCCCACAACCCACACATCCATCCACGGCTTAGGTCTTCATGGTCCTTGGCCTTTCCACGGTCCTGGGCTTGTCCTGAAACCAACATCATCACAAGACACATGTATAAGTACAATCTGATACCCTAACAGTCATGTCTACATTTCATGGTTCGGTTCTCCTATTCAACGGACCGTGGACTGACCAGACTGTCCAGAATGTTCCCATCAGTACTGCAAAAATGACCCATACGTTCTGATAGGCTGATACGATCAGCCATCCGTACTGCCTGGAAGGACCAAGGACTGTCCAGACTGGTCCATCAGGAAATGAAAAATAGACCCATATGTACATATAGGCTGATACAATCAGCTATCCGTACTGGTCCATCTGGCCATAAAAAATTGACCCATACATACTGATAAGGTGATATGATCAGCCTTATCCGTACTGAATGGAAGGATATAACTCAACGGGCCAAGGACTGTCCAGACAGGTCCCATCAGTACACTAAAAATGATCCATACGTACTGATAAACTTATACGATCAGCAATCCGTACTGCCTGGGTGGACCAAGGACTGTCCAGATTGGTCCATCCGGCCATGAAAAATCAACCCATACGTACTGATAGGCTGATATGATCAGCCTCAACTGTACTGAATGGAAAGATTTGCCTCAACAGACCATGGATTGTCCGGACTGGTTCCATCTGTAAATGATAAATGATCCATACGTACTGATAGGCTGATATGATGAGCCATTTGTATTGCCTTGAAGGACCAAGGGCTATCTAGACTGGTCCATAAAGCAATGAAAATTCAACCTATACGTACTGATAGGCTGATATGATCAGCCTTAACCGTACTGAATGGAAGGATTTCACTCAACGGACCATGGACTGTCCAGACTGGTCCCATTAGTACATGAAAAATGACTCATACGTACTGCTAGGCTGATATGTTCAGCCAACTGTATTGCCTGTAAGGACCAAGCACTGTCCAGACTTGTCCATCATGCCATGAAAAATCGACCCACACGTATTAATAGTCTGATATGATCAGCCTTATCTGTGCTGAATTGAAGAATTTAGCTCAACAGACCATGGACTGTCCGGACTTGTCCCATCAGTACAATAAAAATGACCCATGCGTACTGATAGGCTGATACAATCAGCCATCCGTACTGCCTTGATGGACCAAGGAATGTCTAGACAGGTCCCATCAGTACATGTAAAACGACCCATACGTACTGATAAGCTTATACGATCAGCAATCCGTACTGCCTGGATGGACCAAGGACTGTCTTGACTGGTCCATCAGGCAATAAAAAATCAATCCATACTTACTGATAGCATGATACGATCAGCCTCAACCGTATTGAATGGAAGGATTTGCCTCAACACACCAAGGACTGTCCGGACTGGTTCCATCAGTAAATGAAAAATGACCCATACGTACTGATAGGCTGATATGATCAGCCATCCGTACTGCCTGGAAGGACAAGGACTGTCTAGACTGGTCCATAAGGCCATGAAAAATTGGCCCATACATACAGATAGGCTGATATGATCAGCCTTATGAATGGAAGGATTTAGCTCAATGGACCATGGACAGTCCGGACTGGTCTCATCAGTACATGAAAAATGACCCATACATACTGATAGGCTGATACGATCAGCCATCCGTACTGCCTGGAAGTACCAAGGACTGTCCAGACTGGTCTATCAGGCCATGAAAAATTGACCCACGCGTACTGATAGGATTATATGATCAGCCCTATCCGTACTGAATGAAAGGATTTAACTCAATGGACCATGGACTTTCGAGACTGGTCCCATCAATACATGAAAAATGACCCATACGTACTGATAGGCTGATACGATCAGTCATCCATACTACATGTATGTACAAGGACTGTCCAGACTGGTCCATCAGGCCATGAAAGATCGACCCATACGTACTTATAGGCTGATATGATCAGCCTTAACCGTACTGAATGGAAGGATTTATGTAAGACCCGATCCTGGTCCAAAGGACCCAACTAGGACCCACGGACTTACCTATCTAATCATGTAATTTTTGTTCACTTTTAAGGTCCAATATTTCTCTATGTCTTTTTCAATCATATGAGGTTCAAACATTTTCGATTCCTAAGTCTATTCAGATAAGAGAAATTGTATCTTTATTAATATAAAACATGTCATCCAATACATAAATTCAGTTGCACAATATGCTATCATAAGTTCATGTGTTCTTACTAACTACACTATCCCACAACCCACACATCCATCCACGGCTTAGGTCTTCATGGTCCTTGGCCTTTCCACGGTCATGGGCTTGTCCTGAGAGCAACATCATCACAAGACACTTGTATAAGTACAATCCGATACCCTAACAGTAATGTCTACATTTCATGGTTCGGTTCTCCTATTCAACGGACCGTGGACTGACCAGACTGTCCAGAATGTTCACCGTGGACTGACCAGACTGTCCAGAATGTTCCCATCAATACATGAAAAATGACCCATACGTTCTGATAGGCTGATACGATCAGCCATCCGTACTGCCTGGAAGGACCAAGGACTGTCCAGACTGGTCCATCAGGAAATGAAAAATAGACCCATATGTACATATAGGTTGATACGATCAGCCATCTGTACTGCCTGGAAGAACCAAGGACTGTCCAGACTGGTCCATTAGACAATGAAAAATTGACCCACACAGACTGATAGGCTGATATGATCAGCTTTATCAGTACTTAGCTGAAGGATTTAACTCAACGGACCATGAACTGTCCAGACTAGTCCCATCAGTACATGAAGAATGACCCATACAAACTGATAGGCTGATACGATCAGCCATCCGTACTGCATGGATCGACCAAGGACTGTCCAGACTGGTCCATCAGGCCAAGAAAAATCGACCCATATGTACTTAAAAGCTGATATGGTCAGCCTTAACCGTACTGAATGGAAGGATTTAACTCAACGGACCATGGACTTTCCGGGCTGATCCCATCAGTACATGAAAATGACCCATACCTACTGATAGCGTATCAGCCATCCGTACTGCCTGGAAGGACCAAGCACTGTCCTGACTGGTCCATCGGACCATGAAAAATCGACCCATACGTATTGATAGGCTGATATGAACAGCCTTATCTGTACTGAATGGAAGGATATAGCTCAACGGACCATGGACTGTCCGGTCTAGTCCCATCAGTACATGAAAAATGACCCATACGTACTGATAGGCTGATACGATCAGCCATCCGTACTGCCTGGAAGGACCAAGAACTGTCCAAACTAGTCAATCAGGCAATGAAAAGTTGACCCACACGTACTGATAGGCTGATATGATAAGCCTTATCCGTACTGGATGGAAGGATTTAACTCAACGGACCATGGATTGTCCAGACTGGTCCAATCAGTACATGAAAAATGACCCATACGTACTGATAGGCTAACACGGTCAGCCATCCATACTGCCTGGAAGGACCAAGGACTGTCCCGACTGGTCCATCAGGCCATGAAAAATAGACCCACACATACTAATAGGCTGATATGATTAGCCTTATCCGTACTGAATGGAAGGAGTTAACTTAACGGAGCAAGGACTGTCCAGACAGGTCCTATCAGTACATGAAAAATGACCCATACGTACTGATAAGCTTATACGATCAGCAATCCGTACTGCCTGGATGGACCAAGGACTGTCCAGACTGGTCCATCTGGCCATGAAAAATCAACCCATACATACTGATAGGCTGATATGATCTGCCTCAACCGTACTGAATGAAAGGATTTGCCTCAACATACCATGGACTGCCCGGACTGGTTCCATCAGTAAATGAAAAATGACCCATACGTACTGATAGGCTGATACGATCAGACATCCGTACTGCCTAGAAGGACCATGGACTGTCCAGAATGGAAGGATTTAACTCAACGGACTATGGACTGTCCAAACTGGTCCCATCAATACATGAAAACTGACCCATACGTACTGATAACCTGATACGATCAGCCATCCATACTGCCTGGAAGGACCAAGGACTGTCCAGACTAGTCCATAAGGCCATGAAAAGTTGGCCCATACGTACTGATAGGCTGATATGATAAGCCTTATCCGTCCTGAGTGGAAATATTTAACTCAACAGACCATGGACTGTCCGGACTGGTCCAATCAGTACATGAAAAATGACCCATACGTAGTGATAGGCTGACACCTTCATCCATCCATACTGCCTGGAAAGACCAAGGACTGTCAATACTGGTCAATCAGGCGATGAAAAATCGACCCACACGTACTGATAGGCTGATATTGTAACACCCGGTCCTGGTCCAAAGGACCCAACTAGGACCTTCGACCTTACCTATCTAGTCATGTCATTTTTTTGTTCACTTTTAAGGTCCAATATTTCTTTATTAATATCAAACATGTGATCCAATACATAGATTCAGTTGCACAATAGGCTATCATAAGTTCATGTGTTCATACTAACTATAATATCCCACAACCCACCCATCCATCCACGTCTCAGGTCTTCATGGTTCCTTGGCTTGCCACGGTCCTGGTCTGATCCTGAAAGCAACACCACCACAAGACATATGTATAAGTACAATCCGATACTATAACATATCAAATCTACATTGCATGGTTTGGTTCTCCTATTCTATGGTCAATAACATATCCATTCAGTTCACAAGGCACACAGACACACTCAGGACATCCCCCAGGACGTCCTGGACCACTACTCAGCACACGGACTGACTGATCCAATGTGGTTCAATCCCTTTGTCCACACCAAACCACAATCGACCATGGCTGGTTCCCAAATCTGACCTACTCAAATAAATCCCCAAAAACTAATTAAAATTCATGAAAATTCCTAATAAATCCTAACTAAGAAGAATCCATGATCAGAATCTACGGAACCGGCCGCGATCCTATTGATCTTGGACACAATCAGCCAGAACGGCCATAACTGACCATCGTCAAATCAATTAGGTAAAACCTATTAAAATCTATTATAATTCATGATAAACCCCCACTAAGAGGAATCCATGGTCGGAATTCAATGAATCCCACCGGAGCATACAGAATCCGACCAAGACCAGTCCGGCCAAAGGCCAAGGACTATGTTCCTGGACCGGCCAAGGCCTTGGTCCAGTCACACTAAGATGGAATCACCATCCATATAAAGAATATAAAATAAGAGAAGAAATTCTGTAAGGAGATGGGAAGAAATGGGTCTGGAATCACCAAACCAACCACAACCCACACGACATCACACCAAAGCCATGGCAGGATGGTTCGGTCCATCCCACTCACCTTGGGGATGCGCTCTGGAGTGCTCATGCCCTTCTAGAAGTCCTTATCCTTGCCTCTAGTACCCATCCTCAATCGATCTCCACTCCACACAAGCCAGCTCCTGATCGGAAATCAATCACCAACACACACAGCCAAGCCTTGATCTCTCTCTCTCTCTTTGTTTCTTTCTCTCTGTCACGATTTGGGCGGAGGTTTCCTTAGGGAAAATCGTGTGAATTCTGGACCCCTAGGGTCTGTATTTAAAGGCAAGAATCGACCCTTAACTGCCAGGGCGAACAGGCATGACTTGGTGGCCGAATGGGTGCAACTTGCACCATTCACACCCCTTCGTCCTAACTGCCTCCAACCACCTCTCTCTCCCTTATCATGTTCGATTAAAAGCCCCATGGTCCTGTCCACTGCCCTTCCTACCTGTCCAAGATCCCAAACTGGTCGGACCCCCCTTGGTCAACCAGACCAGCCCCATAACTGCCCATGAGTAGAGCCACTTAGCCAAGACCCGAACACTCCACCACACTGAGGTGAGCTGGTTGCTAGCTACCCCAGCTGAGTGAGCTAGTGTTCCAGCTACTGGAGCTGACCTAGGCCAAAGTGAGCTACACTGAGCTGTACCAAGCTTGACCTAGCCGGTCGAGCTTCTTCCCTTCATGATCTAGCTCTTCCTTCACTCGTCCTTCTCCTATTTACTTGTCTCCAACCTTACTTGGTTAAGTCTCAGCATCCTGATGCCCTTAACCCTTTATCTCAGCCATGATACACTTGTCTTTAGGTCACATGACCTGACTGGTGCGTCTCCTCGTACCATGGCCGAGCCCAGTGCCTTTATCTAGGTTTGGGGATGCTACCGATATGATCAGCTTTATCCGTACTGAATGGAAGGATTTAACTCAACGGACCATGGACGGTCTGGAATGGTCCCATCAGTATATTAAACATGACACATACGTACATACTGATAAGCTGATACAATCAACCATCCGTACTTCCTGGAAGGACCAAGGACTGTCTAGACTGGTCCATCAAGCCATGAAAAATTGATCATTCATACTAATAGACTGATATGATCAGCCTTATCAGTACTGAATGAAAGGATTAAACTAAACGGACCATGGACTATCCGGACTGGTCCCATCAATACATGAAAAATGACCCATACAAACTGATAGGCTGATACGATCAGCCATCCGTACTGCCTGGATTGACCAAGGACTGTCCAGACTGGTCAATCAGGCCATGTAAAATTGACCCATACGTACTGATAAGCTGATATGATCAGCCTTAACCGTACTGAATGGAAGGATTTAACTCAACGGACCATGGACTTTCTGGACTGGTCCTATCAGTACATGAAAAATGACCCATACGTACTGATAGGCTGATACGATCAGCCATCCGTACTGCCTGGAAGGACCATGGACTGTCCAGACTGGTCCATAAGGCCATGAAAAATCGACCCATACATACTGATAGGCTGATATGATCAGCCTTTTCCGTACTGAATGGAAGGATTTAGCTCAACGGACCATGGACTGTCCGGATAGGTCCGATCAGTACGTGAAAAATGACCCATACGTACTGATAGGCGTATACGATCAGCCATCCGTACTTCCTGGAAGGACCAAGGACTGTCCAGACTGGTCCATCAGACCATGAATAAACGACTCGTACGTACTGATAGGCTGACATGAACAGCCTTATCCGTACTGAGTGGAAGGAAATAGCTCAACAGACCATGGACTGTCCGAACTGTTCCCATCAGTACATGAAAAATGACCCACAGGTACTGATAGGCTGATACGATCAGCCATCCGTACTGCCTGGAAGGACCAAGAATTGTCCAGACTAGTCCATCAGGACATGAAAAATCGACCCACACATATTGATAGGCTGATTTTATCAGCCTTATCCGTACTGAATGGAAGGATTTAACTCAACGGACCATCGACTGTCCAGACTATTCCCATCTATACATGAAAATGAACCATACGTACTGATAGGCTAATACGATCAGTCATCCATACTGCCTGGAAGGACCAAGGACTGTCCAGACTGGTCCATCAGGCCATGAAAAATCGACCCACACGTACTGATAGACTGATATGATCAGACTTATCCGTACTGAATGGAAGGATTTACCTCAACGGACCATGGACTGTCCAGACTGGTCCCATCAGTACATGAAAAATGACCCATACGTACTGATAGGCTGATACGATCAGCCATCCGTACTGACTGGAAGGACCAAGGACTGTCTAGACTGGTCCATCAAGCCATGAAAAATCGACCCACACGTACTTATTGGCTGATATGATCAGATTTATCCGTACTGAATGGAAGGATTTAACTCAACGGACCATGGACTGTCCGGACTGGTCCCATCAGTACAAGTAAAATGACCCATACAAACTAATAGGCTGATACAATCAGCCATCCGTACTGCCTGGATCGACCAAGGACTGTCCAGACTGGTCCATCTGGCCATGAAAAATCGACCCATACATACTGATAAGCTGATATGATCAGCCTTAACCGTACTGAATGGAAGGATTTAACTAAACGGACCATGGACTTTCCGGACTGGTCCCATCAGTACATGAAAAATGACCAATACGTACTGATAGGCTGATACGATCAGCCATCCGTACTGCCTGGAATGACCATGGACTGTCCAGACTGGTGCATAAGGCCATGAAAAATCGACCCACACGTAGTGATGGGCTGATATGATCAGCCTTTTCCGTACTGAATGGAAAGATTTAGCTCAACGGACCATGGACTGTCTGGACTGGTCCGATCAGTACATGAAAAATGACCCATACGTACTGATAGGCTGATACGATCAGCCCTCCGTACTGCCTGGAAGGACCAAGGACTGTCCAGACTAGTCCATCAGGCCAAGAAAAATTGACCCACACGTACTGATAAGCTGATACGATCAGCCATCCGTATTGCCTTGATGGACCAAGGACTGTGTAGACTGGTCCATAAAGCAATGAAAAATCGACCCATACGTACTGACAGGCTGATATGATCAGCCTTAACCGTACAAAATGAAAATATTTCACTCAACGGACCATGGACTGTCCGGACTGGTCCCATCAGTACAATAAAAATGACCCATGCGTACTGATAGGCTGATACGAGCAGCTATCCGTACTGCCTTGATGGACCAAGGACTGTCCAGACAGGTCCCATCAATACATGTAAATGACCCATACATAGTGATAAGCTTATACGATCAGAATTCCATACTTCTTGAAAGGACCAAGGACTGTCTAGACTGGTCCATCAAGCCATGAAAAATAAACCCATACTTACTGATAGGCTGATATGATCAGCCTTATCCGTGCTGAATGTAAGGATTTACCTCAACGGACCTTAGACTGTCCAGACTCGTCCCATCAGTACATGAAAAATGACCCATACGTACTGATAAGCTTATACGATCATCAATCCATACTTCGTGGAAGGACCAAGGACTGTCCAGACTGGTCCATCAGGCCATGAAAAATAAACCCATACTTACTGATAGGCTGATATGATCAGCCTTATCCGTGCTGAATGTAAGGATTTACCTCAACGGACCTTAGACTGTCCAGACTCGTCCCATCAGTACATGAAAAATGACCCATACGTACTGATAAGCTTATACGATCATCAATCCATACTTCGTGGAAGGACCAAGGACTGTCCAGACTGGTCCATCAGGCCATGAAAAAACGACCAACACAGACTGATAGGCTGATATGATTAGCCTTATCCGTACTGAAAGAACGGATTTAACTCAACGGACCATGAACTATCCAGACTTACATCAGTACATGAAAAATGACCCATACAAACTGATAGGTTGATACGATCAGCCATCCTTACTGGCTGGATCGACCAAGGACTGTCCAGACTGGTACATCTAGCCATGAAAAATCGACCTATACGTACTGATAAGTTGATATGATCAGCGTTAACCGTATTGAATGGAAGGATATGAATCAACGGACCATGGACTGTCCGGACTGGTCCCATCGGTACATGAAAAATGACACATACGTACTAATAAGCTGATACAATCAGCCATCCGTACTGTCTGGAAGGATCAAGGACTGTCCAGACTGGTCTATCAGGCCATGAAAATTTGACCGAGACTTACTGATAGGCTGATATGATCAGCCTTATCCGTACTGAATGAAAGGATTTAACTCAATGGACCATGGACTGTCCAGACTGGTCCCATCAATACATGAAAAATGACCCATACGTACTGATAGGCTGATACGATCAGTCATCCGTACTACCTGGATGTACAAGGACTGTCCATACTGGTCCATCAGGCCATGAAAAATAGACCCATACGTACTCATACGCTGATAGGCTAATACGATCAGCCATCCATACTGCCTGGAAGGACCAAGGACTGTCCAGACTGGTCCGTCAGGCCATGAAAAATTGACCCACACGTACTGATAGGCTGATATGATCAGCCTTACCCATACTGAATGGAATCATTTAACTCAACGGACCTTTGACCATGAAAATAAACCATACATATTGATAGGCTGATACGATCAGCCATCCAGACTGCCTAGAAGGACCAAGGACTGTCCATACTGGTCTATCAGGCCATGAAAAATTGACCCACACGTACTGATAGGCTGATATGATCAGCCTTATCTGTAGTGAATGAAAGGATTTAACTCAATGGACCATGGACTGTCCAGACTGGTCCCATCAATACATGAAAAATGACCCATACGTACTGATAGGCTGATACAACCAGTCATCTGTACTACCTGGATGTACAAGGACTGTCCAGACTGGTTCCATAAGGCCATGAAAAATCAACCCATACGTACTGATAGGCTGATATAATCAGCCTCAACCGTTGTTAATGGAAGAATTTACCTCAACAGACCATGGACTTTCCTGATTGGTCCCATCAGTTCATGAAAAATGACCCACACATACTGATAGGCTGATACGATCAGCCATCCGTACTCCCTGGATGGACCAAGGACTGTCCAGGCTGGTCAATCAGGCCATGAAAGATTGACCAACACAGATCAGCCTTATGAATGGAAGGATTTAGCTCAACAGACCATGGACTGTCCGAACTGGTCCCATCAATACATTAAAAATGACCTATACGTACTGATTGTCTGATACGATCTGCCATCCGTACTGCCTGAAAGGACCAAGGACTGTCCAGACTGGTCTATAAAGCCATGAAAAATTGACCCACACGTACTGATAGGCGATATGATCAGCCTTATCCGTACTGAATGAAAGGATTTAACTCAATGGACGAGGGACTGTCCAGACTGGTCCCATCACTACATGAAAAATGACCCATATGTACTGATAGGCTGATACGATCAGTCATCTGTACTACCTGGATGTACAAGGACTGTCCAGACTGGTCCATCAGGCCATGAAAAATTGACCCATACGTACTTATAGGCTGATACTATCAGCCCTAACCGTACTGAAGGGAAGGATTTAACTCAACGGACCATGGACTGTCCGGACTGGTCCCATCAGTACATGAAAAATGACCCATACATACTGATAGGCTGATACGATTAGCCATCCGTACTGCCTGGAAGGACCAAGGACTGTCCAGACTGGTCCATCAGGCCATGAAAAATCGACCAACACAGACTCAACCGTCTCACCCCAAACATAGGTCCCTCTCCGACTTGGTTGTAATGCGATCCTTGTCCCTCACTAGACTCGATCGTCTTTAGCCCAACCCTAGGTCAATCTCAGACTTGGTTGTAGTGTGATCCTCGTCCCTCACTGGACTTGATCTCATTCGGACTCATTTGAGTATGCCAACCCTTGTCCCTCTCTGGACGGTTGCATACCAAACATGGTCCCCAATTGCTCGGCCATCTCGGCAAGAGCCATGCTGTAGGGACTTTTGGATCATGGGGCCGTCCATGGTTCCAGTTCTATTATGAATGGGTTCGACCTATCAAGGGGAATGCCCTGTAGTGACCTAAACACATCATATAACTCTCAGACCAGCGGTATTCCCTACGGGTCACCACCCCCTACGACCTCCTTAAGGGCGATTGTGGCCAGATAAGCTTCACAACCCTTCCTCAGCATCCTATCAACATGGATTAATGACACCACCAAGCATCCAGAGATCAGACGTATACCTCGAAACCTGATCAGAGATCCACACCCACTCTCAAACTGCACCCTCTCCCGGGGACAGTCAAGAGTGGCCCGATTCTTTCCAAGCCAGTCCATACCAAATATCACCTTGTAATTCTTTAGGTGGACTACCACAAGATCCACAGGCATGACCCTGTCTTGGATCACCACTTGGATTTCCTGATTCACCCTAGCGAATTCATAACTTTCCCACCGGTCGGGTTCACTACCCCAGGACAGTGCCCTGTTCCCAACTGGAACTACCACAAGATCCACAGGCATGACCCTGTCTTGGATCACCACTGGGATGTCCTGAATCACCCCTAGTGAACCCATAACTTGCCCACCGGCCGCGTTCACTACCCCAGGACAATTCCCTTTTCCGAACTGGAACAACCCCTTTCCGAGCCTTCCTGGACTCACAAAACTATGTGTAGCTCCAGTACCGGAAAGTACGTGTGTTTCCACACCACCAATCATTAAGAACTTGGAAAATGTCCCATACCATTCTTCAAAGCATCACACTTATGTGAACGCCCCATACCATTCACGTAAGTGTTTATAGTTTACCTCAAACCTTATCATACTAAGATACTTAACATCATGTTTCTAATTCCTCTTGGAATTGACCCATTCCATTCACTTAATCTTAAGGAATCCTACCTTGACTTACACAAAGTCCAAGCTGATCCATCTGATCACAAGCCCACTCATGTACTAGCCATGTAGTGTCTCCGTTAGACCAACATGTACACCGCATATGCTCACTTGTTTTGAACGGACACCACAGAATAATACTAACCCCCAAGGGAGTTCTGCACGTTTCTTTCAACCTAAGCCCCTCTCTGGTCCATGTTACTTCCCTTGTCCAGGTCGATCATACAAAGATCTTGGATTGCGTCCATCCCTCCAACCCGTCTATTACTTCTAAATAACTAGATCGGCCAACCTTCTGCTTTAGGATCTTGGCCTTGGAAAGTACATCTTGGCTAAGCTGGTTCACCTTGGAACTTCCCCGTTCACAAGCATGATACCTTAACTTACCTCAACTCTCACTTGGCTCACCCCAGTAAGGAACCATGGTCATCTTAGCTTTCAGAAATAATTTCGGTTATAGATATATAACTTTGAGCAGCGAGTTGAGCTGAGTTTACAAACCAATCAGCTCCTCCACTCATCTGCCTCAAACGGATCCACACTACCTGAGAAATGCTTAGTTCCCATCCAAGCTATGTGCTCCAGCACAATCAGGTAGTCCACTTTTCGAGCTGCCTTAACTTGTGGATCGATCTCAACCACCTCAGCTACTAGCACAGCTCGACCACTGGCTGCCGGAGCAGCTGTTTGATCCACCGGTTAGTCCATCCATCGTTTGCAACAATGTTCGGATCAGACTGGTTCCCAGTATGAGAGGATTCAGCTCCCCCCTCTTGTTCTTATTTCAGCTGCGGCTCAGCTCATTCCACCCGAACCTCAGTAGGATCGAGTTCACTTAGAGGCAATCCAGAGTCATTGTTAACCTTCTCCAGCTGAGTCGGCAACAAAACTGGTGGATTAACCCCATTAGCATCCACTTGTCCAGATGTGTGGGTGAACAACCACAACCCAACCATCCTAGAATCAGGCATGCTCTGATACCAACTTGTAAGACCCGGTCCCGGCCTCTTGGGCCGCGGTCGATGCTTCACATCGCTCGGTCCACACACTGACTGTACCTCTTAATTTTTAAACCCTTCTTTTATAGTTTGCCCTTAAGGCGAGGGTTTACTTAAATCTTAGCTAAGACTAGCTTAGTCGTTCCCTAGATTAGATCCTTTCAACTTATGCACAGCAGAATATTCTCTACTTAACCATTGGACTAACTCCAATCTAATACTGGTCCGGTTGAATAATCTCAGCTAATGGTTAGTACACTCAACTACCAGCTAGCTCAAAGGTCGATCCTACCTTAACCAAGTCATACCAGTCCGAGGTTCCGTTCCCCTAACCATTCTATCAGCATCTTAGCAAGTTACTAATTTATCCAAGTAATTGCTAAATCGTACCTTTGCCACATCCATGGAGCTTGTTAGCTCATCGGACCCAGCTGACTTAGCTGTTTAGCTAGCTCCTCCGCTGAGCTGAACTACTTCACTTGAGCTTCCACTTGCTCTCGTCCAGCTTATTGAGCTGTGAGGTAGCTTCGCCCAGCTCCCCGTTTACTCGTCCAGCTCTCTTATACCAGATCTTAAGTCAATCAACCAACCACCCCACATGACTCAGAACTGATGAGACTTCACACATACCTAACCGGCCATGGAACTATGTCCCACTAGAGCCGATCAGTCTTACTCATACAACCAATGCATCCTTTGATCATATAGCTCAGACACCTTGATCCATCAACCAAGTATCAGGTCTTTCTTACTAACCCAGGATCAGATCCCACACGGCCTTCCTTACACATGTACACCCAGCACTATACTAGTGGTCTACACAGCCTAGTATTGGCAGTACTCCTCTTCATGGCTCTCAGCCAATGCTTTGCACATAGCTTACCATTGCCAAGGTTGATAACTAACATTCCTCAATATACCCCCAGGTGCAATTTTAACCTCAAGAAAACCTACTCCAAAAATTAATTAAAATTCATCAAAACTCCTTATAAATACCCACTAAGATATTCCCATAATCAGAATCCAATGAATCGACCCAGTCCATATGCATTTCGATCATGATCGGTCCAACCGGTCAAAAGGTGACCTCATAAAATCAATTCCTAAAAAATAATTAAAATTCATAAATATTCATGATATATCTCCACTAAGAATAATCAATGGATCGACCAGGAACATACTGAACCTGACCATGATCAGTCAGGCCAAAGGCCAAGGACTAACTTCCTTACCAGGGACGACAATGCACTTCCAAGCACGCCTCCATCAAGAACGTATCACATACTTCAATTATTGATAATATCCAATATTTTTTTGTGCCCATCATCCCATCCATGGAATTTCTATGGAACCAGTTTCTGCACTGCATCCGCCTTCAAGGCTGTTTATGCCTTTCAAAGTGGAGTCCGGGCTTCTCCTTTCTTTCCTAACCATTTGCGTGTAATCACAAGATGTATAGAAATCCTAGGATGTGTTCATCCATGATCAAACACTACCCAGGGGTCGTGCATCAGTTCCCCCCTTCAATGCTCATGAAACTGCCTTTCTACACACATCTGCCTTCAAGGCTGTCTCAGCCTTTGGAAGTGGGATCCGGTCCTCTATCTTCTCTCCTGGTTATTTGCGTGTGATATAATTCTATGTATAAGACCCTGGGTGATGTCAACAATGATCAAAACCCATCAAAGGGTCGTTCATAACTTTCCCCTTGATTGCCAACAAAACAGTCTCCATGTTGCCTTCAAATGCACCTCTTGGTGTGGGATTATTCAATCCAACCATCTAACCTTTTCTCTCTGGTTTTGTTTGTGTTTTAGGGTGGATAATAATCGACTGGTTTGCCTGCAAACCCACGTCCTTCACTAAACAATCATCCATACCGGATTCACCCAAACAAGCAATATCAGCCTTGTTATGGGCTGATCTCTCTTTCCCTTTCTCCTCTTGTCTCTCTGGATTTTTCTCTGTGTTTTCTATGAATAATGATGGCAATTTTAGTGAACAGGGTCCCATATATATAAGAAGGCGTGTCCAACTGCCTTGGCCAAGGGGACACCATTTGGTAAGTGAATGGACACCTTTTGGTCCCATCGCATCCCTTCGACCTCAACTGCCTCCCTTTGCACCCTTTCGCCTATAACTGTCCACCAGCAGTTCCTGGATGAGTCTGGACCCTTTGCAAGACCCTGGACCGAGCCTAAGGGCTATCCAAGCAATTGGCTCAACGGCCAGACCACAAGTCCCAACCGGCGGACCCAGCCTTGACCCGACCTAGCCCAACTGTACAAGACCATGTCATCACTCCCAGCTGAGATGAGCTGACTTCTAGCTGCCTCAGCTGGGTGAGATAGTCAAACAGCTCCAGTGAGCTGAATTACACTGTATGAGCTACCTCCACGCTCAACCTAGCTGGTTGAGCTTCATCCAGACCTTTTCCAGCTACCGGATTACTCGTGCAACTCTTTTGAGCTTGTCTCCATCTGATTCTGATTAAGTCTCAGCCTACTGATGCACTTAACCATCCGTTCCAGCCATGATACGCTTGTCTTTAGGTCGTGTGATCTGACTGGTGCGTCTCCTCGCACCTTATCTGAGCCCGAAGGCCCTATCTAGAATCAGGGACATGACAGATGGTATAAGCCTATCAGTACGTATGGGTCATTTTTCATGTACTGATGGGACCAGTCCGGACAGTCCATGGTCCATTGTGTTAATCCTTCCATTCAGTACGTATAAGGCTGATCATATCAGCCTATCAATACGTATTGGTCGATTTTTCATGTCTACATGGACCAATCTGGATAGTCCTTGCTCCATCCAGGCAGTACGGATGGCTGATCGTATCAACCAATCAGTACGTATGGGTCATTTTTCATGTACTGATAGGACCAGTGCGGACAGTCCATGGTCCATTAAGTTAAATCCTTCCATTCAGAATGGATAAGGATTATCATATCAGCCTATCAGTACGGATGGGTCAATTTTTCATGGCCTGATGGACCAGTCTAGACAGTCCTTGGTCCTTCCAGGCAGTACGAATGGCTGATCGTATAAGCCTATCAGTCCATATGGGTCATTTTTCATGTACTGATGGGATTAGTCAAAACAGTCCATGGTCCGTTGAGTTAAATCCTTCCATTCAGTACGGTTAAGGCTGATCATATCAGCCTATCAGTACATATGGGTCAATTTTTCATGGCCTGATGGACCACTCTGGACTATCCTTGGTCCATCCAGGCAGTACGGATGGCTGATCGTATCAGCCTATCAGTATGTATGAGTCATTTTTAGGTAATGATGGGACCAGTCTGGAAAGACCTTGGTCCGTTGAGTTAAATCCTTCCATTTAGTACGGATAAGGCTGATCATATCAGCCTATCAGTACGTGTGGGTCGACTTTTCATGGCTTGATGGACCAGTCTGGACAGTGCTTGATCCTTCCAGGCAGTACGGATGGCTGATCATATCAGCCTATCAGTACGTATGGGTCGTTTTCATGTACTGATGGGACCAGTCCGGACATTCCATTGTCCATTGAGTTAATCCTTCCATTCAGTACGGATAGGCTGATCATATCAGCCTATCAGTATGTAAGGTTCATTTTTCATGTACTGATATTCCTCACTAACCCTAATGAATGCATCACTTGCCCACCGGCTGCATTAACTATGCAAGGATCCCCCCCGTTCCCAACCGGAACAAACCCCTTTCCGATCATATTTGGACTCACAAAGCTATGTGTTGCTCCAGTATCGAAAAGTACGTGTGTTTCCACACCACCAAACATTAAGTACTTAGATGACTGGGATTTCCGACTGATCACACATTTAGAAAGCGTCCCATATCATTCTCCAAAGCATCACACTTCTGTGAATGTCCCATACCATTCACAAAAGTGTTTGTAGTATACCTCAAACCTCATCATACTAAGATACTTAACATCGTATTTCCAATTCCTCTTGGAATTGACCCATTCCATTCACTTAATCTTAAGGAATCCTACCTTAATACCAAGTCCAAGCTGATCCATCTGATCACAAGCCCACTCATGTACTAGCCATGTAGCGTCTCCCTTAGACCAACATGAACACCGCATATGCTCACTTGTTTTGAACGGCCACCACGGAATAATACTAACCCCCAAGAGAGTGCTGCATGTGTCTTTCAACCTAAGCCACTCGCTGGTCCATGTTGCTTCCCTTGTCCAGGTCGACCATACAAAGATCTTGCATTGCGTCCATCGTCCATTCCGTCTATTACTTCCAAAAAACTAGATAACTAACCTTTCTGTTTTTAGGGTCTTCCCTTGGAGATTTCACCTTGGAACTTCCCCGTTCACAAGCATGAAACCCAATCTTACCTTAACTCTCACTTGGCTCACCACAGGTAAGTTTCTAAGTCATCTCTGTTTTCAGAAATAATTTTGGTTTGGAACTCAACATCTTTGAGAGCTGTCCTTAACAGGATCAAGCATGCTCCGATACCAATTTGTAAGACCCCGATCCGTCCGACTAGGCCGCCGTCGATGCCTCATGTCGCTCGGTCCACTTCCTGGCCAAGCCTCTTAACTTTTCTCAACCTTTTCTTTTTCAGTTTGCCCTTAAGGCGAGGACTAACTTAAACCTTCCTTAGTACTTCCAAGCTTAGTTCATTTCAAGTTATACGCAACGGATTATTCTCTAACTAACCATTGGACTAAAACCAATCTAACACTTGTCTGGTCGATTAACCTCAGCCTTGGTTAGTTTACTCAACTACCCACTAGCTTAAAGGTTCATTCTAAACCCAAACCAAGTCATACAAACCCGAGGTTCCATTCCCCTTACCATTTTATCTAGATCTAAGAAAACAATTGCTAGATCTTACCTTTGCCACATCCACGGAGCTTGTTAGCTCATTGTCCCAGCTGACTTAGTTGTTTAGCTAGCTCATCCAGATAGCTGAGCTGAACCACTTCACTCGAGGTTCCATTTACTCTTTTCCATATGACCGAGCTGTGAGGTGGCTTCACCCTGCTCCCCATCTACTCGTACAGCTCTCTTATACCTGGCCACTATCAAAAGTGGTACATTTCTGGCCACTTTCAAAAGTGCTCCAAAAATTTATTAAAATTCACTAAAACTCCTGAAAAATCCCCATTAACAGATTCCCATAATCAAAATCTAATGAATATATCCAGACCATATATATCTCGACCATGAACAGTCCGTCCAAGGCCATGAACCTCATTCCTGAACCGGCCAAGGCCATGGTTCAGTGCCTCCATGTCTTAGGAGTGAGCTCCTCTGGAGAAAATTCCTCTCATGAACTAATAATTCCCATTAGATCCCATGTAAATCAACCAACCACCCCACATGACTCAGAACTGATGAGTCTTCACACATACCTAACCGGCCATGGAACCATGTCCCAGTGAAACCGATCAGTCTTGTTGTTACAACCGGTGCATCCTTTGATCAATCAGATAAGCCACCTTGATACATCATCTAAGGATCAGGTCGTCCATCCTTCCCCATGATCAGATCACAGATCAATACTTGTGATCCATTCCAACAAGTACTAGCCTTACTAATCTCCTTTGCTTGTTGTTGGTTCCAGACAAATTGGACCTTTCACTCCACATGGTTCCCCTTATACTAGGACTCCCATGTGACTCCTCAATGGTCCGGATCAATGGTTCACACCATGATCAAACCCAACAACAATCCATGATCCATTATGGATCACTATCCAATGAATATCATCTAACTATCCTCCCACATGGATGAGTTTGATCAGCAATGATCCCCCCCTTGTCTCAGGGTCCTGGATCCTTAGTTTATATCACAATATATGATCTTCAAGGAGCGTGCCATACTTGTCCTTAACCACACCACAGGAGACAGAAATATAACTAGAAAGTAATTATAAACATGTTACCTTATCAATGATGATTGTAGATCTTGTGCCATCCCTTATCATGAACGGCCATACTTCTATTGATCATGCCTCTATCAATCCTTATCATATGCTTACATTAATGATAAGATCCATTTCAAGGGTCGTGCCTCTCTTCCCATCCATGGAACTCTCATGAAACAAGTTTCTGCACTGCATCTATGATATTTGTGTGTGTTACCCAGACACAGAGGAAGCCTAGGACGTGATCATCCATGATCTGATCAAACTCCATCAAAGGGTCGTTCACAACTTCCCCTTTGATTACCAACAAAACTGCGTCTTTACTGCCTTCACACCAATTTTGGTATTAGATTTTTTAATCCGACCATACCTCTGTTTTTATTTGTGTTTCAGGAAGTTGTAAGAAGCCTTGGAGTGACTACTCTATCCATACTGGTCGGCCTTTCCTTCCCACAAGCAATCCTTCTTGTCAGATTTACCAAATAGTCAATATGGGCCTTGTTATGGCCGATCTCTCTCTCTTTTTTCTCTTATTTCTCTGGACTTTTTTCTTTGATTCCTATGATTAAATGATGGCAATTTTCGTGCCTAACCCTTGATATTTAGAGAGGAAGGCGTGGGTAATTTCCCTGGCCGAATGGGTGCCATTTGGTAGGCGAATGGGCACCTCTTGCTCCCTTCGCACCCCATTGACCATAACTACCTCCCTTGCCATCCCTTGGCCAGTAACTGTCCCCTGGCAGATCCCCAACCAACCTACACCCAATCCCCAGCCCCTGGACCCAGCATATGTACCACCTGATCCATTGCCCCAATGGCCGGACCACACTGCCAAACACCTGACCCGACCACAGCCTGGACTGGTCCTACTGCCCAAGGCCTGAACACTCCTCCTAGCTGAGATGAGCTGACTGCTAGCTGCCTCAGTTGGGTGAGCTAGTCCACCAGCTCCAGTGAGCCAACCTACACTATGTGAGCTACCTCCCAGCTCCACCTAGCTTGTTGAGCTTCATCCGTACCTTGTCCAACTACTGGATCGCTCCTGCAACTCTTTTGAGCTTGCCTCTTCCTTTTTTTGGTTAAGTTCCAACTATCTGATTCCCTTCACCACGTTTTGGGAACATCACACGCTTGACTTTAGGTCATATGACCTGACTGATGCGTCTCCTCGCACCATGATCCATCCGGACGATCCTATCCAGAATCAGGGATTCTACAGGACCAGTCTGGACAGTCCATGGACCGTTGAGTTAAATCCTTCCATTTATTACGAATAAGGCTGATCATATCAGCCTATCAGTACGTATGGTTTGATTTTTCTTGGTCTGATGGACCAGTCAGGATAATCCTTGGTCCTTCCAGGCAATACGGATGGCTGATGGTATCAGCCTATCAGTACATATGCGTTATTTTTCATGTACTGATGGGACCAGTCCGTACAGTCCATGGTTCGTTGAGTTAAATCCTTCCATTCAGTTTTGATAAGGCTGATCATATCAGCCTATCAGTATGTATGAGTTGATTTTTCATGGCCTGATGGACCAGTCTAGACATTCCTTGGTCTTTCGAGGCAGTACGGATGGCTGATCGTATCAGCCTACATGTACGTTTGGGTCCTTTTTCATGTATAGATAGGACTAGTTTGAACATTCCATGGTCCGTTGAGTGAAGTCCTTCCATTCAGTTTGGTTAAGGCTGATCATATCAGCCTATCAATACATATGGGTTGATTTTTCATGGCCTGTTGGTCCAGTCTGGACAGTCTCTTGGTCCTTCCAGGCAGTACGGATGGCTGATGGTATCTGCCTATCAGTATGTATGGGTCATTTTTCATGTACTGATGGGTCCAGTCCGGACATTCCATGGTCCATTGAGTTAATCCATCCATTCAGTACGGATAAGGCTGATCTTATCAGCCTATCAATACGTATGGGTTGATTTTTCCTCGCCTCGTGGACCAGTCTGGAAAGTCCTTGGTCCATCCAGGCAGTACAAATGGCTGATCATATCAGCCTATCAGTACGTATGGGTCACTTTCATGTACTGATGGGACCAGTCCGTTAAGTTGAATCCTTCCATTCTTTACGGATAAGGCTGATCATATAAGACTATCAGTATGTACAAGTCAATTTTTCATGGCCTGATGGACCAGTCTGTACAGTCCTTGATCCTTCCAGGCAGTACGAATGGCTGATCGTATCAGCCTATCAGTACGTATGGGTCATTTTTCATGTACTGATGGGATTAGTCCTGACAGTCCATGGTCTTTTCAATTAAATCCTTCCATTCAGTATGGTTAAGGCTGATCATATCAGCCTATCAGTACGTATGGGTCGATTTTTCATGGCCTGATGGACCACTATGGACAGTCCTTGGTCCATCCAGGCAGTACGGATGGCTGATCGATCACCCTATCAGTACGTATGGGTCATTTTTTATGTAAAGATGGCAGCAGTCTAGACATACCATGGTCTGTTGAGTTTAATCCTTCCATTAAGTACGGATAAGGTTAATCATATCAGCCTACCAGTACGTGTGGGTCAATTTTTCATGGCCTGATGGACCAGTCTTGACAGTTCTTGGACCTTCAATGCAGTAAGGATGGCTGATCGTATCATCCTACCAGTACGTATGTGTCATTTTTCATGTACTGATGGGACCAGTCCGTTAAGTTAAATCTTTCGATTCAGTGAGGATAAGGCTGATCATATCAGCCTATCAGTACGTATGAGTCAATTTTTCATGGCCTTATGGACCAGTCTGGACAGTCTTGGTCCATCCAGGCAATACGGATGGCTGATCATATCAACATATCAGTACGTATTGGTCATTTTTCATGTACTGATGGGACCAGTCTGGACAGTCCATGGTACGTTGAATTAAATCTTTCCATTCAGTACGGTGAAGGCTGATTATATTATTCTATCAGTACGTATGGGTCGATTTTTCATGGCCTGATGGACCTGTCTGGACAATCCTTATACATCCAGGTAGTACGGATGGTTGATCGTATCATCCTATCAGTACGTATAGGTCATTTTTCATGTACTGATGTGACCAGTCTGTTTAGTTAAATCCTTCCATTCAGTACGAATAAGGCTGATCATAGCAGCATATCAGTACATGTGGGTCAATTTTTCATGGCCTCATGGAGAAGGCTAACAGTCCTTGGTCTTTCGATGCAGTACGGATGGCTGATCGTATCATCGTACCAGTACCTATGGGTCATTTTCCATGACTAGATGTACCTAATTTCGACAGTCCATGGTCCGTTGAGTGAAATCCTTCCATTCAGTTTGGATAAGGCTGATCATATCAGCCTATCAGTACATATGAGTCGATTTTTCATTCCCTGTTGGACCAGTCTGGACACTCCCTGGTCCTTCCAGGCAGTACGGATACCTGATCATATCAACCTATCAGTACGTATGAGTCATTTTTCATGTACTGATGGAACCAGTCCGGACAGTTCTTGGTCTGTTGAGTTAAATCCTTCCATTCAGTACGGTTAAGGCTGATCATATCAACCTATCAGTACGTATGGGTCATTTTCCATGACTAGATGTACCTAATTTCGACAGTCCATGGTCCGTTGAGTGAAGTCCTTACATTCAGTTTGGATAAGGCTGATCATATCAGCCTATCAGTACATATGAGTTGATTTTTCATTCCCTGTTGGACCAGTCTGGACACTCCCTGGTCCTTCCAGGCAGTACGGATACCTGATCATATCAACCTATCAGTACGTATGAGTCATTTTTCATGTACTCATGGAACCAGTCCGGACAGTCCATGGTATGTTGAGTTAAATCCTTCCATTCAGTACGGTTAAGGCAGATCATATAACCCTATCAGTACGTATGGGTCGATTTTTCATGGCCTGATGGACCAGTCTCGACAGTCCTTGGTCCTTCCAAGCAGTATTGATGGCTGATCTTATCAGCCTATCAGTACGTATGGGTCATTTTTCATGTACTGATGGGACCATTCCGGACAGTCCATGTTCTGTTGAATTAAATCCTTCCATTCAGTACGGTTAACACTGATCATATCAGCCTATCAGTACATATGAGTCGATTTTTCATGGCTTGATGGACCACTCTGGACAATCCTTGGTCCATTCTAGCGGTAGGGATTGCTGATTGTATCAGCCTATCAGTACGTATGGGTCAGTTTTCATATACTGATGGGACCAGTCTGAACAATTCATGGTCTGTTGAGTTAAATCCTTCCATTCAGTACGAATAAGGCTGATCATATCAGCCTATTAGTACGTATGGATTAATTTTTTATGGACTGATGGACTAGTGTGGACAGTGCTTGGTCCTTCCAGGCAGTACGGATGGCTGATAGTATCAGCCTATCTGTACGTATGGGTAATTTTTCATGTACTGATAGGACCAGTCAGGACAGTCCATGGTCCATTGAATTAAATCTTTCCATTCAGTACGGTGAAGGCTGATTATACCAGCCTATCAGTACGTATGGGTCAATTTTTCATTGCCTTGTGGACCAGTCTGGACTGTGCTTGGTCCATCCAGTCTTTAGGGATGGCTGATCGTATCAGCCTATCATTACAAATGGGTCGTTTTTCATGTACTTATCGGACCAGTCCAGACTGTCCATGATCCATTGAGTTAAATCCTTCTATTCAGTACGGATAAGGCTGATCATATCAGCCTATCAGTACGTGTGAGTCGACTTTTCATGGCCTGATGGACCAGTCTGGACAGTCCTTTGTCCATCCAGGCAATACGATGGCTGATCATATCATCATATCAGTATGTATTGATCATTTTTCATGTACTGATGGGACCAGTATGGACAGTCCATGTTGCGTTGAATTAAATCTTTCAATTCAGTACGGTGAAGGCTGATCATCTTATCCTATCAGTTTGTATGGGTCGATTTTTCATGGCCTTGTGGACCAGTCTGGAAAGTGCTTGGTCCATCCAGTCTTTACGAATGGCTGATCGTATCAGCCTATCAGTACGTATGGGTTATTTTTCATGTAGTGATGGGACCAGTCCGTTAAGTTAAATCCTTCCATTCAGTACGGATAAAGCTGATCATAGCAGCCTATCAGTACGTGTGGGTCGATTTTTCATGGCCTGATGGAGAAGTCTAGACAGTCCTTGGTCTTTCGAGGCAGTACGGATGGCTGATCGTNGTGATCGTATCAGCCTATCAGTACGTATGGGTTATTTTTCATGTAGTGATGGGACCAGTCCGTTAAGTTAAATCCTTCCATTCAGTACGGATAAAGCTGATCATAGCAGCCTATCAGTACGTGTGGGTCGATTTTTCATGGCCTGATGGAGAAGTCTAGACAGTCCTTGGTCTTTCGAGGCAGTACGGATGGCTGATCGTATCATCCTACCAGTACGTATGGGTCATTTTTCATGTATTGATGTGACTAGTTTTGACAGTCCATGGTCCGTTGAGTGAAGTCCTTCCATTCAGTTTGGATAAGGCTGATCATATCAGCCTATCAGTACATATGAGTTGATTTTTCATTCCCTGTTGGACCAATCTGGACACTCCCTGGTTCTTCCAGGCAGTACGGATACCTGATCATATCAACCTACCAGTACGTTTGAGTCATTTTTCATGTACTGATAGAACCAGTCTGGACAGTCCTTGGTCTGTTGAGTTAAATCCTTTCATTCAGTACGGTTAAGGCTGATCATATAATCCTATCAGTACGTATGGGTCGATTTTTCATGGCCTGATGGACCAGTATGGACAGTCCTTGGTCCTTCTAAGCAGTATTGATGGCTGATCGTATCAGCCTATCAGTACGTATGGGTCATTTTTCATGTACTGATGGGACCAGTCCGGACAGTCCATGTTCTGTTGAATTAAATCCTTCCATTCAGTACGGTTAACACTAATCATATCAGCCTATCAGTACATTTGAGTCGATTTTTCATGGCTTGATGGACCACTCTGGACAATCTTTGGTCCATCCTAGCAGTACGGATGGCTGATCGTATCAGCGTATCAGTACGTATGGGTCGTTTTTTCATGTACTGATGGGACCAGTCTGAACAATCCTTGGTCTGTTGAGTTAAATCCTTCCATTCAGTATGGATAAGGCTGATCATATCAGCCTATTAGTACGTATGGATTTATTTTTTATGGCCTGATGGACTAGTGTGGACAGTGCTTGTTCCTTCCAGGCAGTACGGATGGCTGATGGTATCAGCCTATCTGTACGTATGGGTAATTTTTCATGTACTGATAGGACCAGTCAGGACAGTCGATGGTCCATTGAATTAAATCTTTCCATTCAGTACGGTGAAGGCTGATTATACCAGCCTATCAGTACGTATGGGTCAATTTTTCATTGCCTTGTGGACCAGTCTGGACTGTGCTTGGTCCATCCAGTCTTTAGGGATGGCTGATCGTATCAGCCTATCATTACAAATGGGTCGTTTTTCATGTACTTATGGGACCAGTCCAGACTGTCCATGATCCATTGAGTTAAATCCTTCTATTCAGTACGGATAAGGCTGATCATATCAGCCTATCAGTACGTGTGAGTCAACTTTTCATGGCCTGATGGACCAGTCTGGACAGTCCTTTGTCCATCCAGGCAATACGGATGGCTGATCATATCAGCATATCAGTACGTATTGGTCATTTTTCATGTACTGATGGGACCAGTATGGACAGTCCATGTTGCGTTGAATTAAATCTTTCAATTCAGTACGGTGAAGGCTGATCATATCATCCTATCAGTACGTATGGGTCGATTTTTCATGGCCTTGTGGAGCAGTCTGGAAAGTTCTTTGTCCATCCAGTCTTTACGGATGGCTGATCGTATCAGCCTATCAGTACGTATGGGTCATTTTTCATGTAGTATGGGACCAGTCCGGACAGTCCATGGTCCGTTGAATTAAATCTTTCCATTCATTACGGTGAAGGCTGATTATATCAGCCTATTATGGCCTGATAGACTAGTGTGGACAGTGCTTGGTCCTTCCAGGCAGTACGGATGGTTGATGGTATCAGCCTATCTGTATATATGGGTAATTTTTCATGTACTGATGGGACCAGTCCGGACAGTCCATGGTCCGTTGAATTAAATCTTTCCATTC
>MU105875.1:8955-60058 GCA_012274485.2 Sinapis alba | reverse complement strand
ATGGACCAAGGACTGTCCAGACTGGTCCATTAGGCCTTGAAAAACTGACCTGTATCTACTGATAGGCTGATATGATCATCCTTAACCATACTGAATGGAAGGATTTAACTCAACAGACCATGGACTGTCCGGACTGGTCCCATCAGAACATCCGTACTGATAGGCTGATACTATCAGTCATCCGTACTGCCTGGAAGTACCAAGGACTTTCCAGACTGGTCCATCATGCCATGAAAAATTGACCCACACGTACTGATAGGTGGATATGATCAGCCTTAACCATACCGAATTGATGGATTTAACTCAACGGACCGTGGACTGTCCAGACTGCTCCCATTAGCACATGAAAAATGACCCATAAATACTGATAGTCTGAAAGGATCAGCCATCCTTACTGCCTGGAAGGACCAAGGACTGTCCAGACTGGTCCATCAGGCCATGAAAAGTCGACCCAAACGTAATGATAGGCTGATATGATAAGCCTTGTCCATACTGAATGGAAGGATTTAACTTAACGGACCATGGACTTTTTGGACTGCTCCCATCAGTAAGCAAAAAATGACCCATACATACTGATAAGATGACACGATCAGCCATCCGTACTGCCTAGAAGGACCAAGGACTGTCCAGACTGGTCCATAAGGCCATGAAAAATTGACCCATACGTACTGATAGGCCGATATGATCAGCCTTATCCATACTGAATGGAATGATTTAACTCAACGGACCATGGACTGTCTGGACTGGTCCCATCAGTACATGAAAAATGACCGATACGTACGTACTGTTAGGCTGATACAATCAGCCATCCGTACTGTCTGGAAGGACCAAGGACTGTCCAGACTGGTCCTTTAGGCCATGAAAAATCGACCCATATGTACTGATAGGCTGATATGGTTAGCCTTAATCGTACTTAATGGAAGGATTTAACTCAATGGAACATGGACTGTCCGGACTAGTCCGATCAGTATATGAAAAATGAACCATACGTACTGATAAGCTGACACGATCATCCATCCGAACTACCTGGAAGGACCAGTGACTGTCATGGCTGGTCCATCAGCCCATGAAGAATCCACCCATACGTACTGATAGGATGATATGATCAGCCTTATCCATACTGAATGGAAGGATTTAACTTAACGGACCATGGACTGTCCGGACTGGTCCGATCAATACATGAAAAGTGACTTATACGTATCGATAGGCTGATACGATCAGCCATCCGTACTGCTTGGAAGGACCAAGGACTGTCCAGACTGATCTGTCAGGCCATGAAAAATTGACCCATACCTACTGATATGCTGATATGATCAGCCTTATCCGTACTGATAGGCTAATACTATCAGCCATCCGTACTGCCTAAATGGACCAACGACTGTCCAGACTGGTCCATCAGGCCATGAAAAATCGACCCAAACGTAATGATAGGCTGATATGATAAGCCTTATCCATACTGAATGGAAGGATTTAACTCAACGGACCATGGACTGTCTGGACTGCTCCCATCAGTACACGAAAAATGACCCATACATAGTGATAAGCTGACACGATCAGCCATCCGTACTTCCTAGAAGGACCAAGGACTGTCCAGACTGGTCCATCAGGCCATGAAAAATTGACCCATACGTACTGATAGGCCGATATGATCAGCCTTATCCGTACTGAATGGAAGGATTTAACTCAACGGACCATGGACTGGTCCCATCAGTACATGAAAAATGACCGATACGTACGTACTGATTGGCTGATACAATCAGCCATCCGTACTGTCTGGAAGGACCAAGGACTGTCCAGACTCGTCCTTTAGGCCATGAAAAATTGACCCATACGTACTGATAGGCTGATATGATTAGCCTTAACTATACTGAATGGAAGGGTTTAACTCAATGGACCATGGACTGTCCGGACTGGTCCGATCAATATATGTAAAATGACCCATACGTACTGATAAGCTGACACGGTCATCCATCCGAACTACCTGGAAGGACCAGTGACTGTCAAGGCTGGTCCATCAGGCCATGAAGAATCCACCCATACGTACTGATAGGCTGATATGATCAGCCTTATCCATACCGAATGGAATGATTTCACTCAACGGACCATGGACTGTCTGGACTGTTCGCATCAGTACATGAAAAATTATCGATACGTATGTACAGATAGGCTGATACAATCAGCCATCCGTACTGTTTGGAAGGACCAAGGACTGTCCAGACTGGTCCTTTAGGCCATGAAAAATCGATCCATATGTACTGATAGGCTGATATGATTAGCCTTAACCGTACTTAATGGAAGGATTTAACTCAATGGACCATGGACTATCCGGCCTGGTCCGATCAGTATATGAAAAATGACCCATACGTACAGATAAGCTGACACGATCATCCATCTGAACTACCTAGAAGGCCCAGTGACTGTCAAGGCTGGTCCATCAGTCCATGACGAATCCACCCATACGTAGTGATAGGCTGATATGATCAGCCTTATCCATACTGAATCGAAGGATTTAACTCCACGGGCCATGGACTGTCCGACTGGTCCGATCAATACATGAAAAATGACTTATACGTACCGATAGGCTGATACAATCAGCCATCCCTACTGCTTGGAAGGACCTTTAACTCAATGGACCATGGACTGCCCGGACTGGTCCAATCAGTATATGAAAAATGACCCATACGTACTGATAAGCTGACAGGATCAGCCATCCGTACTGCCTAGAAGGACCAAGGACTCTCCAGACTGGTCCATCAGGCCATGAATAATCGACCCATACGTACTGATAAGCTGAAACGATCAGCCATCCGTACTGCATGGAATGACCAAGGACTGTCCAGACTGGTCCATCAGGCCATGAAAAATCGACCCATACGTAGTGATAGGCTGATATGATCAGCCTTATCCGTACTTAATGGAAGGATTTAACTCAACGGACCAAGGACTTTCCAGACTGGTCCATCAGGCCATGAAAAATCGACCCATACGTACTGATAGGCTGATACTATCAGCCATTCGTACTGCCTAGAAGGACCAATGACTGTCAAGAGTAGTCCATCAGGCCATGAAAAATTGACCCATACATACTGATAGGCTTATACGATCAGCCTTCTGTACTGCCTGGAAGGACCAAGGACTTTCCAGACTGGTCCATCAGGCCATGAAAAATTGACCCATACGTACTGATAGGCTGATATGATCAGCCTTATCCGTACTAAATGAAAGGATTTAACTCAACGGACCATGGACTGTCTGGACTGGTCCCATCAGTACATGAAAAATCGACCCATACGTACTGATAGGCTGATATTATCAGCCATTCGTACTGCCTAGAAGGACCAATGAATGTCAAGACTAGTCCATCAGGCCATGAAAAATTAACCCATACATACTGATAGGCTTATATGATCAGCC
Organism: Sinapis alba; assembly: GCA_012274485.2. Lineage (NCBI taxonomy): Eukaryota > Viridiplantae > Streptophyta > Magnoliopsida > Brassicales > Brassicaceae > Sinapis > Sinapis alba. Next base: position 56,644 of record MU105875.1, on the reverse strand, counting down.
TTCCGTACTGCCTAGAAGGACCAAGGACTTTCCAGACTGGTCCATCAGGCCATGAAAAATTGACCCATACGTACTGATAGGCTGATATGATCAGCCTTATCCGTACTAAATGAAAGGATTTAACTCAACGGACCATGGACTGTCTGGACTGGTCCCATCAGTACATGAAAATGACCGATATGTACGTACTGATAGGCTGATACAATCAGCCATCCATACTGTCTGGAAGGACCAAGGACTGTCCAGACTCGTCCACTAGGCCATGAAAAATTGACCCATATGTACTGATAGGCTGATATGATTAGCCTTAACCGTACTTAATGGAAGGATTTAACTCAATGGACCATGGACTGTCCGGACTGGTCCAATCAGTATATGAAAAATGACCCATACGTACTGATAGGCTGACACGATCATCCATCCGAACTACCTGGAAGGACCAATGACTGTGAAGGTTGGTCCATCAGGCGATGAAGAATCGACCCGTACGTTCTGATAGGCTGATATAAAAAGCCTTATCTATATTGAATAGAAGGATTTACCTCAACGGACCATGGACTGTTCGGACAGGTCTGATCAGTACATGAAAAATGACTTATACGTACCGATAGGCTGATACGATCAGCCATCCGTACTGCTTGGAAGGACCAACGACTGTCCAGACTGATCCATCAGGCCATGAAAAATTGACCCATACCTACTGATATGCTGATATGATCACCTTATCCATACTGAATGGAAGGACTTAACTCAACGGACCAAGGACTGTCCAGACTGGTCCATCAGGCCATGAAAATTGACCCATACGTACTGATAGGCTAATACTATCAGTCATCCGTACTGCCTAGAAGGACGAACGACTGTCCGGACTGGTCCATCTGGCCATGAAAAATCGACCCAAACGTAATGTTAGGCTGATATGATAAGCCTTATCCATACTGAATGGAAGGATTTAACTCAACGGACCATGGACTGTCTGGACTGCTCTCATCAGTACACGAAAAATGACCCATACGTACTGATAAGCTGACACGATCAGCCATCCGTACTGCCTATAAGGACCAAGGACTGTCCGGACTTATCCATCAGGCAATGAAAAATTGACCCATACGTACTGATAGGCCGATATGATCAGCCTTATCCATACTGAATGGAAGGACTTAACTCAACGGACCATGGACTGTCTGGAATGGTCCCATCAGTACATGAAAAATGACCGATACGTACGTACTGATAGGCTGATACAATCAGCCATCTGTATTGTCTGGAAGGACCAAGGACTGTTCAGACTCGTCCTTTAGGACATGAAAAATCGACCCATACGTACTGATAGGCTGATATGATTAGCCTTAACAGTGCTGAATGGAAGGGTTTAACTCAATGGACCATGGACTGTCCGGACTGGTCTGATCAATATATGAAAAATGACCCATACGTACTGATAAGCTGACACGATCATCCATCCGAACTACCTGGAATGACCAGTGACTGTCAAGGCTGGTCCATCAGGCCATGAAGAATCCACCCGTACGTACTGATAGGCTGATATGATCAGCCTTATCCATACTGAATGGAAGGATTTAACTCAACGGACCATGGACTGTCCGGACTGCTCCTATCAGTACATGAAAAAATACCCGTACATACTGATAGTCTGACACGATCAGCCATCCCTACTGCCTGGAAGGACCAAGGACTGTCCAGACTGGTCCATCAGGCCATGAAAAATTGACCAATATTTACTGATATGCTCATATGATCAGCCTTATCCATACTGAATGGAAGGATTTAACTCAACGGACCAAGGACTGTCCAGACTCGTCCATTAGGCCATGAAAAATTGACCCATATGTACTGATAGGCTGATATGATCAGCCTTATCCGTACTAAATGAAAGGATTTAACTCAACGGACCATGGACTGTCTGGACTGGTCCCATCAGTACATGAAAAATGACCGATACGTACGTACTGATAGGCTGATATAATAAGCCATCCGTACTGTCTAGAAGGACAAAGGACTGTCCAGACTCATCCATTAGGCCATGAAAAATTGACCCATATGTACTGATAGGCTGATATGATTAGCCTTAACCGTACTGAATGGAAGGATTTAACTCAATGGACCATGGACTGCCCGGACTGGTCCAATCAGTATATGAAAAATGATCCATACGTACTGATAAGCTGACACGATCAGCAATCCGTACTGCCTAGAAGGACCAAGGACTCTCTAGACTGGTCCATCAGGCCATGAATAATCGACCCATACGTACTGATAAGCTGAAAAGATCAGCCATCCATACTGCATGGAAGGACCAAGGACTGTCCAGACTGGTCCATCAGGCCATGAAAAATTGACCCATACGTAGTGATAGGCTGATATGATCAGCCTTATCCGTACTTAATGGAAGGATTTAACTCAACGGACCAAGGACTTTCCAGACTGGTCCATCAGGCCATGAAAAATCGACCCCTACGTACTGATAGGCTGATACTATCAGCCATTCGTACTGCCTAGAAGGACCAACGACTGTCCAGACTGGTCCATCAGGCCATGAAAAATTGACCCATACGTACTGATAGGCTGATACGATCAGCCTTCTGTACTTCCTGGAAGGACCAAGGACTTTCCAAACTGGCCCATCAGGCCATGAAAAATTGACCCATACGTACTGATAGGCTGATAAGATCAGCCTTAACCGTACCGAATGGAAGGATTTAACTCAACGGACCATGGACTGTCCGGACTGCTCCTATCAGTACATGAAAAAATACCCATACATAATGATAGTCTTACACGATCAGCCATCCTTACTGCCTGGAAGGACCAAGGACTATCCAGACTGGTCCATCACGCCATGAAAGATCGACCCATACGTACTGATAGGCTGATATGATCAGCCGTAACCGTACTGAATGGAAGGATTTAACTCAACAGACCATTGTCTGTCTGGACTGCTCCCATCAGTACATGAAATATGACCCATACTTACTGATAGGCTGATACGATCAGCCATCCGTACTGCCTGGAAGGAACAAGGACTGCCAAGACTGGTCCATCAGGCCATGAAAAATCGACCCACACGTACTGATAGGCTGATATGATTAGCCTTATCCATACTGAATGGAAGGATTTAACTCAACGGACCATGGACTGTCTGGACTGCTCCCATCAGTAAACGAAAAATGACCCATACGTACTGATAAGCTGGCACGATCAGCCATCCGTACTGCATGGAAGGACCACGGACTGTCCAGACTGGTCCATCAGGCCATGAAAAATCGACCCATACGTAGTGATAGGCTGATATGATCAGCCTTATCCGTACTGAATGGAGGGATTTAACTCAACGGACCATGGATTGTCTGGACTGGTCCCATCAAAAGATGAAAAATGACCGATATGTATGTACTGATAGGCTGATAGAATCAGCCATCCGTACTGTCTCGAAGGACCAAGGACTGTCCACACTCGTCCATTAGGCCATGAATAATCGACCCATACGTACTGATAGGCTGATATGATTAGCCTTAACCATACTAAATGGAAGGATTTAACTCAATGGACCATGGACTGTCCAGACTGGTCCGATCAGTATATGAAAAATTACCCATGCGTACTGATAGGCTGACACGATCATCCATCCAAACTACCTGGAAGGACCAATGACTGTCAAGGTTGGTCCATCAGGCCATGAATAATCGACCCATACGTACTGATAGGCTGATATGATCAGCCTTATCTATACTGAATGGAAGGATTTAACTCAACGGACCATGGATTTTCTAGACTGGTCCGATCAGTACATGAAAAATTACTTATACGTACCGATAGGCTGATACGATCAGCCATCCGTACTGTTTGGAAGGACCAAGGACTGTCCAGACTGATTCATCAGGCCATGAAAAATAACCCATATGTACTGATAGGCTGATATGATCAGCCTTATCCATACTGAATGGAAGGATTTAACTCAACAGACCATGGACTGTCTGGACTGGTACAGTCAGTACATAAAAAATGTACGATACGTACGTGTTTATAGGCTGATACAATCAGCCATCTGTACTGTCTGGAAGGACCAAGGACTGTCCAGACTCGTCCATTAGGCCATGAAAAATCGACCCATATGTACTGATAGGCTGATATGATTAGCCTTAACCGTACTGAATGGAAGGATTTAACTCAATGGACCATGGACTATCCGGACTAGTCATATCAGTATATGAAAAATGACCCATACGTACTGATAGGTTCACACGATCATCCATCCGAACTACCTGGAAGGACCAATGACTGTCAAGAATGGTCCATTAGGCCATGAACAATCGACCCATACGTACTGATAGGCTGATATAATCATCTTATCCATACTGAATGGAAGGATTTAACTCAACAGACCATGGACTGTCCGGACTGGTCCGATCAGTACATGAAAAATGACTTATACGTACCAATAGGCTGATACGATCAGCCATCCGTACTGCTTGGAAGGCAAAGGACTTTCTTGACTGATCCATCCGGCTATGAAAAATTGACCCAAACGTAATGATAGGCTGATATGATCAGCCTTATCCGTACTTAATGGAAGGATTTAACTCAACGGACCAAGGAATTCCAGACTAGTCCATCAGGCCATGAAAAATTGACCCATAGGTACTGATAGGCTGATACTATCAGCCATATGTACTGCCTAGAAGGACCAACGACTGTCCAGACTGGTCCATCAGGCCATGAAAAATTGACCCATACATACTGATAGGCTGATACGATCAGCCTTTCGTACTGCCTGGAAGGACCAAGGACTTTCCAGACTAGTCCATCTGGCCATGAGAAATTTACCCATACGTACAGATAGGCTGATACAATCAGCCATCCGTACTGCCTGGATGGAACAAGAACTGTCCAGACTGGACCATCAGGCCATGAAACATCGACCCATACGTACTGATAGGCTGATATGATCATCCTTATCCGTACTGAATGGAAGGATTTAACTCAACGGACCAAGGACTGTCCAGACTGGTCCATCAGGACATGAAATATTGACCCATACGTATTGATAGGCTGATACTATCAGCCATCCGTACTGCCTAGAAGGATCAACGACTGTCCAGACTGGTCCATCAGGCAATGAAAAATTGACCCATACATACTGATAGGCTGATACGATCAGCCTTCCGTTCTTCCTGGAAGGACCAAGGACTTTCTAGACTGGTCCATCAGGCCATGAAAAATCGACCCATACGTAATGATAGGCTGATATGACCAGCCTTAACCGTACTGAATGGAAGGATTTAAGTCAACAGACGATGGACTTTCTAAACTGCTCCCATTTGTACACGAAATATGACCCATACTTACTGATAGGCGGATACGATCAGCCATCTGCAATGCCTGGATTGACCAAGGACTGTCCAGACTGGTCCATCAGGTCATGAAAAATTGACCCACACGTACTGATATGCTGATATGATCAGCCTTAAACGTACTGAAAGGAAGGATTTAACTCAACAGACCATGGACTGTTTGGACTGCTCCCATCAGTACACAAAATATGACCCATACTTACTGATAGGCTGATACGATCAGCCATCCGTAATGCCTGGATCGACCAAGGACTGTCTAGACTGATTCATCAGGTCATGAAAAATCGACCCACACATACTGATATGATGATATGATCAGCCTTATCCGTGCTGAATGGAAGGATATAACTTAACGGACCATGGACTGTCCAGACTGGTCCCCTCAGTACATGAAAAATGACCCATACGTAGTGATAGGCTGATACGATCAATCATCCGTACTACCTATAAGGACCAAGGACTGTCCAGACTGGTCCATCAGGCCATGAAAAGTCGACCCACATGTACTGATAGGCTGATATGATCAGCCTTATCCATACTGAATGGAAGGATTTAACTCAACGGACCATGGACTTTCCGGACTGCCCCCATCAGTACATGATAAATGACCCATACATACTGATATTCTGACACGATCAGCCATCCCTACTCCCTGGAAGGACCAAGGACTGTCCAGACTGGTCCATCAGGCCATGTAAAATCGACCCATACGTACTGATAGGCTGTTATGATCAGCCTTAACCGTACTGAATGGAAGGATTTAACTCAGCAGACCATGGACTGTCTGGCTGCTCCCATCAGTACACGAAATATGACACATACTTACTGATAGGCTAATACGATCAGCCATCCATAATGCCTGGATCGACCAAGGAATGTCCAGACTGGTCCATCAGGTCATGAAAAATCGACCCACACGTACTGAAAGGCTGATATGATCAGCCTTATCCATACTGAATAGAAGCATTTAACTCAACGGACCATGGACGGTCTGGATTGCTCCCATCAGTACACCAAAAATGACCCATACATATGTACTGATAAGCTGACACGATCAACCATCCGTACTGCCTGGGAGAAGCAAGGACAGTCCAGACTGGTCCATCAGGCCATGAAAAATCAACCCATACATACTAATAGGCTGATATTACCAGCCTTATCCGTACTGAATGGAAGGATTTAACTCAACGGACCATGGACTGTCCCGACTGGTCCGATCAGTATATGAAAAATAACCCATACGTACTGATAGGCTGACACGATCATCCATCCGAACTACCTGGAAGGACCAATGACTGTCAAGGCTGGTCCATCAGGCCATGAACAATCGAGCCATACGTACTGATAGGCTGATAAGATCAGCTTATCCATACTGAATAGAAGGATTCAACTAAACAGACCATGGACTGTCCGGACTGGTCCGATCAGTACATGAAAAATGACTTATACGTACCGATAGGCTGATACGATCAGCCATCCGTACTTCTTGGAAAGACCAAGGACTGTCCAGACTTATCCATCAGGCATGAAAAATTGACCCATACGTACTGATAGGCTTATATGATCAGCCTTATCAGTACTGAATGGAAGGATTTAACTCAACGGACCAAGGGCTGTCTATACTGGTCCATCAGGCCATGAAAATTCGACCCATACGTACTGATAGACTGATAATATCAGCCGTCCGTACTGCCTAGTAGGACCAACGACTATCCAAACTGGTCCATCAGGCCATGAAAAATTAACCCATATGTACTGATAGGCTGATACGATCAGCCTTCCGTACTGCTTAGAAGGACCAAGGACTTTCCAGACTGGTTCACCAGGCCATGAAAAATTGACCCATACGTACTTATAGGCTGATCATATCAGCCTTAACCGTACCGCATGGAAGGATTTAACTTAACAGACCATGGACTGTCCGGACTGCTCCCATCAGTACATGAAAAATGACCCATACCTACTGATAGTCTGACACGATCAGTCATCCCTACTGCCTGGAAGGACCAAGAACTGTCCAGACTTGTCCATAAGGCCACGAATAATCGACCCACACGTATTGATAGGCTGATATGATCAGCCTTAACCGTACTGAATGGAAGGATTTAACTCAACAGACCATGGACTGTCTGGACTGCTCCCATCAGTACACGAAATATGACCCATACTTAATTATAGGCTGATACGATCAGCCATCCGTAATGCCTGGATCGACCAAGGACTGTCCAGACTGGTCCATCAGGTCTTGAAAAATCGACCCACACGTACTGATATGCTGATATGATCAGCCTTATCCGTACTGAATGGAAGGATATGTCTCAATGGACTATGGACTGTACAGACTGGTCTCATCAGTACATGAAAAATGACACATACATACTGATAGTCTGACACGATCAGTCATCCCTACTGCCTGGAAGGACCAAGAACTGTCCAGACTGGTCCATAAGGCCATGAATAATCGACCCACACGTATTGATAGGCTGATATGATCAGCCTTAACCGTACTGAATGGAAGGATTTAACTCAACAGACCATGGACTGTCTGGACTGCTCCCATCAGTACACGAAATATGACCCATACTTACTTATAGGCTGATACGATCAGCCATCCGTAATGCCTGGATCGACCAAGGACTGTCCAGACTGGTCCATCAGGTCATGAAAAATCGACCCACACGTACTGATATGCTGATATGATCAGCCTTAACCATACTGAATGGAAGGATTTAACTCAACAGACCATGGACTGTCTGGCTGCTCCCATCAGTACACGAAATATGACCCATACTTACTGATAGGCTGATACGATCAGCCATCCATAATGCCTGGATCGACCAAGGACTGTCCAGACTGGTCCATCAGGTCATGAAAAATCGCCCCACACGTACTGATATGCTGATATGATCATCCTTAACTGTACTGAATGGAAGGATTTAACTCAACAAACCATGGAATGTTTTGACTGCTCCCATCAGTACAAGAAATATGACCCATACTTACTGATAGGCTGATACGATAAGCCATCCGTAATGCCTGGATCGACCAAGGATTGTCCAGACTGGTCCATCAGGTCATGAAAAATTGACCCACACATACTGATATGATGATATGATCAGCCTTATCCGTACTGAATAGAAGGATATAACTCAACGGACCATGGACTGTCCAGACTGGTCCCATCAGTACATGAAAAATGACCGATACGTACTGATAAGCTGACACGATCAGCCATCCGTACTGCCTGGAAGGACCAAGGACTGTCCAGACTGGTCCATCAGGCCATGAATAATCGACCCATACGTACTGATAGGCTGGTATGATCAGCCGTATCAGTACTGAATGGAAGGATTTAACTCAAAGAACCATGGACTGTCTGGACTGGTCCCATCAGTACATGAAAAATGACCAATACGTAAGTACTGATAGGCTGATACAATCAGCCATCCGTACTGTCTGGAAGGACGAAGGACTGTCCAGACTCGTCCATTAGGCCATGAAAAATCGACCCATATGTACTGATAGACTGATATGATCAGCCTTATCCACATTGAATGGAAGGATTTAACTCAACGGACCATGGACTGTCCGTACTGGTCCGATCAGTACAAGAAAAATGACTTATACGTACCGATAGGCTGATACGATCAGCCATCCGTACTGCTTGGAAGGACCAAGGACTGTCCAGACTGATCCATCAGGCCATGAAAAATTGACCCATACGTACTGATAGGCTGATATGATCAGCCTTATCCGTACTGAATGGAAGGATTTAACTCAGCGGACCAAGGACTGTCCAGACTGGTCCATCAGGCCATGAAAAATCGACCCATACGTACTGACAGGCTGATACTATCAGCCATCCGTACTGCCTAGAAGGATCAACGACTGCTCAGATTGGTCCATCAGGCCATGAAAAATTGACCCATACGTACTGATAGGCTGATATGATCAGCCTTCCGTACTGCCTGAAAGGACCAAGGACTTTCTAGACTGGTCCATCAGGCCATGAAAAATTGACCCATACGTACTGATAGGCTGATATGATCAGCCTTAACCGTACCGAATGGAAGGATTTAACTTAACGGACCATGGATTGTCCGGACTGCCCCCATTAGTAGATGAAAAATGACCCATACATACTGATAGTCTGACACAATCAGCCATTCCTACTGCCTGGAAGGACCAAGGACTGTCCAGACTGGTCCATCAGGCCATGAAAAATCGACCCATACGTACTGATAGGCTGATATGATCAGCCTTAACCGTACTGAATGGAAGGATTTAACTCAACAGACCATGGACTGTCTGGACTGCTCCCATCAGTATACGAAATATGACCCATACTTACTGATAGGCTGATACGATCAGCCATCGATACTGCCTGGAAGGACCAAGGACTGTCCAGGCTGGTCATCCAGGACATGAAAAATTGACCCACACGTACTGATAAGCTGATATGATCAACCTTATCCATACTCAATGGAAGGATATAACTCAACGGCCCATGGACTGTCCAGAATGGTCCCATCAGTACATGAAAAATGACCCATACTTACTGATAGGCTGATACGATCAGCCATCGGTACTGCCTGGAAGGACCAAGGACCGTCCAGACTGTTCATCCAGGCCATGAAAAATTGACCCACACGTACTGATAGGCTGATATGATCAACCTTATCCGTACTAAATGGAAGGATATAAGTCATCGGCTCATGGACTGTCAAGACTGGTTCCATCAGTCCATGAAAAATAACCCATACGTACGTACTGATAAGCTGACACAATCAACCATCCGTACTGCCTAGAAGGACCAAGGACTATCTAGACTGGTCCACCAGGCCATGAAAAATTGACCCCTTATACTAATAGAATGATATGATCAGCCTTATCAGTATTGAATGGAAGGATTTAACTAAACGAATTATGGACTGTCTTGACTGGTCCCATCAGTACATGAAAAATGACCCATATGTACTGATAGGCTGATACGATCATCAATCCATAATGCATGGATCAACCAAAGACTGTCCAGACTGGTCCATCAGGTCATGAAAAATTGACCCACATGTACTGATATGCTGATATGATCAGCCTTATCCGTACTAAATGGAAGGATATAACTCAACGGACCATGGACTGTCCAGACTGGTCCTATCAGTACATGAAAAATGACCCATAGGTGCTGATATGATCAGCCATCCGTACTGCCTGGAAGGACAAAGGACTGTCTCGACTGGTCCATCAAGCCATGAAAAATCGAGCCACACGTTCTTATCGGCTTATATGATCAGCCTTAGCCCTACTGAATGGAAGGATATAACTCAACGGACCATGGATTCTCCAAACTGGTCCCATCAGAACATGAAAAATGACCCATACGAACGTACTGATTAGCTGATACAATCAACCATCCGTTATGCCTAGAAGCACCAAGGACTATCTAGACTGGTCCATCTGGCCATGAAAATATGACCACTCGTACTGATAGGCTAATATTATCAGCCTTATCAGTACTGAATAAAAGGATTTAACTCAATGGACTATGGACTGTCTGGACTGGTCCCATCAGTACATGAAAAATGACCCATACGTACTGATATACTGATATGATCAGCCATCCATACTGCCTGGAAGGACCAAGGACTTTCCAGATTGGTCCATTAGGCCATGAAAAATCAACCCATACGTACTGATATGCTTATATGATCAGCTTTAACCGTACTGAATGGAAGGATTTAACTTAATGGACCATGGACTGTCCGGACTGGTCCCATCAAAACATGAAAAATGACCCATACGTACTGATAGGCTGAACGATCAGGCATCCGTACTGCCTGGAAGGACCAAGGACTGTCCAGACTGGTCCATCTGGCCATGAATAATAGACCCATACGTACTGATAGGCTGATATGATCAGCCTTATATGTACTGAATGGAAGGATTTAACTCACCGGACCATGGACTGTCCGGACTGGTCCCATCAGTACATGAAAAATGACCGATACGTACGAACTGATAGGTTGATATGATCAGCCATCCGTACTGCCAGGATGGACGAACGACTGTCCAGACTAGTCCATTAGGCCTTGAAAAATTGACCCATATCTACCGATAGGCTGATATGATCATCCTTAACCGTACTGAATGGAAGGATTTAACTCAACAGACCATAGACTGTCCGGACTGGTCCCATCATAACATAAAGGATGACCCATATGTACTGATAGGCTGATACGATCAGCCTTATCCGTACTGAATGGAAGGATTTAACTCAACAGACAATGGACTGTCCGGACTGGTCCCATAAGTACATGAAAAATGACCCATACGTATTGATAAGCTGAGATGATCGGCCATCCGTAATGCCTGGATGGACCAAGGACTGTCCACCTTGGGCCATCAGGCCATGAAAAATCGACCCATACGTACTGATAGGCTGATATGATCAGCCTTATCCGTACTGGTTGGAAGAATTTAACTCAACAGACCATGCTGTCTGGACAGCTCCCATCTGTAAACGAAAAATGACCCATACATACTAATAAGCTGAAACGATCAGCCATCCGTACTGCCTGGAAGGACCAAGGACTGTCTAGACTTCTCCATCAGACCATGAAAAATCAACCCATACGTACTGATAGGCAGATATGATCAGCCTTATCCGTACTGAATGGAAGGATTTAACTCAACGGACCATGGACTGTTCAGACTGGTCCCATCAGTACTTGAAAAGTGGCCCATACTTACTGATAGGCTGATACTATCAGCCATCCGTACTGCCTGGAAGGACGAAGGACTGTCCAGACTGGTCCATCAGGCCATGAAAAATCGACCCACACGTACTGATAGGCTGATATGATCAGCCTTATCCGTACTGAATGGTAGGATATACCTCAACCGACCATGGAATGTCCAAAGTAGTCCCATCAGTACATGAAAAATGACCCATACGTACATACTGATTAGCTGATACAATCAACAATCCAGACTGCCTAGAAGGACCAAGGAATATCTAGACTGGTCCATCAGGCCATGAAAAATTGACCACTCGTACTGATAGACTGATAGGATCCGCCTTATCAGTATTGACTGGAAGGATTTAACTCAATGGACTATGGACTGTCTGTACTGGTCCCATCAGTACATGAAAAATGACCCATACGTACTGATAGGCTGATACGATCAGCCATCCATACTGCCTTGAAGGACCAAGGACTTTCCTGACTGGTCGATAAGGCCATAAAAAATCATCCCATACGTACTGATATGTTGATATGATCAGCCTTAACCGTACTGATTGGAAGGATTAACTTAATGGACCATGGAATGTCCGGACTGGTCCCATCAGTACATGAAAAATGACCCATACGTACTGATAGGTTGATAAGATTAGTTATCCGTACTGCCTGGAAGGACCAAGGATTGTCCAGACTTGTCCATGATGCCATGAATAATCGACCCATACATACAGATATGCTGATAGGATCAGCCTTAACCATACTGAATGGAAGGATTTAACTGAACAGACAATGGACTGTATGGACTGCTCCCATCAATACACGAAAAATGACCCATACTTACTGATAGGCTGATACGATCAGCCATCCGTAATGCCTAGATTAACAAAGGACTGTCCAGACTGGTCCATCAGGTCATGAAAAATCGACCCACACGTACTGATAGGCTGATATGATCAGCCATCCATACTGCCTGGAAGGACCAAGGACTGTCCAGACTGGTCCATAAGGCCCTGAAAAATCAACCCATACGTACTGATATGTTCATCCTTAACCTTACTGAATGGAAGGATTTAACTTAATGGACCATGGACTGTCCGGACTGGTCCCATAAATACATGAAAAATGACCCATACGTAATGATAGGCTGATACGATCAGCCATCCATACTGACTGGAAGGACCAAGGACTGTCCAGACTGGTCCATCAGGCCATGAATAATCGACCTATACATACTGATAGGCTGATATGATCAGCCTTATCTGTACTGAATGGAAGGATTTAACTCAACGGACTATGGACTGTCCGGACTGGTCCCATCAGTACACGAAAAATGACTGATACGTACGTACTAATAGGCTGATACGATCAGCCATCCGTACTGCCTGGATGGACCAACGACTGTCCAGACTGGTCCATTAGGCCTTGAAAAATTGACCCATATCTACTAATAGGCTGATATGATTATCCTTAACCGTACTGAATGGAATGATTTAACTCAACAGACCATGGACTGTCCAAACTGGTCCCATCAGTACATGAAAAATGACCCATACGAATGTACTGATTAGCTGATACAATCAACCATCCGTATTGCCTAGAAGGACCAAGGACAATGTAGACTGGTCCATCTGGCCATGAAAAATTGACCACTCGTACTGATAGGCTGATATGATCAGCCTTATCAGTACTGAATAAAAGGATTTAACTCAATGGACTATGGACTGTCTAGACTGGTCCCATCAGTACATGAAAAATGACCCATACGTACTGATAGACTGATACGATCAGCCATCCATACTGCCTGGAAGGACCAAGGACTTTCCAGATTGGTCCATAAGGCCATGAAAAATCAACCCATACGTACTGATATGCTGATATGATCAGCCTTAACCGTACTGAATGGAAGGATTTAACTTAATGGACCATGGACTGTCCGGACTGGTCCCATCAGTACATGAAAAATGACCCATACGTACTGATAGGCTGATACGATCAGCCATCCGTACTGCCTGGAAGGACAAAGGACTGTCCAGAATGGTCCATCAGGCCATAAATAATCGACCCATACGTACTGATAGGATCAGCCTTAACTATACTGAATGGAAGGAATTAACTCAACAGACCATGTACTGTATGGACTGCTCCCATCAGTACACAAAAAATAATACATACTTACTGATAGGCTGATACGATCAGCCATCCGTAATGCCTGGATTAACCAAGGATTTTCCAGGCTGTTCCATCAGGTCATGAAAAATCAATTCACACGTACTGATAGGCTGATATGATCAGCCACCATACTGCCTGGAAGGACCAAGGACTGGCAAGACTGGTCCATAAGGCCATGAAATATCAGCCCATACGTACTGATATGCTGATATGATCAGCCTTAACCTTACTGAATGGAAGGATTTAACTTAATGGACCATGGACTGTCTGGACTGGTCCCATCAGTACATGAAAAATGACCCATACGTACTGATTGGCTGAACGATCAGCCATCCTCACTGCCTGAAGGACCAAGGACTGTCCAGACTGGTCCATCAGGCCATGAATAATCGACCCATACGTACTGATAGGCTGATATGATCAGCCTTATCTGTACTGAATGGACGGATTTAACTCAACGGACCATGGACTGTCCGGACTGGTCCCATCAGTACATGAAAAATGAACGATACGTACGTACTGATAGGCTGATATGATCAGCCATCCGTACTGCCAGGATGGACCAACGACTGTCCAGACTAGTCCATTAGGCCTTGAAAAATTGACCCATATCTACTGATAGGCTGATATGATCATCCTTAACCGTACTGAATGGAAGGATTTAACTCAACAGACCATGGACTGTCTGGACTGTCTGGACTGGTCCATCATAACATCAAGGATGACCCATATGTACTGATAGGCTGATAATATTAGCCATCCGTACTGCCTGGAAAGACCAAGGACAACCCAGATTGGTGCAGCAGGCCATGAAAAATCGACCCACACGTACTGATAGGCTAATATGATCAGCCTTATCCGTACTGGTTGGAAGGGTTTAACTCAACGGACCATTCTGTCTGGACTGCTCCCATCTGTACACGAAAAATGACCCATACGTACTGATAAGCTGAATCGATCAGCCATCCGTACTGCCTGGAAGGACCAAGGACTGTCTAGACTGCTCCATCAGGCCATGAAAAATCAACCCATACGTACTGATAGGCTGATATGATCAGCCTTATCCGTACTGAATGGAAGGATTTAACTCAACGGACCATGGACTGTTCAGACTGGTCCCATCCGTAATTGAAAAATGGCCCATACTTACTGATAGGCGGATACTATCAGCCATCCGTACTGCCTGGAAGGACGAAGGACTGTCAAGACTGGTCCATCAGGCCATGAAAAATCGACCCACGTACTGATAAGCTGATATGATCAGCCTTATCCGTACTGAATGGTAGGATATACCTCAACTGACAATGGAATGTCCAAAGTGGTCCCATCAGTACATGAAAAATGACCCATACGTAGGTACTGATTAGCTGATACAATCAACAATCCGGACTGCCTAGAAGGACCAAGGACTATCTAGACTGGTCCATCCGGCCATGAAAAATTGACCACTCGTACTTATAGACTGATATGATCAGCGTAATCAGTACTGAATGGAAGGATTTAACTCAATGGACTATGGACTGTCTGGACTGGTCCCATCAGTACATGAAAAATGACCCATACATACTGATAGGCTGATAAGATTAGCTATCCGTACTGCCTGGAAGGACCAAGGACTGTCCAGACTGGTCCATCAGGCCATGAATAATCGACCCATACGTACATATAGGTTGATAGGATCAGCCTTAACCATACTGAATGGAAGGATTTAACTCAACAGACAAAGGATTGTATGGACTGCTCCCATCAGTACACGAAAAATGTCCCATACTTACTGATAGGCTGATGCGATCAGCCATCCGTAATGCCTAGATTAACCAAGGACTGTCCAGACTGGTCCATCAAGTCATGAAAAATCGACCCACACGTACTGATAGGCTGATATGATCAGCCATCCATACTGACTGGAAGGACCAAGGACTGTCCAGACAGGTCCATAAGGCCATTAAAAATCAACCCATACGTACTGATATGATCAGCCTTAACCTTACTGAATGGAAGGATTTAACTTAATGGACCATGGACTGTCCGGACTGGTCCCATCAGTACAGGAAAAATGACCCATACGTACTGATAGGCTGATACGATCAGCCATCCGTACTGCCTGGAAGGACCAAGGACTGTCCAGACTGGTCCATCAGGCCATGAATAATCGACCCATACGTACGTACTGATAGGCTGATACGATCAGCCATCCGTACTGCCTGGATTGACCAACGACTGTCCAGACTGGTCCATTAGGCCTTGAAAAATTGACCCATATCTACTGATAGCCTGATATGATCATCCTTAACCGTACTGAATAGAAGGATTTAACTCAAAAGACCATGGACTGTCCGGACTTGTCCCATCATAACATAAAGGATGACCCATATGTATTGATAGGCTGTTAAGATTAGTCATTCGTACTGCCTGGAAAGACCAAGGACTGTCCAGACTGGTCCACCAGGCCATGAAAAATCGACCCATATGTACTGATAGGCTAATATGATCAGCCTTATCCGTACTGAATGGAAGAATTTAACTCAACAGACCATGGACTGTCCGGACTGGTCCCATAAGTACATGAAAAATGACCCATACGTACTGATAAGCTGAGACGATCAGCCATCCGTAATGCCTGGATGGACCAAGGACTGTACAGATTGGTCCATCAGGCCATGAAAAATCGACCCATACGTACTGATAGGCTGATATGATCAGCTTTATCCGTACAGGTTGGAAGGATTAACTCAACGGACCATGCTGTCTGGACTTCTCCCATCCGTACAGGAAAAATGACCCATACGTACTGATAAGCTGAAACGATCAGCCATCCGTACTGCCTGGAAGGACCAAGAACTGTCTAGACTGCTCCATCAGGCCATGAAAAATCGACCCATATGTTTTGATAGGCTGATATGATCAGCCTTATCCATACTAAATGGAAGGATTTAACTCAACGGACCATGGACTATCTAGAATCGTCCATCAGGATATGATCAGCCTTATCAGTACTGAATGGAAGGATTTAACTCAACATACTATGGACTGTCTGGACTGGTCCCATCAGTACATGAAAAATGACCCATACGTATTATAGGCTGATACGATCAGCCATCCATACTGCCTGGAAGGACCAAGGACTGTCCAGACTGGTCCATTAGGCCATGAAAAATCAACCCATACATACTGATATGCTTATATGATCAGCCTTAACCGTACTGAATGGAAGGATTTAACTAAATGGACCATGGACTGTCCGGACTGGTCCCATCAATCCATGAAAAATGACCAATACGTACTGATAGGCTGATAAGATCAGCCATCCGTACTGCCTGGAAGGACCAAGGACTGTCCAGACTGGTCCATCGGGCCATTAATAATCGACCCATACGTACTGATAGGCTGATATGATCAGCCTTAAACCTACTTAATGGAAGGATTTAACTCAACAGACCATGGACTGTATGGACTGCTCCCATCAGTACCTGAAAAATGACTCATACTTACTGATAGGCTGATACGATCAACTATCCGTAATGCCTGGATTAGCGAAGGACTGTCCAGACTGGTCCATCAGGTCATGAAAAATCGACCCACATGTACTGATAGGCTGATATGATCAGCCATATCCGTACTGAATGGAAGGATATAACTCAACGGACCATGGACTGTCAAGACTGGTCCTATCAGTACATGAAAAATGACCCTTACGTACGTACTGATAAGCTGATACAATAAACCATTCGTACTGCCTAGAAGGACCAAGGATTATCTAGACTGGTCCATCAGGCCATGAAAAATTGACCACTCGTACTGATAGACTGATATGATCAGCCTTATCAGTAGTGAATGGAAGGATTTAACTCAACGGACTGTGGACTGTTCGGACTGGTCCCATCAGTACATGAAAAATGACCCATACGTACTGATAGGCTGATACGATCAGCCATCCATACTGCCTAGAAGGACAAAGGACTGTCCAGACTGGTCCATAAGGCCAGGAAAAATCAATGAATACATACTGATATGCTGATATGATCAGCCTTAACCTTACTGAATGGAAGGATTTAACTTAATGGACCATGGACTGTTCGGACTGGTCCCATCAGTACATGAAAAATGACCCATACGTACTGATAGGCTGATACAATCAGCCATCCGTACTGCCTGGAAGGACCAAGGACTGTCCAGACTGGTCAATCAGGCCCTGAATAATCGACCCATACTTACTGATAGACTGATACGATCAGCCATCCGTACTGCCTTGATTGACCAACGACTGTCCAGACTGGTCCATTAGGCCTTGAAAAATTGACCCATATCTACTGATAGCCTGATATGATCATCCTTAACCGTACTGACTGAAGGGATTTAACTAAAAAGACCATGGACTTTCTGGACTGGTCCCATCATAACATAAAGGATGACCCATATGTATTGATAGGCTGTTAAGATTAGCCATCCGTACTGCCTGGAAAGACCAAGGACTGTCCAGACTGGTCCACCAGGCCACGAAAAATCGACCCATATGTACTGATAGGCTAATATGATCAGCCTTATCCGTACTCAATGGAAAGATTTAACTCAACAGACCATGGACTGTCCGGACTGGTCCCATAAGTACATGAAAAATGACCCATACGTTCTGATAGGCTGATATGATCAGCTTTATCCGTACTGGTTGGAAGTATTTAACTCAACGGACCATGCTGTCTGGACTTCTCCTATCCGTACAGGAAAAATGACCCATACGTACTGATAAGCTGAAACGATCAGCCATCCGTTCTGCCTGGAAGGACCAAGAACTGTCTAGACTGCTCCATCAGGCCATGAAAAATCGACCCATACGTTTTGATAGGCTTATATGATCAGCCTTATCCATACTAAATGGAAGGATTTAACTCAACGGACCATGGACTATCTAGAATCGTCCATCAGGATATGATCAGCCTTATCAGTACTGAATGGAAGGATTTAACTCAACATACTATGGACTGTCTGGACTGGTCCCATCAGTACATGAAAAATGACCCATACGTATTATAGGCTGATACGATCAGCCATCCATACTGCCTGGAAGGACCAAGGACTGTCCAGACTGGTCCATTAGGCCATGAAAAATCAACCCATACGTACTGATATGCTGATATGATCAGCCTTAACTGTACTGAATGGAAGGATTTAACTAAATGGACCATGGACTGTCTGGACTGGTCCCATCAATCCATGAAAAATGACCAATACGTACTGATAGGCTGATAAGATCAGCCATCCGTACTGCCTGGAAGGACCAAGGGTTGTCTAGACTGGTCCATCGGGCCATTAATAATCGACCCATATGTACTGATAGGCTGATATGATCAGCCTTAACCGTACTGAATTGAAGGATTTAACTCAACAGACCATGGACTGTATGGACTGCTCCCATCAGTACCTGAAAAATAAGGCTGATCATATCAGCATATCAGTACGTATGTGTTGATTTTCCCTGGCCTTATGGACCAGTCTGGACAGTCCTTGGTCCTTCTAGGCAGTATGGATGGCTGATCGTATCAGCCTATCAGTACGTATGGGTCATTTTTCATGTACTGATGGGACCAGTCCGAACAGTCCATAGTCCGTTGAGTTAAATCCTCCCATTCACTGCTGATAAGGCTGATCATATCAGCCTATCAGTACGAGTGGTCAATTTTTTATGGCCTGATGGACCAGTCTAGATAATCCTTGGTCCTTCTAGGCAGTACGGATGGTTGATTGTATCAGCTTATCTGGACGTACGTAAGGGTCATTTTTCATGTACTGATGGGACCAGTCTGGACAGTCCATGGTCCGTTGAGTTATATCCTTCCATTCAGTATGGATAAGGCTGATCATATCAGCCTATCAGTACATGTGGGTCGATTTTTCATGACCTGATGGACCAGTCTAGACAGTCCTTCGTTAAACCAGGCATTACAGATAGTTGATCGTATCAGCCTATCAGTAAGTATGAGTCATTTTTCAGGTACTGATGGGAGCAGTCCATACAGTCCATGGTCTGCTGAGTTAAATCCTTCCATTCAGTACGGTTATGGCTGATCATATCAGCATATCAGTATGTATGGGTTGATTTTTCATGGCCTTATGGACCAGTCTGGATAGTCCTTGGTCCTTCCAGGCAGTATGTATGGCTGATCGTATCAGCCTATAGTACGTATGGGTCATTTTTCATGTACTGATGGGACCAGTTCAGACAGTCCATAGTATATTGAGTTAAATCCTTCCATTCAGTACTGATAAGGCTGATCATATCCTGATGGACCAGTCTAGATAGTCCATGGTCCGTTGAGTTAAATTCTTCCATTCAGTATGGATAAGGCTGATCATATCAGCCTATCAAAACGTATGGGTCGATTTTTCATGGCCTTATGGAGCAGTCTAGACAGTCCTTGGTCCTTCCAGGCAGTACGGATGGCTGATCGTTTCAGCTTATCAGTACGTATGGGTCATTTTTCGTCTACGGATGGGAGCAGTCCAGACAGCATGGTCCGTTGAGTTAAATCCTTCCAACCAGTACGGATAAAGCTGATCATATCAGCCTATCAGTACGTATGGGTCATTTTTCATGTACTTATGGGACCAGTCCGGACAGTCCATGGTCTGTTGAGTTAAATCCTTCCATTCAGTACGGATAAGGCTGATCATATTAGCCTATCAGTACATATGGGTCGATTTTTCATGGCCTGGTGGACCAGTCTGGACAGTCCTTGCTCTTTCCAGGCAGTACGGATGGCTAATCTTAACAGCCTATCAATACATATGGGTCATCCTTTATGTTATGATGGGACCAGTCCAGACAGTCCATGGTCTTTTTAGTTAAATACCTTCAGTCAGTACGGTTAAGGATGATCATATCAGGCTATCAGTAGATATGGGTCAATTTTTCAAGGCCTAATGGACCAGTCTGGACAGTCGTTGGTCCATCAAGGCAGTACGGATGGCTGATCGTATCAGTCTATCAGTAAGTATGGGTCGATTATTCAGGGCCTGATTGACCAGTCTGGACAGTCCTTGGTCCTTCCAGGCAGTACGGATGGCTGATTGTATCAGCCTATCAGTACGTATGGGTCATTTTTCATGTACTGATGGGACCAGTCCGAACAGTCCATGGTCCATTAAGTTAAATCCTTCCATTCAGTAAGGTTAAGGCTGATCATATCAGCATATCAGTATGTATTCATTGATTTTTCCTGGCCTTATGGACCAGTCTGGACAGTCCTTGGTCCTTCTAGGCAGTATGGATGGCTGATCGTATCAGCCTATCAGTACGTATGGGTCATTTTTCATGTACTGATGGGACCAGTCCGAACAGTTCACAGTCCGTTGAGTTAAATCCTTCCATTCACTACTGATAAGGCTGATCATATCAGTCTATCAGTACGAGTGTTCAATTTTTCATGGCCTGATGGACTAGTCTAGATAATCCTTGGTCCTTCTAGGCAGTACGAATGGTTTATTGTATCAGCTTATCAGTACGTACGTAAGGGTCATTTTTCATGTACTGATAGGACCAGTCTTGACAGTCCATGGTCCGTTGAGTTATATCCTTCCATTCAGTACGGATAAGGTTGATCATATCAGCCTATCAGTACATGTGGGTCGATTTTTCATGACCTGATGGACCAGTCTGGACAGTCCTTCGCTAATCCAGGCATTACGGATAGTTGATCGTATCAGCCTATCAGTAAGTATGAGTCATAACCTTACTGAATGGAAGGATTTAACTTAATGGACCATGGACTGTCTGGACTGGTCCCATCAGTTCATGAAAAATGACCCATACGTACTGATAGGCTGATACAATCAGCCATCCGTACTGCCTGGAAGGACCAATGACTGTCCAGACTGGTCCATCAGGCCATGAATAATCGACCCATACTTCCTGATAGGCTGATATGATCAGCCATATCCGTACTGAATGGAAGGATTTAACTCAACGGACTATGGACTGTCCGTACTGGTCCCATCCGTACACGAAAAATGACCGATACGTACGTACTGATAGGCTGATACAATCAGCAATCCGTACTGTCTGGAGAGACCAACGACTGTCCAGACTCGTCCATCAGGCATGAAAAACCGACCCATACGTACTGATAGGCTGATATGATCAGCCGTAACCAAATTGAATGGAAGGATTTAACTCGACGGACCATGGACTGTCCGGACTGGTCCGTTCAGTATATGAAAAATGACCCATACGTACTGATAGGCTGACACAATCATCCATCCGTACTACCTGGAAGGACCAATGACTGTCAATGCTGGTCCATCAGGCCATGAAAAATCGATCCATACGTACTGATAGGCTGAAATGATCAGCCTTATCCATACTGAATGGAAGGATTTAACTCAACGGACCATGGACTGTTCAGACTAGTCCCAACAGTACTTGAAAAATGACCCATACTTACTGATAGGCTGTTACGATCAGCCATCCGTACTTCATGGAAGGACCAAGGACTCTCAAGACTGGTCCATCAGGCCATGAAAAATCGACCCATACGTACTGATAGGCTGATATGAACAGCCGTATAAATACTGAATGGAAGGATTTAACTCAAAGGACCATGGACTGTCCGGACTGGTCCCATCAGTACATGAAAAATGCCTCATATGTACTGATAGGCTGATATGATCAGCCATCCATACTGCCTGAAAGGACCAAGGACTGTCAAGACTGGTCCATCAGGCCATGAAAAATCGACCCATACGTACTGATATATGTACCCTAACAAGACATATGTATAAGTACAATGTATAAGTATAATCCAATACCCTAACATTCATATCTAACATTGCATGGTTCGGTTCACCTATTCTATGTTCCCTAAAATTAACCGTACAGTTCACAAGGCACACGGCCACAGTCAGGACATCACATAAGAAATCGGGAACACACCATCAACACATGGCCAGATTTATCTCATGTGATCTAACCCATCGACCAGACCTAATCACATCCGACCATGGTTAAATCCCAGATCTGACATTCTCAAATAAATTCCCAAAAAATAATAAAAACTCATGACAATTCATGATAAATCCCAACTAAGAAGAATCCATGGTCAGAATCCAATTGATCGGCCAGGATCATATTGAACCCGACCATGATCAGTCCGACCAAAGGCCAAGGACTATGTTCCTGGACCTGCCAAGGACTTGGTCCAGTCACACCAAGTCTGAAACATCAATTACATACATAATATAGATGAATAGAGATTGATCAGTAAGGGAATGAGAAGAGATGGGTCTGGCTTCGCTAAACCGACTACAGCCCACACGGAATCGCACCGCGGCCATGGTAGGATTTTTCGGTCCAACCCCACTCACCTTGGGCGTGCGCTCAGGAGTGCTCAAGCCCTTCTCCAAGTCCTTATCCTTGCCTCTGGTAACCATCATCAATCGATCTCCACTTCACACATGGTTTGGCTGATCTTCTTCTTCTTTCTTTCTTTCTCTCTCTTAGGATTTGGGCAGAGATTTTCCTAAAGAAAAATGTGGAAAATCTTGACCCCAAGGGCCTATATTTTTAGGGAGAATGGCCGGCCAACTGCCTAGGTAAACAGGCACCACCTTCTGGCCGAACAGCTACAACCTGTTCCTTCCCATCCATTCACACCGACCGCCCATAACTGCCCATTCCTCCCTTGGGATGATCGATGTCAAGCCCACTCCTCTTGCCCACAAGCTTGTCCTCCTTGCCCAAGCCCCAAAACCCATCAGCCCCTCCTTGACCCACGGCCTGGTAACCCCCAAGGACCCAAGCCACCTGACCAAGACTCCATCACTCCATCCAGCTGAGATCAGCTGGTTGCTAGCTGTCCCAACTGAGTGAGCTAGTAGTCCAGCTACTGGAGCTGTCCCAAGCTAGTGTAAGCTTCACTAAGCTGCACCAAGCTGGACCTGATCTTCTTCCCTGCATTATCCAGCTCTCCCATCACTCGTCCAGCTCCTATTTACTTGTCTCCAACCTTCCCTGGTTAAGTCTCAGCATCCTGATGCCCTTATCCCTTATACTCAGCCATGATACGCATGTCTTTAGGTCACATGACCTGACTGGTGCGTCTTCTCGTACAATGGCCAAGCCAAATGCCTTTATCTAGGTTCGGGGATGCTACAATCGATACGTACTGATAGGCTGATATGATCAGCCATCCGTACTGCCTGGGAGGACCAAGGACTGTCCAGACTGGTCCATCAGGCCAAGAAAAATTGACCCATACGATATGATACGCTGATATGATCAGCCTTAACCGTACTGAATGGAAGGATTTAACTCAATGGACCATGTTCTATCCGGACTGGTCCCATCAGTACATGAAAAATGACCCATACATACTGATTGCCAGATACGATCAGTCATCCGTACTACCTGGAAGGACCAATGACTGTCAAGGCTAGTCCATCAGGCCATGAAAATCGATCCATACGTACTGATAGGCTGATATGATCAGCCTTCTCCGTACTGAATGGAAGGATTTAACTCAACGGACCATGGACTGTCTGGACTGGTCCCATCAATACATGAAAAATGACCGATACATACGTACTGATAGGCTGATATAATCATCCATCCGTACTGTCTGGAAGGACCAAGGACTGTCCATACTGATCCATCAGGCCATGAAAAATTGACCCATACGTAATGATATGCCGATATGATCAGCCTTATTCGTACTAAATGGAAGGATTTAACTCAACGGACCAAGGACTGTCCAGACTGGCCCATCAGGTCATGAAAAATCGACCCATACGTACTGATAGGCTGATATGATCAGCCTTATCCGTACTGAATGGAAGGATTTAACTCAGCGGACCATGGACTGTCCAGACTGGTCCCATCAGTACATTAAAATCGTCAGGAAGTACTAATAGGCTGATATGATCAGCCATCTGTACTGCCTGAAGGACCAAGGACTGTCCAGACTGGTCCATCAGGCCATGAAAAATTAACCCATAAGTACTGATAGGCTGATACGATCAGCCTTCCGTACTTCCTGGAAGGACCAAGGACTTTCCAGACTGGCCCATCAGGCAGTGAAAAATTGACCCATACGTACTGGTAGGCTGATATGATCAGCCTTAACCGTACCGAATGGAAGGATTTAACTCAAGGACTGTCCGGACTGCTCCCATCAGTACATGAAAAATGACCAATACATACTGATAGTCTGACACGACCATCCATCCCTACTGCCTGGAAGGACCAAGGACTGTCCAGACTGGTCCATCAGGCCATGAAAAATCAACCCATACGTACTGATAGGCTGATATGATCAGCCTTAACCGTACTGAATGGAAGGATTTAACTCAAAAGACCATGGACTATATGGACTGCTCCCATCAGTACACGAAATATGACCCATACTTACTAATAGGCTGATACGATCAGCCACCCGTAATGTTTGGATCGACCAAGGAATGTCCAGACTGGTCCATCAGGCCATGAAAAATTGACCCACACGTACTGATAGGCTGATATGATCAGCCTTATCTGTACTGAATAGAAGGATTTAACTCAACAGACCCATGGACTGTCCGAACTGCTCCCATCAGTACATGAAAAATGACCCATACATACTAATAGTTTGACACGATCAGCCATCCCTACTGCCTGGAAGGACCAACGACTGTCCAGACTGCTCCATCAGGCCATAAAAAATCGACCCATACGTACTGATAGGCTGATACGATCAGCCTTAACCGTACTTAATGGAAGGATTTAACACAACATACCATGGACTGTTTGGACTGCGTCCATCAATACACGAAATATGACCCATACTTGCTAATAGGATGATACGATCAGCCATCCGTAATGCCTGGATCGACCAAGAGCTGTCCAGACTGGTCCATCAGGTCATGAAAAATAGACCCACACGTACTGATATGCTGATATGATCAGCCTTATCCGTACTGAATGGAAGGATATAACGCAACGTACCATAGACTGTCCAGACTGGTCCCATCAGTACATGAAAAATGACCCATACGTACAGATAGGCTGATACGATCAGCCATCTGTACTGCCCGGAAGGACCAAGGACTGTCCTGACTGGTCCTTCAGGCCTTGAAAAATTGACCCACACGTACTGGTATGCTGATATGATAAGCCTTATCCATACTTAATGGACGGATTTAACTCAACGGACCATGTACTGTCTGGAATGCTCCCATCAGTACACGAAAAATGACCCATACGTACTGATAAGCTGACACGTTCAGCCATCCGTACTGCCTGGAAGGACCAAGGACTTTCCAGACTGGTCCATCAGGCCATGAAAAAATTGACCCATACGTACTGATAGGCTTATATGATCAGCCTTATCCGTACTGAATAGAAGGATTTAACTCAACGGACCATGGACTGTCTGGACTGGTCCCATCAGTACATAAAAAATGACTGATACGTACGTACTGATAGGCTGATACAATCATCCATCCGTACTGTCTGGAAGGACCAAGGACTGTCCAGACTGGTCCATCAGGTCATGAAAAATTGACCCATACGTACTGATAGGCTGATATGATCAGCCTTATCCGTACTGAATGGAAGGATATAAGTCAATAGCCCATGGACTGTCCAGACTGGTCCCATCAGTACATGAAAAATGACCCATAAGTACGGATAGGCTGATACGATCAGCCATCCGTACTGCCTGGTAGGACCAAGGAATGTCCAGACTGATCCATCAGGCCATAAAAAATTGACCCACACGTACTGATAGGCTGATATGATCAGCCTTATCCGTACTGAATGGAAGGATTTAACTCAACAGACCCATGGACTGTCCGAACTGCTCCCATCAGTACATGAAAAATGACCCATACATACTAATAGTTTGACATGATCAGCCATCCCTACTGCCTGGAAGGACCAATGACTTTCCAGACTGGTCCATCAGGCCATGAAAAATCGACCCATACGTACTGATAGGCTGATACGATCAGCCTTAACCGTACTGAATGGAAGGATTTAACTCAACATACCATGGACTGTTTGGACTGCGACCATCAATACACGAAATATGACCCATACTTACTAATAGGATGATACGATCAGCCATCCGTTATGCCTGGATCAACCAAGAACTGTCCAGACTAGTGCATCAGGTCATGAAAAATCGACCCACACGTACCGATAGGCTGATTTGATCAGCCTTATCCGTACTGAATGGAAGGATATAACGCAACATAACATAGACTGTCCAGACTGGTTCCATCAGTACATGAAAAATGACCCATACTTACAGATAGGCTGAGATGATCAGCCATCTGTACTGCCTGGAAAGGACCAAGGACTGTCCTGACTGGTCCATCAGGCCATGAAAAGTCGACCCACACGTACTGATATGCTGATATGATCAGCCTTATCTATACTTAATGGAAGGATTTAACTCAACGGACCATGGACTGTATGGAATGCTCCCATCAGTACACGAAAAATGACCCATACGTACTGATAAGCTGACACGATCAGCCATCCGTACAGCCTGGAAGGACCAACGACTTTCCAGACTGGTCCATCAGGCCATGAAAAATCGACCCATACATACTGATAGGCTAATATGATCAGCCTTATCCATACTGAATGGAAGGATTTAACTCAATAGACCATGGACTGTCCAGACTGGTCCCATCAGTACATGAAAAATGACCCATAAGTACTGATAGGCTGATACGATCAGCCATCCGTACTGCCTGGTAGGACCAAGGAATGTCCAGAATGGTCCATCAGGCCATGAAAAAATGACCCACACGTACTGATAGGCTGATATGATCAGCCTTATCCGTACTAAATGGAAGGATTTAACTCAACGGACCCATGGACTGTCCAAACTGCTCCCATTAGTACATGAAAAATGACCCATACATACTAAGAGTTTGACACGATCAACCATCCCTACTGCCTGGAAGGACCAACGACTGTCCAGTCTTGTCCATCAGGCGATGAAAAATCGACCCATACAGACTGATAGGCTGATACGATCAGCCTTAACCGTACTGAATGGAAGGATTTAACTCAACATACCATGGACTGTTTGGACTGCATCCATCAATACAAGAAATATGACCCATACTTACTGATAGGATGATACGATCAGCCATCCGTAATGCCTGGATCGACCAAGAACTGNCAGCCTTATCAGTACTGAATGGAAGGATTTAACTCAACGGACTATGGACTGTCTGGACTGGTCCCATCAGTACATGAAAAATGACCCATACGTACTGATAGGCTGATATGATCAGCCATCCGTAATGCCTGGATCGACCAAGGACTGTCCATACTGGTCCATCAGGTCATGAAAAATTGACCCACACGTACTGATATGCTGATAT
Source organism: Sinapis alba (assembly GCA_012274485.2). Taxonomy (NCBI): domain Eukaryota; kingdom Viridiplantae; phylum Streptophyta; class Magnoliopsida; order Brassicales; family Brassicaceae; genus Sinapis; species Sinapis alba. Next base: position 27,990 of record MU105875.1, on the reverse strand, counting down.
GATCATCCTTATCCATACTGAATGGAAGGATATAACTCAACAGACCATGGACTGTCCAGACTGGTCCCATTAGTACATGAAATATGACCCATACGTACTTATAGGCTGATACGATCAGCCATCCGTACTGCCTGGAAGGACCAAGGACTGTCAAGACTGGTCCATCAGGCCATGAAAAATCGACCCACACGTACTGATAGGCTTATATGATCAGCCTTATCCGTACTGAATGGAAGGATATAACTCAACGGACCATGGACTGTCCAGACTTGTCTGATCAGTACATGAAAAATGACATACGTACCGATAGGCTGATACGATAAGCCATCCGTACTGCTTGGAAGGACCAAGGACTGTCCATACTTGTCCATAAGGCCATGAAAAATTGACCCATACGTACTGGTACATACTGGACCAGTCTGGACAGTTCTTGGTCCTTCCAGGCAGTACGGATGGCTGATCGTATCAGCCGATCAGTACGTATGGGTCATTTTCATGTACTGATGGGACCGGTCCGAACTGTCCATGGTCCGTTGAGCTATATCCTTCCATTCAGTACGGATAAGGCTGGTCATATCAGCCTATCAGTACGTATTGGTCGATTGTTTATGGGCTTATGGACCAGTCTGGACAGTCCTTGGTCCTGCCTGGATCAACCAAGAACTGTCCAGACTAGTGCATCAGGTCATGAAAAATCGACCCACACGTACCGATAGGCTGATTTGATCAGCCTTATCCGTACTGAATGGAAGGATATAACGCAACATAACATAGACTGTCCAGACTGGTTCCATCAGTACATGAAAAATGACCCATACTTACAGATAGGCTGAGATGATCAGCCATCTGTACTGCCTGGAAAGGACCAAGGACTGTCCTGACTGGTCCATCAGGCCATGAAAAATCGACCCACACGTACTGATATGCTGATATGATCAGCCTTATCTATACTTAATGGAAGGATTTAACTCAACGGACCATGGACTGTATGGAATGCTCCCATCAGTACACGAAAAATGACCCATACGTACTGATAAGCTGACACGATCAGCCATCCGTACAGCCAGGAAGGACCAACGACTTTCCAGACTGGTCCATCAGGCCATGAAAAATCGACCCATACATACTGATAGGCTTATATGATCAGCCTTATCCGTACTGAATGGAAGGATTTAACTCAATAGACCATGGACTGTCCAGACTGGTCCCATCAGTACATGAAAAATGACCCATAAGTACTGATAGGCTGATACGATCAGCCATCCGTACTGCCTGGTAGGACCAAGGAATGTCCAGAATGGTCCATCAGGCCATGAAAAAATGACCCACACGTACTGATAGGCTGATATGATCAGCCTTATCCGTACTAAATGGAAGGATTTAACTCAACGGACCCATGGACTGTCCAAACTGCTCCCATTAGTACATGAAAAATGACCCATACATACTAAGAGTTTGACACGATCAACCATCCCTACTGCCTGGAAGGACCAACGACTGTCCAGACTGGTCCATCAGGCGATGAAAAATCGACCCATACAGACTGATAGGCTGATACGATCAGCCTTAACCGTACTGAATGGAAGGATTTAACTCAACATACCATGGACTGTTTGGACTGCATCCATCAATACAAGAAATATGACCCATACTTACTGATAGGATGATACGATCAGCCATCCGTAATGCCTGGATCGACCAAGAACTGNTGTCCATCAGGCGATGAAAAATCGACCCATACAGACTGATAGGCTGATACGATCAGCCTTAACCGTACTGAATGGAAGGATTTAACTCAACATACCATGGACTGTTTGGACTGCATCCATCAATACAAGAAATATGACCCATACTTACTGATAGGATGATACGATCAGCCATCCGTAATGCCTGGATCGACCAAGAACTGTCCAGACTGGTCCATCAGGTCATGAAAAATTAACCCACACGTACTGATATGCTGATATGATCAGCCATATCCGTACTGAATGGAAGGATATAACGCAACGTACCATAGACTGTCAAGACTGGTCCCATCAGTACATGAAAAATGACCCATCTGTACATATAGGCTGATACGATCAGCCATCTGTACTGCCTGGAAGGACCAAGGACTGTCCTGACTAGTCCATCAGGCCATGAAAAATCGACCCACACGTACTGATATGCTGATATGATCAGCCTTATCCATACTTAATGGAAGGATTTAACTCAACGGACCATGGACTGTATGGAATGCTCCCATCAGTACACGAAAATGACCCATACGTACTGATAAGCTGACACGATCAGCCATCCGTACTGCCTGGAAGGACCAAGGACTTTCCAGACTGGTCCACTAGGCCATTAAAAATCGACCCATAGGTACTGATAGGCTTATATGATCCGCCTTATCCGTACTGAATGGAAAGATCTAACTCAACGGACCATGGACTGTCTGAACTGGTCCCATCAGTACATAAAAAATGACCGATACATACGTATTGATAGGGTGATACAATCAGCCATCCGTACTGTCTGGAAGGACCAAGGACTGTCGAGACTCGTCCATTAGGCCATGAAAAATCGACCCATATGTATTGATAGGCTGATATGATTAGCATTAACCGTACTGAATGGAAGGATTTAACTTAATGGACCATGGACTGTCTGGACTGGTCCGATAAGTATATGAAAAATGACCCATACGTACTGATAGGCTGACACGATCTTCCATCTGAACTACCTGGAAGGACCAATGAATGTCAAGGCTGGTCCATCAGGCCATGAAGAATCGACCCATACGTACTAATAGGCTGATATGATCAGCCTTATCCATACTGAATGGAAGGATTTAACTCAACAGATCATGGACTGTCCGGACTGGTCCGATCAGTACATGAGAAATGACTTATACGTATCGATAGGCTGATACGATCAGCCATCCGTACTACTTGGAAGGACTAAGGACTGTCCAGGCTGATCCATCAGGCCATGAAAAATTGACCATGCATACTGATAGGCTGATATGATCAGCCTTAACCGTACCGAATGGAAGGATTTAACTTAACAGACCATGGACTGTCCGGACTGCCCCCATCAGTACATGAAAAATGACCCATACATACTGATAGTCTGACACGATCAGCCATCCCTACTGCCTGGAAGGACCAAGGACTGTCAAGACTGGTCTATCAAGCCATGAAAAATCGACCCATACGTACTGACAGGCTGATATGATCAGCCTTAACTGTACTTAATTGAAGGATTTAACTCAACAGACCATGGACTGTCTGGACTGCTCCCATCAGTACAAGAAATATGACCCATACTTACTGATAGGCTGATACGATCAGAAATCCGTAATTCCTGGATCGACCAAGGATTGTCCAGACTGGTCCATCAGGTCATAAAAAATCAACCCACACGTACTGATATGCTGATATGATCAGCCTTATCCGTACTGAATGGAAGGATTTAACTCAACGGACCAAGGATTGTCCAGACTGGTTCATCAGACCATGAAAAATCGACCCATACGTACTGAAAGGTTGATACTATCAACCATCAGTACTGCCTAGAAGGACCAACGACTGTCCAGACTGGTCCATCAGGCCATGAAAAATTGACCCATACGTACTTATAGGCTGATACGATCAGCCTTCTGTACTGCCTGGAAGGACCAATGACTTTCCAGACTGGTCCATCAGGCCATGAAAAATTGACCCATACGTATTAATAGGCTGATATGATCAGGCTTAACCGTACCGAAAGGAAGGATTTAACTTAACGGACCAAGGACTGTCCGGACTGCCCCCATCAGTACATGAAAAATGACCCATACATACTGAGAGTCTGACACGATCAGCCATCCCTATTGCCTGGAAGGACCAAGGACTGTCCAGACTGGTCCATTATGCCATGAAAAATCGACGCATACGTACTGATAGGCTGATATGATCAGCCTTCACCGTACTGAATGGAAGGATTTAACTCAACAGGCCATGGACTATCTGGACTGCTCCCATCAGTACACGAAAAATGACCCATACATACTGATAAGCTGACACGATCAGCCATCCGTACTGCCTGGAAGGACCAAGGACTGTCCAGACTGGTCCATTAGGCCATGAAAAATCGACCCATACGTACTGATAGGCTGATATGATCAGCCTTATCTGTACTGAATGGAAGGATTTAACTCAACAGACCGTGGACTGTCTGGACTGGTCCCATCAGTACATGAAAAATGACTCATACGTACGTACTGATAGGCTGATACAATCAGCCATCCGTACTGTCTGGAATGACCAAGGACTGTCCAGACTCGTCCATTAGGCCAAGAAAAATCGACCTATACGTACTGATAGGCTATTATGATTAGTCTTAACAGTACTGAATGGAAGGATTTAACTCAATGGACAATGGACTTCCGGACTGGTCCGATCAGTATATGAAAAAATGACCCATACGCACTGATAGGCTGACACGATCATCCATCTGAGCTATCTGGAAAGACCAATGACTGTCAAGGCTGGTCCATCAGGACATGAAGAATCGAACCATACATACTGATAGGCTGATATGATCAGCCTTATCTATACTGAATGAAAGGATTCAACTCAACGGACCATGAACTGTCCGGACTGGTCCGATCAGTACATGAAAAATTACTTATATGTACCGATAGGCTGATACGATCAGCCATCCATACTGCTTGGAAGGACCAAGCACTGTCCAGACTGATCCATCAGGCCATGAAAAATTGACCCATACGTACTGATAGGCTGATATGATCAGCCTTATCCGTACTGAATGGAAGGATTTAACTCAACGGACCAAGGAGTGTTTCGACTGTTCCATCAGGCCATGAAAAATTGACCCATATGTACTGATAGGCTGATACTATCAGTCATCCGTACTGCCTAGAAGGACCAACGACTGTCCAGACTGGTCCATCAGGCCATGAAAAATTGACCCATACGTACTGATAGGCTGATACGATCAGCCTTCCGTACTGCCTGGAAGGACCAAGGACTTTCCAGACTGGTCCATCAGGCCATGAAAAATTGACCCATACGTACTCATAGGCTGACATGATCAGCCTTAACCGTACCGAATGGAAAGATTTAACTCAACGGACCATGGACTGTTCGGACTGCTTCCATCAGTACATGAAAAATGACCTATACATACTGATAGTCTGACACGATCAGCCATCCCTACTGCCTGGAAGGACCAAGGACTGTCCAGACTGGTCCATCAGGCCATGAAAAATCGACCCATACATAGTGATAGGCTGATATTGTCAGCCTTAACCGTACTGAATGGAAGGATTTAACTCAACATACCACTCACTGTTTTGACTTCTCCCATCAGTACACGAAATATAACCCATACTTACAGATAGGCTGATACGATCAGCCATCCGTAATTCATGGATCGACCTAGGACTGTCCAGACTGGTCCATCAGGTCATGAAAAATCGACCAACTCATACTGATATGCTGATATGATCAGCCTTATCCGTACTGAATGGAAAGATTTAACTCAACGGACCATGGACTGTTCGGACTGCTTCCATCAGTACATGAAAAATGACCTATACATACTGATAGTCTGACACGATCAGCCATCCCTACTGCCTGGAAGGACCAAGGACTGTCCAGACTGGTCCATCAGGCCATGAAAAATCGACCCATACATAGTGATAGGCTGATATTGTCAGCCTTAACCGTACTGAATGGAAGGATTTAACTCAACATACCACTCACTGTTTTGACTTCTCCCATCAGTACACGAAATATAACCCATACTTACAGATAGGCTGATACGATCAGCCATCCGTAATTCATGGATCGACCTAGGACTGTCCAGACTGGTCCATCAGGTCATGAAAAATCGACCAACTCATACTGATATGCTGATATGATCAGCCTTATCCGTACTGAACGGAAGGATATAACTCAACAGATTGTGGACTGTCCAGACTGGTCCCATCAGTACATGAAAAATGACCCATACGTACTGACAAGCTGATACGATAAGCCATCCATACTGCCTGGAAGGACCAAGGACTCTCCAGACTGGTCCATCAGGCGATGAAAAATCGACCCACACGTACTGATATTCTGATATGATCAGCCTTATCTGTACTGAATTGAAGGATATAACTCAGCGGACCATGTACTGTCCAGAGTGGTCCCATCAGTACATGAAAAATAACCCATACGTACGTACTAATAAGTTGATACAACCAACCATCCGTACTGCCTAGAAGGACCAAGGACGATCTAAGGCTGGTCATATCAGCCTATCAGTACGTATTGGTCGATTGTTTATGGGCTTATGGACCAGTCTGGACAGTCCTTGGTCCTGCCAGGCAATACGGATGGCTGATCGTATCAGCCTATCAGTACGTATGGGTCATTTTTCATGTACTGTTGGGACCAGTCCAGACCGTCCATGGTCCGTTCAGTTAAATCCTTCCATTCAGTACAGATAAGGATGATCATATCAGCCTATCAGTACGTATTGGTCGATTGTTTATGCCTTGATGAACAAGTCTGGAGAGGCCTTGGTCCATCCTGGCAGTAGGGATGGCTAATTGTTTCAGCCTATCAGTACGTATGGGCTATTTTTCATGTACTCATGGGACCAGTCTGTACAGTCCATGGTCCGTCGAGTTAAATTATTCCATTCAGTATGGTTAAGGCTGATCATATCAGCCAATCAGTACGTATGGGTCGATTTTTCATGTCCTGATGGACAGGTCTGCACAGTTCTTGGTCCATACAGGCCGTACAAATGGCTGATCGTATCATCCTATCAGTACGTATGGGTCATTTTTCATGTATTGATGGAACCAGTCTGGACAGTCCATGGTCTATGGAGTTAAATCCTTCCATTCAGTACGGTTAAGGCTGATCATATCAGCTTATCAGTATGTATGGGTCGATTTTTCATAGCCTGATGGACAAGTCTAGACAGTTCTTAGTCCTTCCAGGCAGTACGGATGGCTGATCGTATCAGCCTATCAGTAAGTATGGGTCATTTTCATGTACTGATGAGACCGGTCCGAACTGTCCATGGTCCGTTGAGTTATATCCTTCCATCCAGTACAGATAAGGCTGGTCATATCAGCCTATCAGTACGTATTGGTCGATTGTTTATGGCCTTATGGACCAGTCTGGACAGTCCTTGGTCCTGCCAGGTAGTACAGATGGCTGATCGTATCAGCCTATCAGTACGTATGGGTCATTTTTCATGTACTGATGGGACCAGTCCAGACCGTCCATGGTCCATTCAGTTAAATCCTTCCATTCAGTACAGATAAGGATGATCATATCTGCATATCAGTACGTATTGGTCAATTGTTTATGGCCTTATTGACCAGTCTGGACAGTCCTTGGTCCTGCCAGTCTAGACAGTCCTTATGGACCAGCCTGGACGGTTAAGGCTGATCATATCACCCTATCAGTACGTATGGGCAATTTTTCATGGTCTGATGAACCAGTCTGGAGAGTCTCTTGTCCATCCAGGCAGTACGGATGGCTAATTGTATTAAACTATCATTAAATATGGATCTTTTTTCATGTACTGATGGGACCAGTCCCGACAGTCCATGGTCCGTTGAGTTAAATCCTTCCATACAGTACGGTTAAGGCTGATCATATCAGCCTACCAGTACGTATGGGTCGATTTTTCATGGCCTGATGGACCAGTCTGGACAGTTCTTGGTCCTTCCAGGCAGTACGGATGGCTGATCGAATCAGCCTATCAGTAAGTATGGGCATTTTTCATTTACTAATGGGACCAGTCCGAATAGTCCATAGTCTGTTGATCTATATCCTTCCATTCAATACGGATAAGGCTGATCATATCAGCATATCAATACGTATTGGTCGATTATTTATGGCCTTATGGACCAGTCTGGACAGTCCTTGGTCCTGCCAGTCTGGACAGTCCTTATGGACCAGCCTGGACGGTTAAGGCTGATCATATCAGCCTATCAGTACGTATGGGCAATTTTTTATGGCCTGATGAACCAGTCTGGAGAGGCCTTGGTCCATCCAGGCAGTACGGATGGCTAATTGTATCAACCTATCAGTACATATGGGTCATTTTTCATGTACTGAGGGGACCAGTCCAGACAGTCCATGGTCCGTTGAGCTAAGTCCTTCCATTCAGTACGGTTAAGGCTGATCATATCTGCCTATCAGTACGTATGGGTCGATTTTTCATGGCCTGAAGGACAGGTCTGGACAGTCCTTGGTCCATCCAGGCAGTACGAATGGCTGATCGTATCAGCCTATCAGTATATATGGGTCATTTTTCATGTATTGATGGGACCAGTCTGGACAGTCCATGGTCTGTTGAGTTAAATCCTTCCATTCAATGCGGATAAGGATGATCATTTTAGCCTATCAGTTCGTGTGGGACAATTTTTCATGGCCTAATGGACCTGTCTGGACAGTCCTTGGTCCTTCCAGGCAGTATGGATGGCTGATCGTATCAGCCTATCAGTACGTATGGGTCATTTTTCATGTACTGATGGGACCGGTCCGAACTGTCCATGGTCTGTTGAGCTATATCCTTCCATTCAGTACGGATAAGGCTGGTCATATCAGCCTATAAGTACGTATTGGTCGATTGTTTATGGGCTTATGGACCAGTCTGGACAGTCCTTGGTCCTGCCAGGCAGTACGGATGGCTGATCGTATCAGCCTATCAGTACGTATGGGTCATTTTTCATGTACTGATGGGACCAGTCTAGACCGTCCATGGTCCGTTCAGTTATATCCTTCCATTCAGTACATATAAGGATGATCATATCAGCCTATCAGTATGTATTGGTCGATTGTTTATGGCTTGATGAACCAGTCTGGAGAGTCCTTGGTCCATCCAGGCAGTACGGATGGCTAATTGTATCAAACTATCAATATGTATGGGTCATTTTTCATGTACTGATGGGACCAGTCCAGATAGTCCATGGTCCGTTGAGTTAAATCCTTCCATTCAGTACGGTTAAGGCTGATCATATCAGCCTATCAGTACGTATGGGTCAATTTTTCATGGCCTGATGGACCAGTCTGGATAGTTCTTGGTCCTTCCAGGCAGTACGGATGGCTGATCGTATCAGCCTATCAGTAAATATGGGCATTTCATGTACTGATGGGACCAGTCCGAACAGTCCATAGTCCGTTGAGCTATATCCTTCCATACAGTACGGATAAGGCTGATCATCTTTGCATATCAGAACGTATTGGTCGATTTTTTATGGCTTTATGGACCAGTCTGGACAGTCCTTGGTCCTGCCAGTCTGGACAGTCCTTATGGACCAGCCTGGACGGTTAAGGCGGATCATATCACCCTATCAGTACGTATGGGCAATTTTTCATGGTCTGATGAACCAGTTTGGAGAGTCCTTCGTCCATCCAGGCAGTATGGATGGCTAATTGTATCAAACTATCAGTACGTATGGCTCATTTTTCATGTATTGATGGGACCAGTCCAGACAGTCCATGGTCCGTTGAGTTAAATCCTTCCATTCAGTACGGTTAAGGCTGATCATATCAGCCTATCAGTACGTATGGGTCGATTTTTCATGGCCTGATGGACCAGTCTGGACAGTTCTTGGTCCTTCCAGGCAGTACGGAAGGCTGATCGAATCAGCCTATTAGTAAGTATGGGCATTTTTCATGTACTATTGGGACTAGTCTGAATAGTTCATAGTCCGTTGTGCTATATCCTTCCATTCAGTACGGATAAGGCTGATCAAATCAGCATATCAGTACGTATTGGTCGATTGTTTATGGCCTTATGGACCAGACTGGACAATCCTTATGGACCAGCTTGGACGGTTAAGGATGATCATATCAGCCTATCAGTACGTACGGGTAATTTTTCATGGCCTGATGAACCAGTCTGGAGAGGCCTTGGTCCATCCAGGCAGTACGGATGGCTAATTGTATTAAACTATCGGTACGTATGGCTCATTTTTCATGTATTGATGGGACCAGTCCATACAGTCCATGGTCCGTTTAGTTAAATCCTTCCATTCAGTACGGTTAAGGCTGATCATATCAGCCTATCAGTACGTATGGGTCGATTTTTCATGGCCTGATGGACCAGTCTGGACAGTCCATGGTCCGTTGAGCTTAATCCTTCCATTCAGTACGGTTAAGGCTGATCATATCAGCCTATCAATATGTATGGGTCGATTTTTCATGGCCTGGTGGACAGGTCTGGACGGGTCCTTGGTCCATCCAGGCAGTACGAATGGCTGATCGTATCAGCCTATCAGTATATATTAGTCATTTTTCATGTATTGATGGGACCAGTCTGGACAGTCCATGGTCTGTCGAGTTAAATCCTTCCATTCAATGCGGATAAGGCTGATCATTTCAGCCTATCAGTTCGTGTGGGACGATTTTTCATGGCCTGATGGACCTATTTGGACAGTCCTTGGTCCTTCCAGGCAGTACGGATGGCTGATCGTATCAGCCTATTAGTACGTATGGGTCATTTTTCATGTACTGATGGGACCGGTCCGAACTGTCCATGGTCCGTTGAGCTATATCCTTCCATTCAGTACAGATAAGGCTGGTCATATCAGCCTATCAGTACGTATTGGTCGATTGTTTATGGGCTTATGGACCAGTCTGGACAGTCCTTGGTCCTGCTAGGCAATACGGATGGCTGATCGTATCAGCCTATCAGTACGTATGGGTCATTTTTCATGTACTGTTGGGACCAGTCCAGACCGTCCATGGTCCGTTCAGTTAAATCCTTCCATTCAGTACAGATAAGGATGATCATATCAGCCTATCAATACGTATTGGTCGATTGTTTATGGCTTGATGAACCAGTCTGGAGAGGCCTTGGTCCATCCAGGCAGTACGGATGGCTAATTGTATCAGCCTATCAGTACGTATGGGCTATTTTTCATGTACTCATTGGACCAGTCCGGACAGTCCATGGTCCGTCGAGTTAAATTATTCCATTCAGTATGGTTAAGGCTGATCATATCAGCCTATCAGTACGTATGGGTCAATTTTTCATGTCCTGATGGACAGGTCTGCACAGTTCTTGGTCCATACAGGCCGTACAAATGGCCGATCGTATCATCCTATCAGTACGTATGGGTCATTTTTCATGTATTGATGGAACCAGTCTGGACAGTCCATGGTCTATTGAGTTAAATCCTTCCGTTCAGTACGGTTAAGGCTGATCATATCAGCTTATCAGTATGTATGGGTCGATTTTCCATGTCCTGATGGACAAGTCTATACAGTTCTTAGTCCTTCCAGGCAGTACGGATGGCTGATCGTATCAGCCTATCAGTAAGTATGGGTCATTCTCATGTACTGATGAGACCGGTCCGAACTTTCCATGGTCCGTTGAGTTATATCCTTCCATTCAGTACAGATAAGGCTGGTCATATCAGCCTATCAGTACGTATTGGTCGATTGTTTATGGCCTTATGGACCAGTCTGGACAGTCGTTGGTCCTGCCAGGCAGTACAGATGGCTGATCGTATCAGCCTATCAGTACGTATGGGTCATTTTTCATGTACTGATGGGACCAGTCCAGACCGTCCATGGTCTATTCAGTTAAATCCTTCCATTCAGTACGGATAAGGATGATCATATCTGCATATCAGTACGTATTGGTCAATTGTTTATGGCCTTATGGACCAGTCTGGACAGTCCTTGGTCCTGCCAGTCTGGACAGTCCTTGGTCCTGCCAGTCTGGACAGTCCTTGGTCCTGCCAGTCTGGACAGTCCTTGGTCCTGCCAGTCTGGACAGTCCTTGGTCCTGCCAGTCTGGACAGTCCTTGGTCCTGCCAGTCTGGACAGTCCTTATGGACCAGCCTGGACGGTTAAGGCTGATCATATCACCCTATCAGTACGTAGGGGTAATTTTTCATGGTCTGATGAACTAGTCTGGAGAGTCTCTTGTCCATCCAGGCAGTACGGATTGCTAATTGTATTAAACTATCATTACATATGGATCTTTTTTCATGTACTGATGGGACCAGTCCCGACAGTCCATGGTCCGTTGAGTTAAATCCTTCCTTTCAGTACGGTTAAGACTGATCATATCAGCCTACCAGTACGCATGGGTCGATTTTTCATGGCCTGATGGACCAGTCTGGACAGTTCTTGGTCCATCCAGGCAGTACGGATGGCTGATCGAATCAGCCTATCAGTAAGTATGGGCATTATTCATGTACTAATGGGACCAGTCCGAATAGTCCATAGTCCGTTGATCTATATCCTTCCATTCAGTACGGATAAGGCTGATCATATCAGCATATCAATACGTATTGGTTTGGTCGATTATTTATGGCCTTATGGACCAGTCTGGACAGTCCTTGGTCCTGCCAGTCTGGACAGTCCTTATGGACCAGCCTGGACGGTTAAGGCTGATCATATCAGCCTATCAGTACGTATGGGCAATTTTTCATGGCATGATGAACCAGTCTTGAGAGGCCTTGGTCCATCCAGGCAGTACGGATGGCTAATTGTATCAACCTATCAGTACATATTGGTCATTTTTCATGTATTGATGGGACCAGTCCAGACAGTCCATGGTCCGTTGAGCTAAGTCCTTCCATTCAGTACGGTTAAGGCTGATCATATCTGCCTATCAGTACGTATGGGTCGATTTTTCATGGCCTGATGGACAGGTCTGGACAGTCCTTGGTCCATCCAGGCAGTACGAATGGCTGATCGTATCAACCTATCAGTATATATGGGTCATTTTTCATGTACTGATGGGACCAGTCTGGACAGTCGTCTGTTGAGTTAAATCCTTCCATTCAATGCGGATAAGGCTGATCATTTTAGCCTATCAGTTCGTGTGGGACACTTTTTCATGGCCTGATGGACCTGTCTGGACAGTCCTTGGTCCTTCCAGGCAGTACGGATGGCTGATCGTATCAGCCTATCAGTACGTATGGGTCATTTTTCATGTACTGATGGGACCGGTCCGAACGGTCCATGGTCTGTTGAGCTATATCCTTCCATTCAGTACGGATAAGGGTGGTCATATCAGCCTATAAGTACGTATTGGTCGATTGTTTATGGGCTTATGGACCAGTCTGGACAGTCCTTGGTCCTGCCAGGCAGTACGGATGGCTGATCGTATCAGCCTATCAGTACGTATGGGTCATTTTTCATGTACTGATGGGACCAGTCCAGACCGTCCATGGTCCGTTCAGTTATATCCTTCCATTCAGTACATATAAGGATGATCATATCAGCCTATCAATATGTATTGGTCGATTGTTTATGGCTTGATGAACCAGTCTGGAGAGTCCTTGGTCCATCCAGGCAGTACGGATGGCTAATTGTATCAAACTATCAATACATATGGGTCATTTTTCATGTACTGATGGGACCAGTCCAGACAGTCCATGGTCCGTTGAGTTAAATCCTTCCATTCAGTACGGTTAAGGCTGATCATATCAGCCTATCAGTACGTATGGGTCAATTTTTCATGGCCTGATGGACCAGTCTGGATAGTTCTTGGTCCTTCCAGGCAGTACGGATGGCTGATCGTATCAGCCTATCAGTAAATATGGGCATATCATGTACTGATGGGACCAGTCCGAACAGTCCATAGTCCGTTGAGCTATATCCTTCCATACAGTACGGATAAGGCTGATCATCTTTGCATATCAGAACGTATTGGTCGATTGTTTATGGCTTTATGGACCAGTCTGGACAGTCCTTGGTCCTGCCAGTCTGGACAGTCCTTGGTCCTGCCAGTCTGGACAGTCCTTGGTCCTGCCAGTCTGGACAGTCCTTGGTCCTGCCAGTCTGGACAGTCCTTGGTCCTGCCAGTCTGGACAGTCCTTATGGACCAGCCTAGACGGTTAAGACGGATCATATCACCCTATCAGTACGTCTGGGCAATTTGTCATGGTCTGATGAACCAGTTTGGAGAGTCCTTCGTCCATCCAGGCAGTACGGATGGCTAATTGTATCAACCTATCAGTACATATGGGTCATTTTTCATGTACTGATGGGACCGGTCCGAACTGTCCATGGTCCATTGGTATATATCCTTCCATTCAGTGCGGATAAGGCTGGTCATATCAGCCTATCAGTACGTATTGGTCGATTGTTTATGGGCTTATGGACCAGTCTGGACAGACCTTGGTCCTGCCAGGCAGTACGGATGGCTGATCCTATCAGCCTATCAGTACGTATTGGTCATTTTTCATGTACTGATGGGACCAGTCCAGACCGGCCATGGTCCGTTTAGTTATATCCTTCCATTCAGTACAGATAAGGATGATCATATCAGCCTATCAATATGTATTGGTCGATTGTTTATGGCTTGATGAACCAGTCTGGAGAGTCCTTGTTCCATCCAGGCAGTAAGGATGGCTAATCGTATCAAACTATCAGTATGTATGGGTCATTTTTCATGTACTGATGGGACCAGTCTGAATAGTCCAAAGTCCGTTGTGATATATCCTTCCATTCAGTACGGATAAGGCTGATAATATTAGCATATCAGTACGTATTGGTCGATTGTTTATGGCCTTATGGACCATTCTGGCCAGTCCTTGTTCCTGCCAGTCTGGCCAGTCCTTGGTCCTGCCAGTCTTGACAGTCCTTGGTCCTGCCAGTCTGGACAGTCCTTGGTCCTGCCAGTCTTGACAGTCCTTATGGACCATCCTGGACGGTTAAGGCTGATCATATCACCCTATCAGTACGTATGGGCAATTTTTCATGGTCTGATGAACCAGTCTGGGGAGTCCTTGGTCAATCCAGGCAGTACGGATGGCTAATTGTATCAAACTATCAGTACGTTTGGCTCATTTTTCATGTATTGATGGGACCAGTCCAGACAGTCCATGGTCCGTTGAGTTAAATCCTTCCATTCAGTACGGTTAAGGCTGATCATATCAGCCTATCAATACGTATGGGTCAATTTTTCATGGCCTGATGGACCAGTCTGGACAACTATTGGTCCTTCCAGGCAGTACGGATGGCTGATCGAATCAGCCTTTCAGTAAGTATGGGCATTTTTCATGTACTGATGGGACCAGTCCTTATGGACCAGCCTGGACGGTTAAGGCTGATCATATCAGCTTATCAGTACGTATGGGCAATTTTTCATGGCCTGATGAACCAGTCTGGAGAGGCCTTGGTCCATCCAGGGAGTACGGATGGCTAATTGTATCAACCTATCTGTACATATGGCTCATTTCATGTACTGATGGGACCAGTCCAGACAGTCCATGGTCCGTTGAGCTAGATCCTTCCTTTCAGTACGGTTAAGGCTGATCATATCAGCCTTACTTACGTATGGGTCGATTTTTCATGGCCTGATGGACAGGTTTGGACAGTCCTTGGTCCATCCAGGCAGTACGAATGGCTGATCGTATCAGCCTATCAGTACATATGGGTCATTTTTCATGTATTGATGGGACCAGTATGGACAGTCCATGGTCTGTTGAGTTAACTCCTTCCATTCAGTGCCGATAAGGCTGATCATTTCAGCCTATCAGTTCGTGTGGGACGATTTTTCATGGCCCGATGGACCAGTCTGGACAGTTCTTGGTCCTTCGAGGCAGTACGGATGGCTGATCGTATCAGCCTATCAGTAAATATGGGTTATTTTTTATGTACTGATGGGACCAGTCCGAACAGTCCATGGTCCATTTCGCTATATCCTTCCATTAAGTACGGATAAGGCAGATCATATCAGCCTATCAGTATGTATTGATCGATTGTTTATGGCCTGATGAACCAGTCTGGAGAGTCCTTGGTCCATCCAGGCAGTACGGATGGCTAATTGTATCAACCTATCAGTACGTATGGCTCATTTTTCATGTATTGATGGGACCAGTCCAGACAGTCCATGGTCCGTTGAGTTAAATCCTTCCATTCAGTACGGTTAAGGCTGATCATATCAGCGTATAGTACGTATGGGTCGATTTTTCATGGCCTGATGGACCAGTCTGGACAGTTCTTAGTCCTTCCAGGCAGTACGGATGGCTGATCGAATCAGCCTATCAGTAAGTATGGGCATTTTTCATGTACTGATGGGACCAGTCTTAATAGTCCATAGTCCGTTGTGCTATATCCTTCCATTCAGTACGGATAAGGCTGATCATATCAGCATATCAATACGTATTGGTCGATTGTTTATGGCTTTATGGACCAGTCTGGACAGTCCTTGGTCCTGCCAGTTTGGACAGTCCCTGGTCTTGCCAGTTTGGACAGTCCTTATGGACCAGCCTGGACGGTTAAGGCTGATCATATCAGCTTATCAGTACGTATGGGCAATTTTTCATGGCCTGATGAACCAGTCTGGAGAGGCCTTGGTCCATCCAGGCAGTACGGATGGCTAATTGTATCAAACTATCAGTACGTATGGGTCATTTTTCATGTACTGATGGGACCAGTCCAGACAGTCCATGGTCTGTTGAGTTAATTCCTTCCATTCAGTACGGTTAAGGCTGATCATCGTTTCATATCAGTACGTATTGGTCGATTGTTTATGGCTTTATGGACCAGTCTGGACAGTCCTTGGTCCTGCCTGTCTGGAAAGTCCTTATGGACCAGCCTGGACGGTTAAGGCTGATCATATCACCCTGTCAGTACGTATGGGCAATTTTTCATGGTCTGACGAACCAGTCTGGAGAGTCCTTGGTGGCAGTACGGATGGCTAATTGTATCTAACTATCAGTACGTGTGGCTCATTTTTCATGTATTTATGGGACCAGTCCAGACAGTCCATGGTCCGTTGAGTTAAATCCTTCCATTCAGTACAGTAAAGGCTGACCATATCAGCCTATCAGTACGTATGGGTCGATTTTTCATGGCCTGATGGACAGGTTTGGACAGTCCTTGGTCCATCCAGGCAGTACGAATGGCTGATCGTATCAGCCTATCAGTATATATGGGTAATTTTTCATGTATTGATGGAACCAGTCTGGACAGTCCATGGTCTATTGAGTTAAATCCTTTCGTTCAGTACGGTTAAGGCTGATCATATCAGCCTATCAGTACGTATGGGTTGATTTTTCATGGCTTGATCGACCAGTCTAGACAGTTCTTAGTCCTTCCAGGCAGTACGGATGGCTGATCGTATCAGCCTATCAGTAAGTATGGGTCATTTTTCATGTACTGATGAGACCGGTCCGAACTGTCCATGGTCCGTTAAGTTATATCCTTCCATTCAGTACGGATAAGGCTGGTCATATCAGCCTATCAGTACGTATTGGTCGATTGTTTATGGCCTTATGGACCAGTCTGGACAGTCCTTGGTCCTGCCAGGCAGTACATATGGCTGATCGTATCAACCTATCAGTACGTATGGGTCATTTTTCATGTACTGATGGGACCAGTCCAAACGTCCATGGTCCATTCAGTTAAATCATTCCATTCAATACGGATAAGGCTGATCATATCTGCATATCAGTACGTATTGGTCGATTGTTTATGGCCTTATGGACCAGTCTGGACAGTCCTTGGTCCTGCCAGTCTGGACAGTCCTTGGTCCTGCCAGTCTGGACAGTCCTTGGTCCTGCCAGTCTGGACAGTCCTTATGGACCAGCCTGGACGGTTAAGGCTGATCATATCACCCTATCAGTATGTATGGGCAATTTTTCATGGTCCGATGAACCAGTCTGGAGAGTCCCTTGTCCATCCAGGCAGTACGGATGGCTAATTGTATCAAACTATTAGTACGTATGGATCTTTTTTCATGTACTGATGGGACCAGTCCCTGACAGTCCATGGTCCGTTGAGTTAAATCCTTCCATTCAGTACGGTTAAGGCTGATCATATCAGCCTATTAGTACGTATGGGTCGATTTTTCATGGCCTGATTGACCAGTCTGGACAGTTCTTGGTCCTTCCAGGCAGTACGGATAGCTGATCGTATCAGCCTATCAGTAAGTATGGGCATTTTTCATGTACTGATGGGACCAGTCCGAATAGTCCATATTTCGTTGAGCTATATCCTTCCATTCAGTACGGATAAGTCTGATCATATCAGCATATCAATACGTATTGGTCGATTGTTTATGGCCTTATGGACCAGTCTGGACAGTCCTTGGTCCTGCCAGTCTGGACTGTCCTTGGTCCTGCCAGTCTGGACAGTCCTTATGGACCAGCCTGGAGGGTTAAGGCTGATAATATCAGCCTATCAGTACGTATGGGCAATTTTTCATGGCCTGATGAACCAGTTTGGAGAGGCCTTGGTCCATCCAGGCAGTACGGATGGCTAATTGTGTCAACCTATCAGTACATATGGGTCATTTTTCATGTACTGATGGGACCAGTTCAGACAGTCCATGGTCCGTTGAGCTAAGTCCTTCCATTCAGTACGGTTAAGTCTGATCATATCAGCCTATCAGTAAGTATGGGTCGATTTTTCATGGCCTGATGGACCTGTCTGGACAGTCCTTGGTCCTTCCAGGCAGTACGGATGGCTGATCGTATCAGCCTATCAGTACGTATAGGTCATTTTTCATGTACTGATGGGACCGGTCCGAACTGGCCATGGTCCGTTGAGCTATATCCTTCCATTCAGTACGGATAAGGCTGGTCATATCAGCCTATAAGTACGTATTGGTCGATTGTTTATGGGCTTATGGACCAGTCTGGACAGTCCTTGGTCCTGCTAGGCAGTACGGATGGCTGATCGTATCAGCCTATCACTACGTATGGGTCATTTTTTATGTACTGATGGGACCAGTCCAGACCGTCCATGGTCCGTTTAGTTATATCCTTCCATTCAGTACAGATAATGATGATCATATCAGCCTATCAGTATGTATTGGTCGATTGTTTGTGGCTTGATGAACCAGTCTGGAGAGTCCTCGGTCCATCCAGGCAGTACGGATGGCTAATTGTATCAAACTATCAGTACGTATGGGTCATTTTTCATGTACTGATGGGACCAGTCCAGACAGTCCATGGTCTGTTGAGTTAAATCCTTCCATTCAGTACGGTTAAGGCTGATCATATCAGCCTATCAGTACGTATGGGTCGATTTTTCATGGCCTGATGGACCAGTTTGG